>OX637649.1:7158291-7758291 GCA_951802225.1 Euspilapteryx auroguttella | reverse complement strand
TGCTTGGTGGCTGCGTCCGGAGCCTTTAAGTAGCGTGTGACGTCTGGAAGGTTAATCAATAATCATGATGAGATAAGGATCATATCATAAGACGGTTAAGTCAATTCTGATACTTAATGTCCCTTAAGGCCAGTAGTAGCAATATGTCGTTACTAAAGATGATGATGAGATGGGTTAATTATTGTGAAAATAATGTTTTTTTAACTTATTTCTAAATTTAGCTCGATGTAGCTGTTTTATTAGTATTTTTTTTTCAAAACCTCGTCAACGTCATAGAGTTTTCTGAGAATATTTAGAAGCCAGGGATAATTATATACTTCAAAATTTACTTACGGGTCCAGAAGTCGTAGATGTTGAAGACAACAGCGTCCAACTGGGCCTGTTCCCAAACATCCTTGGGGAGCAGGTTGGTCTTTGCTGCCACGTAGCGAGCGATGGCCAGGGACTGGTTCAAGGTGCGAGAACCTTCTTCGTAAATGGGGAACTGGCCGTATGGCAGGGCTGTTAAAGAGTTATTAGTTTGTAAGAATAGTATAGTCTTAGTTGAGTGTTATTAGAAACCGAATTCTTATTTTAAGCATTTAAAACATTGTTTGATAAATTACAACCATTGACAACCCTATAGCTTTCATATGGCGAGACCCAGCGTCGCACGCGCACGATACTGACTGGATTAAGGCTTCAAACGCACAGGCGGTTTTTTGCCGCGCGGATTTTATGTAACATATTGAATCCTATGGAAGTGTACCAGCGGATAAAAAACCGTAAAAACACGCTTGTGCGTTCGGGGCCTATGAATAAGGTTAATAATTAAATAACAAACTTTGACACCGCGCGGAAATAAAACCGCCTGTGCGTTCGTAGCCTAAATTGTATACTGGACTGAAAATTCTATGACACAGGGCTGAAAACTAAAAACGATTAAGGCCACTTTAACATCATGTCTCTACTACTCTACCAGCCCCAGTATACGTCCGCTTTTGCAATATTGCTTTGCGTCCTCTTTCCGTTTTTTTTTGTATTGACTTTGACACTCTTGAAGACGAAAAGCAATGTTGCAAATGTGGCCGTAATTAGCCGAGGTACAGTGGTAAGTCCTTTTTCCTTTATATTAAAAAAGAGTTCACTTACTTTCTTTGACCTTCTGGTCAGGCCATGTGGCCACGTCGTACCTAACATCCTCGAACTTATGACCCCCGTAGTGCAAGATGTAGCGAATGGACTCGCCCAGACCGTTCAGGTTGAAATAGTGGAATTTGGCTGCCATTTTTCTTTAGATTTTAAAGAAGAAAGTAGCCTAAGATTGATTTGGCATAGTATTTATAGGTTTTTTTTTAAAGATAAGAGTGTTTGTATTTTTCTGTTATATTAAGAATTCAATAATACACAGTGTTAGAAACTTCAAACTTTAAGTTAAGTATTTTTACATTTCGGTGCCCTTACAGGGTTCATGTGCTGATATTAATTATAACGAAAAAAATAATTTTATTTTATTCCAATGAAAACATACATTTTAAATCAAAATTAGATAAGAAGTAGACTTTGAGTAGGTACCAGTTGTGTTGGCCACCCGCGTTTACAAAATTTTATGATACCTATCTATAGTGCCTTTGAAATACATTTATTTTCTTTCTTTCTGTCTTTATTACCTTGTATCTGGCTATTTGACCCAGATGACAAAAAATAATAATCTTACAAACCTCCTAATTTTTCAAAAAACTATTACAAAAGTTACATTGTCATTCGCTACAGATAATAATTACCCTACAGATATAATTTATAATAAATTTTAACTCTGACATAGAAGTAATTAACAGCTTGGCTTGTTCTGGACAACAAAAAAATCAACAACTTCTTGCAGTCTTCTTCCAAATTATTAAAAAAAAAACGATTATTGCAGAGGGTTTAATGAATGGACGATTCTTTGCGGGGGTGGCCTAGTTTCAGCAGTGGACGTCTATCAGCTGTTATGATGGCGATGATGATAAAGACGAACTGATGATGAATTGTTACTTAGCAGTTTAAGTTGTCTTTTTACACTCGGTATACGATTGATAATGCAATGTCATCTGAATTGATAGCAGGTTTCTGACATTTAACCTTCAAGAGCGGATTAAATAAGCGGGTAAATATAATATTATATTTTAAGGTATACATATATTTTAAAATAATGATCTTAGGCACACTTTTTGACGTTATTAGTCTCAAATCAAATTCTTATATCGTAAAGATGACACAAAACTCACAAAATCAATTAAAAATCTAGGAAAATGTGACTTAGCGGCTCTTTAAAAACATTAAGTAAAACTTGAAATGCACAAACAGACTTAACAATTTCATTAACCTATCTCTAAGTGTGTCCAAACAGAGTAAGGGCTGGCTCATACAAGTCGACACTTTCCAGCAGTGACTACGATAGGTACCTTACCCTTCTCTGATATTAGAATGACATATTTTTTTGTAAAGAAAAGTAAATCAGAACAAAATAACACGTGTCAAAAAACGTCTATAAAACAAAAGGTAGTAAAATAATAATAAATATTTTTTTATTTTTACTTTCTACTATTATAGCCTTATAGATAAATAGTAAAGTATACATAAATAATATAAAATAACTAAAACATGTTTTGGTGTCGTTGTTTCTAGTCCCTAAACTGGGCTAAGCAAAATACGGTTAAATAAGTAAATTATTTTGAATATTAATAAGAACTATAGCTCTTGCTTACTTTTATTTATTGTGATAGCTTACAAAGTAGCTGCATAAACCAGTAACAAACTCTTGTAAATACATTTCAGCAACAAGATAATTCGAAATCCACTGCTCAAGCGCTGATAAGCTACACAGCCCTCTTAATTGTTAAAAATAGGTTATTTGCACTTTTGAATGAGCGGTCGTTGTGCATAGACCTTTATCCAGAGCCCCAGGGAAACGGATTCTAGAGTATTCTGAATTTCCCGCGTTTATGTTAGCGTTTATAAAATTTGTGCTTCTAAAACCCAGAGTTAAAATGGAGCTGGTAAATCCGCGCTTTGCTCGGGCTTGGGGAGCGAATGGGAATGTTAAATGTGGGTTTGTGTTGGTATAAGTACGTAAATACACGTGCCTCCTATGTGCGTGTGAGTGACCTATCGTAATTTAAAATTTGCATAGCTTTCTCTGAATGTGCGTCGTATGTTATTTGTAAATGGGATATACTCTAATATGCTTGTTATATGCAATTCTGTATTTATTTACAGTTACACTAATCTCAATAAATAAAGCTACAATGGCTCGTAGAAACCTTATAATGCACGCTAAATTATAATGTTAACTCTCAAAAATTACAGAAAATTTGGTAAGCACATAATAAGACACTAAGACGCATAATGCTGAAAGTTTGTAAGTGTGGAATGTATGTTTGTTACCTTTTCAAGATAAAACGGCTTCACGGATTGCGAAGAAATTTACTTAGGTAGCTCGACCCTGGATGACCTATTACATAGGTTTATTTTACTACTTTATAAGAGAGCTCTGATGATAATGATGATACTACGTCAACTGACAAGCGATAGAGCAAGAATAATAGCGCAGGCGCTGCAGTCAACATATACTTACTAAACATTTTATAGAAAAAATAGAGGCCTATAATATAAAAATACTACCAGCCCAACAAAATGTAGTCAAAACCATTTATTCATACAAAACATCCATCTCAAAGCTACAAAAGGAAACCGGAATCTTCGTAAGCAGAGGCAAATCAACAACGGAAGTCATTGGGTATGCACCCTCATCGTCAGCTGACTTGTTATCGTGATCTTACTGTGGGGTATATTACTATGATTCATGGTGGATCATCAAGTACAGTCTAAGGTGTCTGACTAGTCGTTTTTTACTTACTTCCCCCCTTTTATTAAAAAAGGAATGCTTTGTTATAATACGGGCGGTGGGTCGTTTTGAAATACATAAAATTTAATAAGTTACAGTGTAAAGTAGACTTTTTCACGCTGTAGTAGTAGAATAATTAAAATGAGGAGCTTTCGTGTTGTATCGTCATTTTCGTTCTGGTTCTGGTCCATGTGGTGGTAGTCAAGTTGTTGTACGATGTTTTTTCTGTGGGCTGTTGGTTCGTTTGCGAGTATCCTGGGGTAGGTACCCTGGATCTTTTCGTTTATACGATAACAATGTTTATTTTATTTTATGCAGAACAATATATTGCAAAACGTTCACCGCCCATCCAGCGTTTTATCTCAAGTTCATTCAAACACAGGGGTGTCGCAACTTTACCGATAGGATAGCATCGCTCTTTTACACGCTGACATTGGGACGCGTGTGAAGTGTAGCCAATGGTTTTTTTTACAAAAATGAAGAGAAAGAAAAATTAGCAGGGATCCAAAAAAATCTGCGTCAATTTTTTTTTGAGACGTGTTAAGAGGGCAATATAATAAAAAAAAAGTGTTCCTCTGTTTTTGACAACGGCTATTAAACCATTAGGACATTTAGGTCGTGTGTCGCATGAATACTTAGTATTACACTGGAAAACCATTTGAAAAACCCTGACCACAAATGAAACTCTTGTCTCTTGCTCCTTAGTGTAACTAGGAGTGTACAAGGAGCTGACGATGCTGGACGCACGGCTTAATGTGCCTTAAAGGTACCTACGGGAAACGATTCTGGCAACCGACCGACCTAACTTAGGTCCTCCCGAATGGGACACCTACGCAATATATCCCCGGCTAACACCACCTCCACGTTTACCATCGATCGAGCTTAAAATAAACATGGCAACACTAGACGCTATGCTTGCTTAAAAGGCCTGTCTAGAAGAGATACAGATCTTTACAGCCCCAGCAAGTTTGTGGACAAAAGGGGCACTTGCGACAGCTATGCAACATACAAACTCACAACTTTCAGCCAGGTAAGAACAATATGATGTAGGTAGGTGCCTTCAATCTGTTCTTTAGCAAAATTAAATGCAGATTCATATTATGTGAAAATAAAAAAGGCACTTTCTTGTTAGCTGTCAATTTAGCTGTAAACTTAAAAAATACTTGCAAGTAATTTCTCAACTTTCATCATCATCATCATCAGCCTGTAAGAGCCCACTGCTGGACATAGGCCTCTTCTCTCGCACGCCATGCACCACGGTCCTGCGCCAGTCTGATCCACTGCCTACCGGCGACCTTCACTATGTCGTCAGACCATCGGGCTGGTGGTCTGCCTACTCCACGTCGTCCGTCTCTAGGCCACCACTCTGTGACCGCTGTCGTCCACCTGCCGTCTTTACGCCTGGCTAAGTGTCCCGCCCACCTCCACCTCATACCCGTTATTCTTTTTCCGACATCAGTAACTTTGGTTCGTCGTCGGATTTCGGTGTTCGGTATACGGTCTATGAGTTCAATTTCTCAACTTTATGTCAGCGAAAATAAGATGAATTTTCCAAATATTTCATTGGTTGTTTAAAGAAATCGCTTTTAGTGATAATGTCGACTGTTACATTGTTCACTGTCATTTATTCTCTTGTTCTTTCAAAAGCCAAGTTAGTTTACTTTTATAATGATTACTTTTACAATATTTTTTTTTCAAGAAGATAAAGTACCTACAGAGCGTAATATCGCCAAGATTAAAAAGCAACAGGTGCTAGTTAGAGCCGATTTGGTCGCCCATCAACAAAATATTCAAATAATTTCCAAATAACATATTAAAGGCGAATGATTTTGCTTATGTATGAAGAAAAGCGGATAGGGCTACGTACGTTAATCTGCCCTGTCAGTAAATCGGTAAACTAAAGGCACTTTATATCCCATCCTGTCATTATTTTGATAACTTCACTATTAAAGACCAAAGTATAATGTGCTACAAGCAGCAAAAACAAGATTTACTAGTTAAGGTGCTTAGAACTTTGAAGTCAAAGTGTTTTTCCAATAGTTGGAGTGCTCGAAAAATTCCTCCGCCATCACTCAAACTAGTCGGCAAGTTGTGGAACAATTTACAGCGCGAGTTCATTAAGAAAGTCACGGGAAATTAGGCGGTGGGGCAAGGTGCAAGATTCTTGTTACTTACTATACAAAAATACTTTTTTTTAATGTAGTTACATACCTACCTGGACGTATACTAAAACCATTGAAAAATTATGATATCAATTGTAGGAAAAACGGTCAGTACCAATTTAGCGGTTTTCTTAGAGCTTTTTTATAATTACTTACCTTAACTGTCCCGCTGCTAGACTATGGCGTATTTTTCACTTTTCCTCCTTTTCCACACTTTCCTGTCCTTAGCAGCGGATTCCAACCAGGCAGTAACGTATGCGCTCCCAATTCGTTACTATATTGTTACCGGGGCGACCACGTTGTTTCTTGGCGTGTCTCGGGACCCAGTCCCCTCTCGGGGCCTTCATGCTCAACGATCGATGTCCAAACAGGCGTGTCTCGGGCGGGACCCACTCCCCTCATTTCAGGGCCCTCTTGCCCCGTTATAGAAGTCCAAACAGACGAATTTGGCCATTCACTGTGGCTAATTACATTCTGCCGCTTTTTGAGCTACATCCCGCATTTCAGTTCAGGCGCGCAGAAAAGCAAATATAAAAATCCCGCTATCACTTACAATATGAAGCCATCGGGGCTCAAAGAGATACTCCTTTCCGGTGGTATTAAGGAATTGGAGTTGAACCCGTCGGGAGTCGTTTAGACTTTACTATAATTGGAAGAGATTCTGTTTGTGCTAGTTTTCAAGTTGTTAAATCAAGAAAATTTGTAATGGCAGACTTTGTTAGTTAGATTTAAGTTCTAAATTTTATTACATTGTTAGTTTTCGCAATTATTAACTAGGTAATCTTAAACCTGTTATATTAAATACGTGGTATTAAAACATCGAGTGTAATACTTCTAAATAATGTATGTTTTTTTTAATGTATAAGGTTTAGTTCGTGGGATAGTCAAATCATGACACATTTTTCTGATTTAGATTAGGAATTTATTTAATTACCTATTTGTTTCAATTATGTTTTCTTTTTACAATATTTACCCATCATATTGTTTTTTTTTTAATATTCGATCAGGCATTCACGCGTGGCTATAACATTAGTTTAAATGTTTAAAATCGAAGTCAATTAAAAAGCAATGTTTCAATTAGTGAAACATCCAAGGTTCAATACTAACATAGGCCCAGCGCACATCTGGCGAGTTGAGCCGAATATACCTCAAGATTATATGAACATTTAAACGGGGCCGTATCATTCGACCGTATTTCGACAGCCACTTTTGTGACTAGGGCAATAGTCAATGTTAGTACCATTCAACAGCGATCCATAGTAGCTTTTCTATAGTTTTTTTGTTTAGAATATCAAATTGGTAAAATTTTACAATTGACATGTCAATATTATGAGACAATGAAAATGAGTCTAACTTTGCTTAAGAAAACCCCCCTTTTCTCTAACATTTATGGCACAGTGTTAAGAACCAAGCGCGTATCATATCTCGCGTGGAAACACATATCTAGAGTGCCATGAGCCAATTGAGAGATCAGTATGATGTTTATTCTCTCGGTATGTTCGCCGCGCCTCGCCAGATCTGGATTGGGCCTAATGCATCGTCTAAATTATTATTCTCTTATCAAATCGTTTGTGAAATGAATTATTATTGATTTCCACCGAAGCGCGGTGCGTCGGAATTTTCAGTTTCGATTTGATTTAAAATTATGAATCTAGGAATATTATGTTTTTACTTCTGCACATGTTGTTTCCTACAAATTCATGCAAGTAAGTAATTTTAATCAAACACTGTTTGTATTCAAAAACCGTTTTTGAAATAGTTTTTGTGTTCTTTTTTGTTATTGTAATATCTGCCTATCTCTGACAGTTACAGTGCTAGAGCCTTGTAATAAACGGATGGTAGCTTTTGATGGCCTCTGTAGCCTCGGATAAGATTCTCATTTTATACTTAGTATATCTTAAGATTCTGAAACTACAAAAGATTTATCAAATACAATAAATCCCGTCAGGCATTTGCAGTCAAAAATAACCGATTTATCTCATTTCAACAATTAAAAAAAAAAACACCATTAGTTAACGAAGAAAATAACTGATTCCTTAGAAAAAGTGAGTTTATTTTATTCTCTGTTTCCAGTGGACATGGACTACTACTTCGGCTTCGATGACTCCTCTCTAAGGTCTGACCGCTCCTGCCTCACGTACCACGGCCAGAAACATTGTGAGAAAATGTGCGGAACTAGTTTGACACTCTGCTCCAGCGAAGGCCAATGTTACTGTTTGCAGACTAAACTTAAAACTCTGCAAAGTGGTTTGTTGTTTTTGTGTCTTATTTTTTTTTGTTTTTTGTATCGCACATAACGCTTTATTGTACGATGTACGGTCACCGTAGTGTACGACATTCACAGTCAGTGTTGTATAAGTCGATTTTGGGAGCATTCTTCACTGTCTTGAAATCGATTAATGCCCGTAATATCTATCTCAGTTTAAACTGTTTTGGAAGTTGAAACTGCAACTGTATCTTTTTGTTTATATCAGAAAGAATGTGACAGATGCAATGGATAGGTTTAAACCGAGATGGATATTACGGGCCTAAAAGGATAATTTAAAGTTACATTTGAAACTTTGTAGTGCTACTCCGAACTCTTTGACTTGAAAGTCAGCATGTATGTTGCGAGCATGGAGCTATAGTATAGTAACTCTACGCTCCAAGTTGTGAGACGAAACTGCGATTGTAAAAAAAAACAATCGGGTTGTGAATCGTTCAAGGTTATGAATGGAGATATGACCTAAAAGATCAGGAATACAAAATCCAATGAATTTTAACCTGTTTATTATTACAGAAATAGTGGTAGCATTTAAAGCCAAGCGTGATCAGAGACGAGGTAAAGATTTTCAACCCAAACATTTTGATGAAGATTATTATGAATTTGATTTGGACCATATGCTACGATGTAAGTATATGGCCTTAAAACTTTTAGAATACTAACTTAAATCCTTATCTTTTGGTAATTTGTTTCATCTAATGTAAAGTTATATGCCCTAGTTCGATCGGCGAGGAAAAAACTTGTTCGATATACCTATAATAGATTTTATGTTTGTTTCCCAATCTGGGTGTGAGTCTTTGTATGATTTTCGGGATCCATAAATACAGTTTCCTTCTACCTAATAACGAGATCTGTGACATTTTATATAATAATTTTTATTTGATCAATTTATCTTTAACAGCAGAAGACCAAAACCAACAAAGCGAAGAATCGAAAAACGAAGATTTGGAAAGCGATGAATTTAAGAAGCCTGCACTTCGCCATCACATAGCTCATTTCTGCCCAAATCTCTCTATCGCAAGGGAATGTATTAAGACCTGTATGAAAGTCGGTAAACCAGCGTTCTGTGGCAAGGACCACATTTGTTACTGCGGGCACCGGTACAGCAGCTATGATGTAGATGTTGAAAAGGATCCCAAGAAGGTTTATGGAGAGTTTCAAGATATTTATGCCAAGTACTTTGGACCTAATATCGCGTCAGATGAAAATGGAACTAAAAAAAGAGATGGCAATGCTTGAATTAAGGGAATTTCATATTATTTAAATAAAATTGAGTTTATTTTAAAACTTCTATTATTTAACAAAAAAAAAAAAAAACAGGAAAAGGATGATGTTATTTAAATAAATTAAAAGTAATTCAAATTCTACTTGAGTTTATTTCTTAACTTCTAATATTTAACAAAAAAACAGTATTACACAAAAATAAACGAAAGGCTTTTATCGAAGGCAATCCTTCATCGGAATACTATTTATATTCTCACGCTCTGAAGTTTCTACGTTTCCCGCTACACCTACCTAGTTTACACCACTTACACGGTGTTAATTTACAAATCACTTATTTTAAAACACTAAATTTGTTTTATCTTATCAGAAATGTCATAATTGATAACACAACATTATGAGCAGTATTCACATATTAATACAAATTTGGCAACTAGGATTATTTTCCCATTAACTGAAGAATTTGTCGGGATGAGTTCTTACGACAATGTTTGTGATCTATTTTTTTTTATTTATTTATTTTGTCAATAAACAAACGTATCTTATTTTTATACTGTTTATTAGCATCATCTAGAAATTCCTAGAAAATTATTTTATACAAACGTAAATAAAAGTCTTACAGTTTATGTATTTTTAAACATCATCATTCTTACAAATAAAAATTTCGTTCCAATTAATAATAATAAATTAATTAAAATTTAAATCACTATTTTAAATTACATTATTTGGCAATTATGTAAGCTATTTTTAAGAAAAGTTAGATATAACTACTTTAAAAAGTTTATGTAGTCATTTAACACCTTGTAATTTCGTACTCGTATACCCTTTACCAGCGCAAACAGAAGACTTGAAAGAACTTGGCACACTTGTGGATAATTTAAAGTTCCGGAACACATATCTCAGTCGAGTATAGCCCATCCCGACAAGGATGGGGTGTTAGCCCGCAAAGGGATGTTACCTAGAGTTGGAATGGATTAGAAATGCCAATTTTAATATTATAAATAAAGTTGTTATGTTTTTTTTTATTTTAGAAATTTCGTCGTAGAACGCAATGTCAGATTTAATATGAAAATATTTAAAGATACTACGATAGAGTTTGTTAACTTGCCATAAATTATTGTGCTCTATTTTAGCCAAAGTTGCTAAAACGAATTATCATATGTACAAAATCGATCAATCAATTGTATCAATTATTATATCGGTTATTTATGTTGTGTTCTTTTAGTCAAAACGTAAAAAAAACATCAAATTTGTTGTGCACTAACAAAACTCAATATACAAAATTAAAGTGGTAACATGACAAAAGACACTTGAGACGATTTCTGGTGAAGAAGGCTCTTGTGATAAAAAATATTTTAGTTTCAGAAATAGTAATTATGACATAGCGGTACATAAAATAAAAAACTAAAAAAATCACGAATGCAAACGTCTATTCCGCTAACATTTCTGCGTATTTATCTGCCGCACACTGATTTATATGCCGCAGACAGAAGCGACGCCCCGACTGAATTTTAATAGAACGACCCAAGGGGTTGCGGCTTCAAGCATTGTTTAAATAAACCCAGACATGGTGTTATTGATTTTTGGTCACTCTATGCAGATTTCCTAACATAATTATCTACTGGATGTTTCTGAAAAGGCGGTTATGAATTCAAAGGGTGATAAGAACCACAATACGTTACAACTTTTCCAAAGTAATTAGATCGAAATATTGAAAATAAAAAAGTTATTATGCATAATTTTTTTCAGCAACTAAAGGGTTAAATGTACGTAGTGATTTAATCAAATTGATAATTTTTGTTCTAAGGATTTAGTCACATAATTTTGTGTTACTTATACTTACTTAAATATACCTACAATAGTCTTGTTCACTTATTACTCATCCTGGACAGTCGTGTAAATATTTTCGTATTCTATTCTCAATGACTATCAGAAGCGCGATACCGGGAAAAGGTAAAGGTTTTTTTTGGAAAAAGCAAAGTGCAACATCATCCAAAGTCCAGAGTACGTACTCTCTTTTGCGTCGCGAAATGGATTTCAAAATGACAAATGCGTTTTACGAACCCTTCCCTAGTCTTGTGTTTACTTGCTTGTCATGCGAAATCATACTACTCGTGGATTTTCGGTCTCTACAAAAAAAACTAAAATAATGTAGTGAATAAGGCACTCCTAACGAAAATTCATTCCAAATGTAAATTCAACAAACATAAGGACAAAAACATTTGGGAGGCTTGATTAGGTGATGCCATAATCGCCACCCTTGGCAGGCGGGTTGGCGATCGCAGAATGGCTGTATTCTAGTTCAACTTATCAACAAAATGAGAGTCTACCTAAGTCTAGTCTAGACTAAAAAGTCGCCTATTATGTACGTCACCCATGGGTAGGAGAGTAGTGGTAATCCATGCCGCTTCGCCGCCACACGGCAAGTTTTTCTAAAACTTTACTAAAAACCGATAAAGAAGATAATTTTACCCATAAGTTTTTAACTGTAAAAGTTATTTACCAACCAAATATTTTTTTAAAGAAAAAAACATTGGTAAAGTAATTTGGTACTAAGGAAGCATAATTGTTGATTTAGGAAAACAGTAGTGACAAGTGACAGATAATATACCATTATTATTATGAGGGCCAGAAGATGTAATTAGGGTTGCGTAGCCGAAAGGCTTAACAAAACCTGACATTTATATCAGGATGTCTGTGTCTGTCTTTAGTTTGATAAAGGATTCGGAGAGTAAATTTATCAAAACACTAACAGGGTTTCAGACTTAAAGCTAAAGCCAAGTTAGTTTATCCTGTGCTCGTAAGGGTAACATAGGTATGCGTTGTTATACTTACTTAAGCCGCTGGCCCGCAGTGGCGCAAGAAAAGGCTACGCATGTGTATTAAGTTTCTTTTTGGAAATGAAATGTATGTGAAGCTACGCCATGTCCAAACCATGGACCTAGTATAGTAGCTACGTACAAACACATTGAAGATTCTTAGTGCGCCGTGATGGGCTGCGCTACAGTTAGTCGTGGGTCATATTCGTGTACTGCAGTTGAGAAGTAGAGCTATGTTGTCAAATAAATGTACCCATGTAGCAAAAAGCCGCTGCGTGCCCGTGCACAGCATGCACCGCGGTGTGGCAGCGCCTTTATTGTATTGCTTTAAGTCTGAATAATCCAGACCTGCATATAACTAAACCTTTTACTCCAAAAGCACAACACGTGTCGTGTTCGAACAATACTCCAAAATAATTCCAAGTCCACTTCACGCTACGAGATCTCACAGAATTAGCTCTTACAAACCGTTTTCATGGAGCGCGTAACCATAGCATATACTAACAATTCAGTTATACGAAATTAAAAAATATGTATATTTAAGAAAACCTTAGATGATGGTGGCGCCCTCATTTGAAAAGAAAAAAAAAATACTGATTCAGAAAGATATATAAAAATTTTCTTGACAATAAGCCCTCGATAATGCCTTAAAGTATTTTTTTAAACCCATAAGTAAAACTTAGAAAAAATATTTTTTGTGAAAAATCCAATTGAATATTGTCAAAGCCGTCTACTTTTGTCTTTACCTTGAGAGGGTTCAGTTCTCGGCAGGGTCTAACATTTGAATGATGAAATATGTTTGTTACTTGTCTGGGTATGTGTCTTTTACATGTTTCGTGTAGATACCCCAGATACTGGTTCCACCCAGTTAGGGGCTCTGATTGTGAAGTGTAAATAATTCAATTTATAAATCATTCTAAGAGTTAAAAAATATGATTTTTCATTTAAAAAAAAACTATTTTAAGATGACTACCTGTCCATATAACTCTCTACACTGTGGCAGAACCAGAACCCAACTACTCTATTGTTTCATAAATTTGTACGATAAGCTTTATCTCGTACTAATTAAGGATGATATTCCGATGTAATAACAGTAAAGATAAGGTGGCACGTGTCTAATTTGAATGCGCATTCCGTTCGTATTTGTAAATCTCTTGTTTTATTGCTGAAAATGATTCTTTTGGGTGTTGTGTTTGGATTCTGGTGCTGGATTACATAATAATTTGATTCAATGAAATAAAACAGGTTTTTTTTTAACAATATTTTGAGTTATAGTGACATGGCAATGAGATATCACACTCAATTTAACATTATGTGATATTTCATCCTCAATTAATAAAACCTTTTTTTTGTGAAAATATGAACATGTTTATTCCTAATACATATATGTCAATAATTTTGCTGCTGTAAAGATTTTTTTTCTTTGTTACTTAAAGTGGATTACATTTTGAAACAATATTGCGGGAAATTTAAACCCACTGTACTATCACAGAGTTGAAAGCTTAATCCAAAATCCGCAGTAGCTTTTGCTGGCCTCCATGTATTCAGTAATCGATGGCATATACCTATAGGTACTTCTAGCCCAGCGGATATTGCGTATTTTTTTCATTAAGAAAGTAGGGCTCACACCGGATATGTGATAAATTTAAAGTATTTGCTTCATCATCACTTATGTTACAATTTGTTTTTTTTTTTTCAGTCACTCACAGCGTTAAAAAACTCAATAAAACATCACAGATTTTTAAATTTTTTGCAAATAAAGTATTCAGTTAAAACGATTTACTCACCCCTCATAATACACGGCCAATTAGCAAAATAAAACATTATTCATTTCAATAATTCACACTAGGTAGAAGGATATTTCAAAAGGCTATACGAACGAAATATAAGTGTCTCTTTTCCACGAAAGCTTTTTCTGTATCGTGTTATTACGCTCTAGCGGGCGCCGGGAATTGCCCAACTTCGCCTGTTATCTCCTTTTCGTCTATCTATAGTCAAAACGACTTGGAATATACTCTACTAAATGATGAAAAATATAATGTAATTCTTATTCTTATATATTGCCCTTCTTCTTCTGACGTTTTATAAAAATACATGTATTGGTTATTTTTTTTAATTTACTTGAAAAAAAAACTTCATTAATGTTAAGAATACAAAAAAAATGCATATAGGTATTAAAACAATGTTAATGGCATCAAATGCTGAGCACTGATCCCCATCATAAAGCTACAATTATAAGGCGATTATCATTATTATGTACCCCAAATTTCGTATGGGATTTTGAGGGACTGGGATAATGGGACGGTAAATTTTATGTAACACTACTTTTATGAAGTTGTTTTTTTTTTGTCGCTTGTAATCTGTTGTTTACCTTGTAGAAAGATGTTGTTTTAAATATGACCATATTTGTCTATCAATACATAGTATAAAATAAAGTCGCTTTCCGCGTCTGTCCCTATGTATGCTTAAATCTTTAAAACTAAGCAACGGATTTTGATACGGTTTTTAATAATAGATAGTGTGATTCAAGTGGAAGGTTTATAAGTATAATACATGCACAAAATAGTAATAGGTTAGGCGGTACGAAGTTCTCCGGGTCGACTAGTAATATATAAAAAAAAAACTAGAGTACCATCTCAGGCAATTCAAACATGCTTCGATTGGCTACGAATCTCGCGTAGCTCGTAGCAACGTGAGGCTGTTGTGCGGGCGGCGTGCTACGAAGCGGTCGTTGCTACGCCGTAGCTAACGTCAACCTTGACTGCCGAAGTACAGTGATTTACGAATTTTTATGAACATTTTGGATTTTTTGTGTTTTAAGACTTGTGTTTTGAGTGATCGTGTCTAACGCCGCTTATTTAAGGTAAGGACTTCATCATTATACATTGAAAATAAAGCATTTTTTAAATGCATAATTTGTCTTACTATTACACAATACAAAAACAATACTGTTTTCCATTTATTTCATGTCTTATAAAACAAATTAAAAAGCCAAAATTCTTTGTTAGGTATTTTTTAACGATAGAGCATGTTTAAAAAAATATGTTGTTACTATTTCTCAAATATTTCACAGTATATCTCAAAAAAAAAAAAACATTATTTATCGTATATTTATATATTTTTTTTGTATATTTTCATTATAAAAGAAGTAAGCATGAAAGGATAATTAATTTCATGTAGGTCGTGTCACAATTTTAAAAATAGTATAAAAAGATACGTATACGCTTCAAACACAAAATTGCACTTATAAAGTAACTAGTCGACCCGGCGAACTTCGTACCGCCAAACCTATAACTATCTTGAGCACGTGTTATACTTATAAACCTTCCTCATGAATCACTCTATCTATTAAAAAAAACCGCATCAAAATTCGTTGCATAGTTTTAAAGATATAAGCATACATAGGGACAGACGCGGGAAGCGACTTTATTTTATACTATGTATTGATAATAAAATATCTAATAATAGTCCTTAACCTAACAGGTCCTGTCCTGACCGACATTCACAAACACCACTCAATTAGGGTTCTCTCGCTGAATTTTTAAAACGACACATCCTTTTGTGTTGAAAACTCGATAGCTAAGAACCTTAGTACATGTTTTGTTTTGTCTACCTTTTTATGATAGTTTACATGGAATTCGCTGGTTGGTGTATTTAGTTACAAAAAAAGGCTTGAATGTGACTTTGGAGTACCGCATTCGATTACCGGCGTTGGCGACTTTTTTTGGGTTACAACCCAGTTTTTGGGTTAATTAAAAGTATGTATTTATGTGTGTTTTGGCCACTTTAGATACTGGTTTAGTATGGAGTTTTGAGTGCGTTGCGTTATATAAGTTTTTGTATTTGATGTTGCTCTACTGTATCAGTTTATTTTTTTATATCTTCGGAAATAAGAACGATTTTTTTAAGAAACCTATGTTCCCGGATTAGTACCACAACGGTATCAATATTTCGACCAGTCACAGTCGGATGCCAGATATGATTCCGGAAAGATTCAAATAAAATATTCAATACTTGCTATAAACGTTAACTTTTGAAAGCGTCGTAAAATCACGGGTCGCGGCGGGTTGCCCAAACTTTCTTATATAAGTGTTCGTAGGTCCCATGAGGACGAACGTAAGGGGCTTAACACGGAAAGCAACTTTGTTACTTTAAAAGTTGACTCTTCAACTAAAATTATAAAACGGTTTTATTATTAGTACATTTTTAAATGTAATGAAACAAGTGGTCAAGCCAGCCACATGAACCTATCCCCTTTTTATGCGTTACCTTATACTCTGTCTATAGAACATTAATTAACTTAGGTAGTTTGATGTGGCTAGCTAACTGTACAATGGTACAAGACCAAGCCAAAAAAAAAAACTCGTGAAAACAATTTAAGCTAGTCTCTAAATTCTTTGTCACAGGATTCAGAACATGTTTAAAAAAAAAAACTATTGGCAATTGATTGTTCCTTAATCCTGTACCATAAAAGCTTGTTTGATTATCCTCTCGGCATGTTGGCCAGGTCTCGCAATATGTGCGCAGGCCCTTAGCTTACTCAGAACAGAGCCTCTAAGGGCTGCAACTAAGGGTTAAGGCAGAAATGAGGGAGTCGTTATAGGGTTACTGTGAGCGTGGCACTGTTGAGATTGCCGCCTTAAAAAGGGTTCTCCATGACGTGAACCCAGTTAAGATAAGTTTATTACAATACTTAGATCAAACGTTTAGATACTTCCGTTTCCGTGTTTAGTTTACGAGACTAGTGCCACAAAAAATATGTAAGAAGCAGGTAGTTTTTAGGCGAAAAAATTTTGAATTTCCATTATACTAAAATTATAAATGCGAAAATACGTCTCTGTTTGTATTTTACGAAAGTACGCCTAAATTAGTATACCGATAATGGATGGTTTTTATCTCTTAAATCCTTTTGAAAATTTGGATTTTGAGGTTTGAAGGGCATTAGCGCCGGTAGCGCATATATACTAGTGCAGTGTTAAAACATAATATATTGATATTTATAATTAATTTTTTTTGGGACTGGTTCCTTTATCGGACCTAAAGAAAACTAAGAGTTTATAAAATGAGTGAAAGAAATCTCAAATTTGGCATTACTTGTGTACGATATAACATTCTGTCCATTCTTAAACTAAACGGTAACTGTTAACAGTACTTAAAAATCTCATGTGGTTGTTTATTAGTATTCAAGTGAATGTTAGAAATAGTTCTAAGCCAGGTTCTACGGGACGACTGATAAAATTACAGCGAAGCGGTGCAAACTTGGGGCTTCTATAATGTTACTACTCGCAATGCATAGCAATGAGACGTGCATCTTCGAGTAAGTATTTAATAAGAATTCTAGAAAATTCTGTGAAATTTTCAGAAGAATTTACGTGTTCGTTATAATTTGCGAACTCAACAATAATGACAATATTATTTAAATTCTATGTTAATAAATCTTGAGTAGGTAAAATATAAAATCTAAAGTAAGAAAGAAGAACCTACACACATACAGGTTTCGTTTTCCTTTTCCATTCTAACGCCCGCCCGCGTGTATCGAAATAGTAACGGAAAACAAAAAGAAAAAAAAAACGAATCATTGACTTATTATTTGGAAACGGTATAACGGAAAATCATTTTTTTTTTAATAAAAAATACGGTATTATAAATCCCATAGCCTGCACATTGTTCCCATGAGTGACGTATCTCCCAAACCTGTCACGCTTCCCGTCCGCGTGTGTTGTGGTTGTGATAAAAAAAAATACATTCCCGCGACGTCATTCCACGGTTTTGATGTGCATTTGGTTTATTTAAATAAAAATAAAATACTGGCTGGTTTTTAAGGCTTTTCTATTTTCCAAGGTACATAGATGCTGGCCGGTTTTATTGGAACAAAAAAAAATCTTTAAAATATATATTAGGATTTTTTAAGGTGGTAAGTCACGGTATGGCGCGAAATTCAAAATTTTTCGCGTTTTTTAATTATGCTGGCGAAAGTATTCATTTTTATTAAAGTTTTAATGCATTCGCGTATGTAAAAAACCATTTCTCACATTGTAATACAACGTTTTTCGAAGACAGACCTACTAATTTTGTGTCTAAGGACCTAACTTGATTTTTGGCCTTCATGTCCTTAGGCACAAAATCAGTAGGTCTGTCTTCTAAAAACGTTGTATGACAATGTGGCAAATGGTTTTTTACATACGCGAATACATTGAAACTTTTAAAAATATGTATACTTTCGCCAGAATAAATAAAAAACACGAAAAAATTTGATTTCGCGCCATAGCGAGAGTTACCACCTTAAGGGGCGAAAATGAGCGATTCTAGCGCCACTTCGATAAATAATAATATCTTCTAAACCATGGCCACGGCCGAAATCAAAAATAATGTGTCTTTGACTCCCTAGATAATTTTGCTTAGAATTTTTAAGGCTCTGTTGTGTAGCTTTTATGATAAGCGTGTTTCCTCAATAAGCGATATCGATCGCGCGATAGGAGTTCGATAGCCAATAGAAATCGCTCGTACATCCACGAAGCCTGTCTGATTGGCTGTCGAAGCCCTATCGCGCGAGCGATATCGCTTCTTGAGCAAACACGCTACCCAACTAGCAACGAAGGTCGTATAAGATTTACTCTTTCGACTATAGATCGTAAGACACTTGTATAAACGATCCTAAAATGTTAAAAAGCTGTATAAAAGCGGCTATCTGGATTATTTTGCATTCAACGCTTTTTGGCTCTATAAACATGTCTAGTAAACGTTTATACGATGAAATCATATCGCATTTACTCGATTGTTGTATAAATGTATCTCTTGATCGCCATTATACAACAATAAGTCGTAAGACAGCTCTTTAAAAGCAACTGAATTGCTAATTTGTCGTCAAACTAGCTATTATAGCACAATCTATCGACATTTAATTTTAACAGCATAATTGTGGAGTAAACGCGGTTCATACGATAAAACAGCATCTTAGTTACTTTAACAGCACTTTATGTCGTATGATAACTCTATGGAATGCTTTTATTCGACTTAACTAATTAGGTTGAGTAAAAGCTTTCAAATTATTCTTTTACAGCCTTTTCGGTCTCTAAAGGTTATTTGAAAGCCATTTTACATCGATATAGTGGTATAAATGCTTTTTGAAATCTTTTACAGCACTATCTGCCATTTTGATACATGATACCAAAATAAACAACGTAATTTGCTTTTTTTATTCACAAAATGGATTATAATCGATGGAAAAGGATTATAAGAAGTGGAGGATTCCGACGTAAAGTAAATAAGATGTATACACGATTGAAACAGTCAAGATCTTCATTGGCTATAACCACGAGTCAAGAGCGTTTAATTGATAGGCGTGAGGGTTACGTAGCGTATAATAATTACTAAGTACTACTATTAGGTACTATTAGGTATTCTGTAACAACGGCCATATAGACAACCGTTTGCAATTTATTGAATTTGCCAGTATGTTTTTCTAAGTCATGGGTGTTTATCTTATACTTATTGTGTTTGTTTTTATAATTTTATAAGTTAGTTGGTAGGTACCCAAAGAATTTGACTAAACTATTATTATTATTTTTTTATAATAAAGAGATACTTGAGTAAGTACTTACAATTTTGTTTTGTATTAAGTGATCCTACTTGCAATAATAACATTCGTCGCTTGGATAGTGATAATAAATTGAATATTCTGAACAATTCGGACACCAGAAAAATGAGGTGCGCAGTAATAATTTTATTCTCTTCTCAGATAATATAAAATGGCGTGGTTTTGATCCATTTTTAATTACAAAATGACATGAGTAACATTTAAGCATTATAAAAAAATGTGTTTTCTTCCAAGGCCATTTTGCTTCCTTAAGCTTCTTTAAGTCCTCTCTTTTATGAATTTATCTATATCCAAGTAGACTACCATTTTAAATTGTCACCCATAAAAAAAAGGGTAATTTTACCTAAAATATTGTATTCTATGAACTTACGCAATTAAAATTCAATGTAACTTAACTATTCAATGTGGTTTTTTTTTTAAGTTAGGTTGATGGTATAGGCAGTTTTTAAACACGGCCGCGCGCCCCGTCTCAAACAGAGGCGCAGATCGGCGCTTGTCTGATTGGTCAATCTTTCCAAAATTTAAAAATGTTTCAAAATATGCAAAAATTTAGCGAAGTTGACGGTATATTAAATTTACTAGAGGCTGCTCCGCGGTTTCACTCGCGCAGATTTCTCATAAACACAAAAATCCAGTTTTTTCCCGTTCCCATGGGAATTTCGGAAAATCCTTTCTTAGTGCTCACCTACACTCCCTAAGGAACCTACATGCAAAATTTCAGCCCGCTACGCCCAGTAGTTTCGGCTCTGTCTGTCAGTCAGTCAGTCAGTCAGTAAGTCAGTCAGTCAGTCAGTCAGTCAGTCAGTCAGTCAGTCAGTCAGTAACGGAAGAGTTTTATTTATATTGATTGATAGTAAAATAATTATTTTATACTAAGTAGCTGACCCGGCAAACTCCGGATCGCCCTAGATATAAGTAAGCACGATTATTATAACATTATCTACCCGCTAAAAACTTGGCTGTATGTACTTTGTTATTTTGCCCGCCCAGAATTAAAGAATTTAAAAACAACGTCAAATCAATCAATCTTTTGATTAAAAATGGATACAACAGTAACGGAAAACTAAGTATTGGAAATTATAAGTAATTGTTGTTTTTTACTAACTTTCCCTCAATTTTTCCAAATTTTCTCACCTTTTCAACCTTTTCTGGACTACTACAAACATTTCAAGACTAAAAGCTAAATCGGCCCAGCCGTTCTAGAGTTTTTGCGAGACTAACAAACCACGATTCATTTTTATATATTGGTAGATAGTAGGTAGTAGAAGTAGATAGTAGATTTTGCACTAAGGAACCCTAAACTATCTGTAATGGCGTCCCTAGAAGTCGTAAGATGGAAATCTCATTTCAATCTTTCGACTAACAGCTGAGAGAATGCTCTGTGATGATAAATGAGTTGCTATTATTTGCTATTGATGGCGAATTTATTTTAAATGTTAAATTAACATTATTTTTTATTCATTATTTACATAGAAATCTTGGGGCCCATTGAAATATTAACTACAATGCTAGGTATATAGACGGAAAAATTAATTCCGCACATGAAAGTAAGACCCTACGACCTAACTTTAACAGATAACTAATTACCTGTCATCATTTGGCTTAATGGCTTAAAAACGTAATGGTTAATACGATGGCAAAATATACTTATATTTATTAGGTTTGACACTTCAACTGACATAAATTACACGTATAAAATAAAAAGTCTATAAGTGCTGCTTGGGTGCAGTTACACGATAAAAAAGTCGAGTGATTGCAACCAAATTGCTTTATTACTATAAATAAGTCGAATAAAAGCGGTTCTACCGACTTGGAAAAAGCAGATGTGTCGAATAATGGCATTCTGATGGCCATTATGGTACTAAGTAGCATTCTAGTTGCGATTACTCGATATTTATTCGACTAAATGGCTACTCATACGATAATCTTACGATATTTACTGGATCTAAAGCTGAGAGAAGTGCGCCCAAATCGCGTTGAGAGAACGTGCACAGAGCATTTACACGACTTTTTAAAGATCCTTCTTACGACCAATAGCTGAAAGAGAAACGTGCTGCTGACTTTTTTACGACACGATTTGCTGGTTGGGTAGTGATCATAGAAATATTCTTTTATGAAACTAAAATGGCCACTTTAGGCAACAAACGGTTCATTTCTTAGATTTTGAACCTGAAAGCTACACAAGCTTCTTAAATTTGAGTACCTACAATAAAGTGTATATTCATATATTCTAAACTAAAATGGCCACTTTAGGCAACAAACGGTTCATTTCTTAGATTTTGAACCTGAAAGCTACACAAGCTTCTTAAATTTGAGTACCTACAATAAAGTGTATATTCATATATTCATTCATAAAATATCAGTGTGTTATATTTAGAGCCTGACAAAACTGACAATCGTTAGCCCAAATAAAACCAGTTCACCCCGAGCGGCTCTCATTTCACGCTCTCGAGGCACTTCATGCTATTTCCGCCGAGAAGCGGATTGTTTCCCGTTGTCACGAAAATGTTTCTATTCATATCATTTGCTTGATATAAACAAAAGAGTTTTTGAAAAATGAAAAATACAGGAAATGAGCCCATATGGCTTAAAATATTTGGAAAGGGACGGGTTATGAATCGCTGATGATTTTTTCGCTGAAATTGTGCCTGCCTTGGGTTGCCATATATTGAAAGTATATTTTGTAATTTATGAATGAACTTTAACTTTTAGCAATGTTCAGGCAAACATATAATTATCTCAAATCGCAAATTTAGATCACATGCACAAAATTACTTTAAATTATGTAATCTATAGTACTCACGTCACAGATTCCGTAGAGCACAAATAAGATAATATTATCTCTTGTATTATTTCTAAGTGCAACGGAAACATATGCTTTTCTTATAATTTAAGTATACCTACATTTACAATTGTTGTACGGCCACTGATAAATATCTGAGTAAGTAATAAAACAACAAAATGGGGGAAAGAGAACAATGGCACTTAATTAATTCTCTTTTAGGATAAAAGGTAAGGGAGTGATTGTCCAAGGACACGGTGACTGCGCACACGACAGCAACGCTAGTGTATATTTGACTCTGTCACTACGTCGAATGAAGAGCGAACGAATTGTCTTGCCTAGGCCTAGCGGTCACAATAAATAAATTTATGCAAGTGTATTAAAGTTGCTGCTTCTGGTTATGCATAATGTGGCAAAATAAGATCAAGAGTAGTTCATTGCGAGTAAAAGTTTGAGTTTGTTTCCGCGTTTTTCGGAATATATATAGTGTGAAAATAAAGAAAGAATCAAACACTTCACGTATTTTAATCATATTAGCTGTTCGCACTTAATCACTCACAATCCTGTTAATTTCTAGTTAAAATAATTCATTAATATTTTTTTACATCGCTATCGGATTTGTTAATAAGCAACGCACGTGTCGTGCTTCTGTGCCTGCACGCAGTCAAGGAATACGTTTTTTTTTCAACTCTCGCTCAAGGCATAATATTCTTTATTTGATTGACAAAAGGTCCGAAATTCATATCTGCACTATGTAGTGACAATACTAATAAATAAATGGACGATGCATAAATCACTCCTCTATCACGGGCGAGGCATTAGGAGCTCCCATCGGATCAATTAGTATAATTAGTAATCCATTAAGTTGAATATTGTGCTACGATTCTGAATTAGGCAGTATCACGAGGAATTTAGACACTGTAGCCCACGGGATGATGATTGAAACACTCTGCTGCGCTGGACTTGTTTTATTTTAACTTTCTTAATAATATTCCAACCAACTTACAAGAATATTCAAAACAGAGTAAAAGTCATATCAAAAGAAAACAATAAAATGAAGTATAAAACAGTGGTCGACAGCTGTCTCTGAAATCGTATTTTTTTCCAAAAAGGTTAACGAGCGCGTCGCCTACAGACACTATCGAGGAATTTAGACATTTTATTTTGTATCTGCTGTTTCAATTTTAGTAACATAAATTTAGAGAATTATATTTTATAGATTAGTATAGCTGGCCCACAAAGTAATTTGAGAAAGTGCTCATAAATTATAAATCTTTGGGACTGAACTTTGGCCTCTTTCCTAAAATAATTTTCAGAAGCCAGATCATCACTATCAAACTACTTATTTTTATTGTACAATTTTGTAGGCTATTAAAACTTCAATTCACTAATAGTCTACTTCATTTAAATTATACTTTATTTAAATAGAATAGCAGTGGGTATAAAAAAGTCATTAGCCTAATCAGCCATCAAGACGAGATGCGTGCGATCAACGGGATATTTTTTTAAGTAGAAGCTAGATTGATTGATGAAAGTCTGATAATGAAGCGGCAACTGATAAAAACGTTAAATAAAATAACCTTTTGCGATCTTACAGCAATTTTGTAAAAGCTTTTTGGAGTTTTCTAAAATAGGTCGAATTTCACTTATTTTTATCGTTTTAGAACTGTTTAAAAGTAAAGTTTTCAGTATGTAGTATCAATTTGCAAAGTAAATGGAGAGTTTCCATTTATGAAAATTAAAAATAGAACTTGTCGAATAGAGTTTGAGGAAGTTCCGTTTCTACTGACCATCGCTAGTCGCAAGAATAAATTAGTTATGTACTTAACAAATGGCAACAGTTTTAAATTCGGCACTTAACGTGTCTTGTAATTTTATATTGGTGTTGATTTATAAAATATCAAGTTAACTACTCGAAGGTTTGTTGTCAGCGCAACTGATTCCTAAGTATAATCCAATTCACGTAACACATGACCATGGCGTCCTAATGATGTCGATGGTGGTCGCCGTTGTCAAATAAGACAGGGGTTAAATTTAATAACCTAAAAAAACACTTAAAAACGTTATGAAAGTTATGAGGACAAAAGTTTCTTAATCTCACAGAACGGTATAATAAGTTTGAATGAACTATAGTATTATTTTCATCCTTTCGTAACTCAGAACAGTTGAGAAACAAAGGATAGAACTGTTTTCGTTTTTCGCTGAAACAAATCAAAAGTTTTAAGTCCGCGCTGCTCTGGGGTCGATACTAGAATTGCTGAAGTTGGTCTGCACTGCTGGACAAGAAGAGTTAAACATTAACATTTTTTTTTGGTATTCTATTATTTTTTATATTAAAAGTCGGTAACGAATTGGTTACGAACGACAATTTGCATTATGTATGTTCGATGAAATAACATAAAGTATCTAATATAAAAAGAAAAACAGAGATCTTTTTCCTCAATAACTATCGCGCGTTATGAATGAGTATAAAATTCCTAACGAGCCTAAATTAATTAATTTAATTTAATTAATTTATTTAATTTTTTGTACCTAAAAATTAAATAATTAGTGAAACTTATTTAATGTCTTTGTCTTGTTTAGTTTTCGATATTTTACCATTCTAATGATCTGACATGCTGCGAAGTGTACACACAGCCGTAGCTGTCATACTCACTGACAGGCCTAATCGTGCATTCACGTACAAAGCTGGTAACAAGCGCTTATTGGCGCTGGATCGAAAAATGTATATAAAATACCTGCGCGGACATAGACGCTTGTTCCAGCGCAAATGTCAGCGCAGGTACACAGCATTCGTAACAACGAATGGGACACATTCCATGCCCGCCAGTGTACAAAGGCAGAGGTTCATTTACTTTATAGCCCTCGTGTCTAGAGTCTAGAGGTGTTTACAAGCGGCAGTAGCTACTCTTCAGTCCACTAACTCAGTGAACTACTTGTGCATTTATATTGCTTTGCGCGCTTCACTGTTTTAACGGTATCCTATGATAGAAGAGAGTACTACCTGATACAAAGAAGCCAGTTTATGCTGTAGCCAGTACAAGTGACGGAAGTGAACTTTGAGATAAAATATTAGAGACCTTTTACGTAGACTACAGTATTTTTTTCATGTAATAGTAATGCGTCTATATTGTGCTATGTTCTGTGTTGCTCGTCTTTCTGAATGAGACTTTTTCACACAGATAATATATTCTTACATTATGTAGTTTTCGACATGTAAGTTTAATTTACATTCCTTAATATAGGTATAGGTACTTAATTAAAACAAAACACGTTCATCTGTCTGTCAACATTGTCCTAGATAACAGGAAAATGCAACAATATCTAACAAAACAACAAAACCACGGGACGAGACACGTTTCCTGCAGTAAAACTACAGACAATGTAATATTAGATGGTTTACAACTACTGCCTTAAGACATGTCTGATTTAACATTTGGCGTTACATGCTGCAGATATAAGCTAGTCAAAATTAAAATGGATTTCGGTTTCTATAATAACAGACGTATATATTTTTTTACATTTTTTAATAGGGAATAGAGATACACTAGCACCGCGCTAGCTTTAAATCCCGCTGTGTTTGACTTATTTAATTGTTCTTATTGTATTTTGTCCTGAAACCTTATAATATGTAGGTACGATGTCCGGCTCTTGATATATATGATATATATAATGATAACATTTGAGCCACTCATAATTCAAAACATTCATATATTTTTGGATAAAGAGGATAAGCTTAGGAGAACTTAAAAAATACAAGTATTTTTCGATTTCTGTCTTTAGTATTTTATTTTGTTTTGATAAAATTACAGAACATATGTTTTTTTAAAGCAAAAGGGGCACTTTTCATCAGGAGAAATTTCACAGAGTTGGAATCACAGATAAAGAAGAGTATTATAGGAGTCTCGGCTAAACTCGGCTACGAACGGACGTATTCTTACTTACTACTTTAAATACATTAATTTTGCTCTTCAAATTGCATCTCTATTGCTAGTGAAATAAGCGATCTTTTGGGATATCAAGTGATAAAAAACTTTTGTGTAGTAAAAAATATTTTTTACAAAGATAATTCTGTGTGCAGAAGTGCAACTCGGAAACATGTCCTCACCAATCAAGTATCAATCTGATCCGGATCTTTCTAATGGCAACAAGAAATCTACTAGCGAGTACTTTAATATCACTCAACGAAAACGCAGGCATGATGATGAGTTATCGGAAGCTTTTAATGACTTTGCGCGAGATATTAAAGGTATGTTGGATGGTTGGAAAAAGGAATTCGAGAAGAACCTCGGCCAGATAAACGCCAATGTCAACAATGTTATCAAAAATGATCTCGCCGAGCTCAACAAGACTTCGGTTGAATTGAAAGCTGAAATCTCAAATATTCGCAAAGATTACTCTGATGTTAGAAGTAACATTACCAAGCTCAACATAGAACAACAGGCGCTCAAGAATGAGGTTAACTCCCTTGTTAAATCAGTTGAATTTTCCTGCAACCAGCAGGACGATCTTACTAGTAACGTTAACCTGATGTCTAATGAAGTTAAGAAGATAATAGGTATCGAGAAGCAATTGGATGAACTGAAACTTCAAAACAGGACCCTCAAGCGCGAACTTAATACCTCTGACCAAAGAGATAGACTGCTAAATCTCGAAATTGTCGGCCTACCAGAATCTCAGAACGAGGATCTCATTGCTTACATACTGAAGATTGCAGAGATTTCTGATGTGCAGATGGTTCCTGAGGATATAGTGTACGCTAGAAGAATTACACCACGTAATAAGCAACAAGGACGTCCTAAAATTATAATTGCCAAAATGCGTTCACGCTTGATAAAGGACAATATACTTTCACGTGCCCGTAAACTTAAGCTGACTTCCAAAGACATTGGCTTACAGGGTGACTCTAAACCTGTCTACATCAACGAAAACTTAACCCCGTTTAATAAGACATTACTGATGAAGGCTAAGGAAGTAGCTAAAGTCAAGAAGTATCAATATACTTGGGCTAGATATGGCAGGATCTTTATGAAAAAAAACGACGCTGCCCCTTCCATACAAATAAACGAGGAAGAAGATTTCGCAAAAATCTATTAGTTTTGTTTTTGAGTGAAGCAAATTCTCAACTTTTTTTTTATATAATTAGTTACTGTAAGTATTCGGTTGTGGAAGCCATTATTTTATTTTCATTTTTAGTTATTATCTATTACATCTATATCCTAATTACTCTGTGTTGCTTAGCGTCAGCATTTTGTTATCAGCTTTTAGCATTATTCGTCACCCACAAATCTTTGGTGCAGTCTAAATGTATGATTTCGTGCGTAGATATATCCGAAACACTCACATTTCATTACGCGCATATAGCTGTTTTTAATTTTTATTCAGTAATTTGTAATCTAGATCGTCACATACTATATTTTTTTGATACGAATAGCTTGGAGTTTTACATAAAATGCAATTTTGGCACTTTTTTGGTTATAAATTATACACTAAACTTTGATTATTACATAATACTCATCAATAGTAATAAAAAATCTGTTGCCCTATTTATCTATTTTAGCAATTCAAAAGTTCTCTCAATTTCGTATAATTATTTGCTTTGTTATAATCGTGCACCTTTTTTCATCGTGCGTTTTGTATCCTTCGTATGTAGCAGCAGCCGTGACGAGTTTAGGACAGCTTACCCGCCGTTGCACATTAAAAATAATAACACATTAGTATATTTGTATGTAAAAGCCAAAATAATTTTACTTTGCTTTATTTTTATTTCTCATTTTTACTGCGTTTTGCGGTACGTCATGGGACTACTTTGTGTGATATTTTACGTTATTCGCTGTCATATTAATATTTGCAAAGGGACGAGCGTAGTAGTTTCATTTATTGTATGTAACCTAATGTGTTTTGGCTTTTTGCAAACAATTATTTCAAGTTTAAGTTATCAATTTACTACTTTTATGAGATCTTTATTCAAAAATGGCTAACAACAACATAACTTTTTATTACCAGAATGTTCGTGGCTTGAGAACAAAGTGTCTTGAGTTGCGACAAAGTATATTGTTGCACGACTACGACGTTATTTTAATAACTGAATCGTGGCTGTGCAGTAGTATTTTAGATTCAGAGCTATGTGACGACAGGTATGATGTGTTTCGTTGCGATCGCGATCTTATGTCAGCCCAAAAGTTAATAGGAGGCGGTGCGTTGATTTTAGTCCGGCGTGAGCTGGGTGCAGTTCGTCATAGTGGCAGCGACCTGGCCGCGCCGGCAGAAATGATAACAATAACAATACCCGCCAGGGCTCTTTCTGCCTCGTTCCCGCTACACATAAGCTTAGCATACACTACGGACACCCGGCGTATTCCCGCAGATATAGATATTTTTTTGGACACTTTGTCTTCCATAATTAATACTAACCCCCATCATAATTACGTATTAGTGGGGGACTTTAATCTTCCATGTATTCAATGGGATAACGGCAAACCCACTTACATAAAACAAGGCTCCATAGACTTACAGAATGCAGGCATTAAACTTACGGAAAACTTGGGCTATTTGGGACTTTCACAATATAATTCTTTAAAAAATTATGCAAATAACACGTTGGACCTAGCATTTTCAAACTTACCCGTGCATCTAAAAAAAAGTGATGATCCACTCTTAAAAGAAGATAAGGCCCACACATCCTTTATATTTAGTATTTTAGATCTTAATATAAGACCAATATCGGAAGCTTCCAGTCCTCGTCGTAATTTTAGAAAATCAGATTTCAATAAATTAAACGAATATTTTGGTAATTTACAATGGGAAAAACTTTTTTTTAAGTGCAAAGTAGAAGAAGCAATTGAGATATTTTATAGGACTGTTAATGAAGCTATTGAAAAATACGTACCTCTAACGAGAAAGAGTTCTTGTAAACGAAATTATCCTTCTTGGTACAGCAAAACTCTTATAATTATTATTAAAGAAAAAAGTAAGGCTCACAGAAAATGGAAGAAATATAAAAACCTTTTGGACTATGACGAATTTGCTTTACTAAGAGAAAGGCAACGTAGAACTCAAAGGGTTTGCTTTGATAAGTATGTTAGTAGTATTGAAGATGAATTGAAATTTCAACCTAAGGTTTTTTGGAATTATATTAAAACTCTTCGTGGTGGATCTTCATATCCTAAGAATATGTCTCTCAATAATGTTAATTACTCTGAGGGTCAACAGATTTGTAATGCATTTAGTAGCTTCTTTGAAAGTGTTTTTGGGGCTCCCAGTATTGACGATATCACTACTTCTGTTGACTCTAAGTGCTCCATTGACTCATTGTCTAAACTAGTAATAACAACTTCCTCAGTTGAACAGTCTTTAACGAAACTTAATATAGGAAAAGGAGCTGGCAGTGACGGACTGCCTCCCCTATTATGGGCACGTTGTAGTAAGACTCTTGCCTTTCCGTTATCTTTTATATTTAATCTTTCTTTAAGGGAATGTATGTTTCCATCAATTTGGAAAGAAGCACACATTATACCATTGCATAAAAAGGGGTCAAGAAGCTACATAGATAATTACAGAGGCATTTCTATTTTGAACACTGCTGCTAAGATTTTTGAAAAAATTGTATACGAGGCTATTTATCTTGTGGTCAGTAAGGGCATTTCAGATAGGCAACATGGTTTCTTAAGGAAGCGTTCTACTATAACTAACCTTGCTTGTTTCTCTAATCACATACTTAATAATATGGATGGCGGAGGTCAGATTGATGTGATCTATACCGATTTTGAAAAAGCGTTCGACAGGGTGGATCACGTCATTCTCCTCCGCAAGCTATACGCTCTTGGCATTCATGGAGATTTGTTGCGATGGATTAAATCATACCTGACTAAGCGTTCACAAGCTGTCGTAATTGGCGGCTACAAGTCTGATTTTGTTTTTATACCTACAGGTGTTCCGCAAGGTTCCCATTTAGGACCTTTATTTTATAATTCATACTTGTACGATATCTCGTCTTGTTTTAAATCCGCTAACCACTTACTTTATGCAGACGACAAAAAGATATATTATAGAATTAGGACTATTAAAGACTGCCAGCGCGTTCAATCTGATTTGGACTCCCTAAGTAATTACTACTCTCTTAACAACATTTCAGTAAATGCAAAAAAATGCCAGGTTATAAGTTTTACCCGTAAAAAAGCACCACTTTTGTTCAACTACAATTTTAATAACATCACTATTGAAAGAACAAATATTGTCCGTGATCTGGGAGTCCATCTTGATAGTAAAATGTTACTCGATAATCATGTCGAATATATTGCTGAAAAAGGTTTTCGAAATTTAGGGTTCGTACTGCGAAGTTGTAAAGCCTTTAAAAATCTGTCTAGTCTTATCGTCGTTTACGCTGCCTATGTTAGAAGTATATTGGAATACGCCAGCCCGATATGGTCTCCACAGTATATTATTTACAAAAACCGTATTGAAAGAATTCAAAAGATTTTTATCAATCACTTAAATTATCGTTTTCGTAAATCACCACCATCGTACGTAGATGGATGTCGTCTATATAATTTACTGACACTAGAAGAGAGGAGAATGTTGCTTGATATGTGTTTACTTTATGACATCGTCCGCGATGGTGTAGACTGCCCCGAGCTAGTATCGGAGGTGGCGTACCGCGCGCCGCTGCGACGCACGAGACACACTAACCTTTTGCATGTGCCTACACACAAAACGAACTACGCTGGTAATGCAGTATTATCGCGTATTACTCAGACTTACAATAAGAAATTTCAAAACTTAGATTTGTTTAACCAAAGTAAGAACACATTTAAATCTAAAATTATAGATATATTGAAATCTGATCTTTAGGCAACACAATTCTTTTACATTTTTATTACTATTGTTTTTGTTTTTTTTTTTACAACTCATTCCTTACAAAACTTATTTTACAATCTGTTCTTTTCATACATCTTCCACAACCGCTTTAGATAGTTATATATCGTAGATAGTTATATATCGTAATTATGTTGGTAGCAACCTTGCAACCTATATAAAACAAATACATTAGATGGACATTATTATAAATAAACTTAAATTTTGTAATAAGTAAACTTAGTTTGTTTAAGTATTTAAGTCCTGATAAGTACTTCAAAATTGTAAATTATTTAGTTGTTAACAATTAGTATTTAAATAGTTCTAGCGAGTATACTGTTGTTAATTTAAGGGAAACCTATTATTAGCCATACTTCTATGATATGCTACCTGTGAATTGTAATTTATTTCGCCGTTGGTTTTCTTAATAAATAAATAAATAAATAAATAAATAAATAAATAAATAAGGTTGGTATTATTATTTTCAATGACAAGAAAACCTAAAAAAGCAATCATCCGACATCTTGGGCGGAAATTACTCATTTCAACGAACAAAAGGCAGAAGAAAATGTTTAATTCCAAAGCTGCTATTATGCTTTTTTCAAAAGATAAGTCTTAAAGTATCAATCCACTTTAGTCCAAGTCCGGAAACTTATTAGGAATTCCATCTTTATCTTTATCTAGCAGACTTCTTTTGTTTCTTCTCTTTTAGTTTTTTGTCCACCTTGGATACTATAGAATTGATGTTTTTAATTAAAGCATTTAGTATTGAAGCGGAGCAAGCCCAAGACTAATATGGTATGTGAGTCAGAGGTTCGATCCCCAGTGGCAGCACATTGAATGACATTGAATGTTGCAACAATCGCTTTAGTGCCTAGGGAGGCTCGATTAGCAAAGGGTGCAGTATGCTAGCTCCTCGTCCATCATTATAGAAACTGGGTTGTGTTCAGCGCAGCTGCTTTCCACTTTAATCCAATTTACGCGACACTAGATTATATTATTTTCGTAATGATGTCGATAATTGCCGATGTCGAATAAGACAGGTCTTTATTTAAGGCTATACTTAAATAGCCAAATCTCAAGGGACATGATTCGCGGCACGTCTGTACTTACTAACTTCCTACAATGTTGGTTCAATCAGTGAGCTGCACGCTGCACTGTATGAGTTTTGTTCCAAACTTTACGAGTCATAGCTTGAAATATGTTTTTCTGAATAGCTTTCCTGAAACTGACAGCTTTATTTTTTATTTGACAATGATTATACCTTCCGTTCTGAAAATTAAAATACTGTAAAATGTAATTTGAAAAGTTTATAAGCAAGTTTCACGGAAATGTACTGATAAAATTCATAGAAGCATACTTTTTATATGTATAATAGAATAATAATGAGTAATCTGCGGAACTAAGGTATGTAGGTATGTACACTACAGACTTCAATAATTTTTAAACTTATTTAGTCGGTCACGAGAATAGTTAATAAATTTTAAAGCAGTTTAACCACAAATACACGTGTCGGCACGTGACACGTGACGTTTCAACCGCTGAATCAATTTAGTGACGATACAGCGACCTGTGTCTGTGACCGAATATTCATTAGGGGAAATGTCCGCAGCTAAACTAGATTGTTGCATAGTGGTAAGATTGTAGCGTCTTCTGTTTCAATAACGGTTTTAAGCAAGCATGAGCCTATCCCACGTAAAGAGGTGTGTTGGCGTATCAATGAATGTAACGGTTGAAAGACCAAATGGGAATAATGGATGAGGTTGAATTCCGTTCATCGCTATCGATCGGCCTTATGAATACAGAATTTAGTCTTTTGCACGGTGTAAAAAAATTACACATGCGAAGACACAGGTTCTTGTTTCTCTCGCAATAACTGAGATAACGGACTGAAACGGTAACTGAGACGGCAGATACTTGAAATACGTTAATTTAAGGCTGTCATTCACAGTCGAGTCGCAGCTCGAACTCGCACTCCAAAGTGTCAAAAAGATACTTTGAATCGTTTTCCACTCCAAATTGATATACACAGTTGAGTTTCGACTTTAAGACAGTAAAGCGTACGCTCGATGGAGTATAAGACGGTTCGAGCCAAGATAATCAGCACTTGGGAACGACTTGTCCGAGTGTCATAATATTTGACCAAGACCAAGTAGCCTCCAAACACTGACTGTGAATAAACTGCCTAAGGTTACTGTATCTAATAATATTATTAACTATAATATTTCACAAAAAAATGCAGAAAACTGGTGTTACTTGCGTTATAAAATTTTCGTGTTTTATTTCGCAGCGCGCCTTTTAACTTTTATTTTACGTCCGATCCAATTAACAGTTAAAATGTGTTTTGGTAAAATTATAATCTCATCCAAAAACAGCTCAGCCATCGATCTCCAGGTTAACGTACCACAGTAACGAGCGAACTTTCTAATGGGAATATGAAAATTTTCTCCCCACACCTCCCCGGGGTGGAGTTTGAATAATTCAACCAGAGACGTGGTTGCATGCCGCGTATTATGTGGGTTGTTACTCAACTGTTTGTAGCAAGTATTTTTTTTATCTTGTGTCTTTAGAATAAAACTTTAAATCTTTGTAATTATTATACATTACCGACATTTTAATGCTAGAAGATCAAGTATAATCTTTAAAATAAACAATATTTTTGACCGAGCTGAAATACTAACGATGTTTGAAATCTCAAAACATTATTACTAATATCAATTTAAATACGATTTAACAAATTATGAGTTCACAGTCAGAGCTCCTTACTACGTAGAACTAGTCTCTAGGGTGCTCAAAACATATAAAACACAGCTCCAGACCTATCAAAACGATGTTTGCCATCGCCGGAATCGAACTCGGACCACCATTTTCAGTATACCTAGTGTTCATGCAAATAAATGACTGATTGCTGAATAAACCACGTAGCGTATAACATTCATTTAAATAAAACTCTCAAACTATCTCACCACATAGTTTTTCTTTCTGTAGTATCTTGTTGCGAAGTAGTCCCCAAGATTCGCGGCGGTTGCCCCTGTTTAGATAAAAGGTCTCGGCCGCCCTTCACTAAATCTCCGATATCGGCCGTTCCTTGACTGATATTTCGTGTCTTTCAAATGTAGGGGATCGGGTTTTTTGTTGTTTTTGGTGGTTAAACCAATTATTTTTCAAAAAAGAAGAAAAATACTTAACCTTTCATAAACTTCGTTTAAAAACTTTCTCGTGGTCGCTCTCTCTGGTCATAAAAAACATTTTGATGGTCCTCTTTTTTGTGGTTGGTACTCAGTTCTTATAAATCTTAGATCTAAATAAATTTAAATGAAAAAAAAAACATTTAAGTAGGTACACTGCCAGAATTATTTGTATCGACGTGGGTTTTGATCAAATAGCGAGTAACGACGTTTTGACAAAATTTAATCTCAATGCAGTAAAAAAATATTTCTGAACTAACTGAAAACTAATAAAAATAACAAGTGCCTACATTTTGGTTGCATAGTTTTTTGCGACTGTGCCTCGTACGAAAATTATAATGAAATTGAAAACGGAAAATAAAGTTCCAAGAAATTGGCCCAATAAGGCTGACAACAAACCTTTTAGAGGGACCCTCATAAAAAGGGCCCCCTATAAAACCCTAGGGTGAGTTGTCAACTTTTAGATTTGCTACCCATAGATAAAATAAAATTGTTAAGGTAAAGTATACCCTACTTCTACGCCACGCACAAAAAAAGGTCTTCTAAACTGGGACCCATTATAATTTTTCTCTTACCAGAAACCACTAAAGTGTTTTAACAAGTTTTGAATTACTTAACAAAATACTTAAAAAAAAACTTGTTAATACTCATAGTAGCCGTTTTTGGTAAATACCCTTGGGGATAGTTTTTAGATTTTGAAAATGAATTGCAATTTTTTTTAACGAATTTGGTATTACTTAATAAATTAACCTAATGTTATTATTAATCAAATATAGGTATTTGTTTTTTTTTTCAATTTTATTACAAAAATAACTAGCTCTACCGTCGTTGCGTCAGTAAACAATCGTCCAATAGTAATTTGCATGATAATATGAAAACTGAACATTTAATTTAATTAAAATTTTACATGTACAAAAGCTATAAAAAGCTCAATTTATTTATTTGTACTCTTTCCAAAGTTACATTATAAAAGTTAATAAAAAGTTTGTTCGGACAAATTAAAAATTACAAAATATTTTCGTTGCAAAAATAGAACTGAGATTTACCTTAATAAGATAACCCACTATTGTAACTTTTATGTATGCATTTTTTTGCATTAAAAATAAAATTTAAAATAACATATAAACTTAGCATGAAAAAAAGTTAACTACATAAATATTACTTTTACAAAATAAAACGTGTAAACTGCATCTTAATCGCCACCACCCCGCGGAACGGTGCCCAGCAGCAGGCTGGCTGCATTGCCTTGTTGGCCAAGGTACGAGCCAGCCCTTTGAACACCTGAAGAATTCAATTCGAAATTGAAGAAAGATAAAACATTACATAGATTTACGTCTATATACCTCAACTAGGATCTTAAACCATTAATTCCCAGTTATAAAAACTTTTTGCTGTATAATGAAACAATTTTATTTGAAAATGCGATCAAAGGAATAAGAAGTAACAGTTCGGCACTTTTCGCTTTTATTAATAGTTAACGTGAAACTTTTAGAGCTACATCGTTTTTTCCTTAAACTTTCTTTTTTGTGAGAAAACTTGGAACTTTGTTCATCGAGTAAGATAGTTCACATACACTAGGTGTTGAATTGATCGTAACTGATCTAAGCACTATATGTACTTTTAATCCGTGGACAAGCTACAAGTTATAAATTTTGCCGCAAAATCGGCCTAAACCATTATTTTAGTTTTAATTTTGTTGCGACAAAATTTAGGATTGAACTATTTTACGCACCCCAATTCTGTGAAACTTTTCTTTCACAATATGTCATTTTCGGAGACTTACAAATACAACACAAACATTTGTGTTTTATGAAAGTAACGTACTTATGCCGGTTTTCTAAATTTCTCAATGTCCATACTGAGCAAATATGTATTTTTTATTTGTGTAAAAACTTTCCACAACAAAAAAATGTAAAAATAAAACAATAATTGTTAAATTTGTTACAAGACAGCTAGTAAGTAAGCAACTATAATTCAGATAATCTTTATACTATAATATAATTCAGAACCCACCCAACCTAAACTACCGATTCAATGAACGGCGATCTTGACCCCAAAATGTAAATTATGTAGGAGGCAATTTGCGAGTCTTCCTTCCCGACGCTTGTGGCATCTACTTTACCCATATTAGAGCTTATATTGTGTATATTATATTGCAAAGTCTAAGCTACTAGGTATATGAAGATAAAAATATGTTAAACTTTCGGTATTTTTTAACATAATTATTAGGTTTTAAGGGATGGAGTACCTTTACCCGTATATGGGTGCCTAGCAGCAGTAATTACTGAAAGAAGACTAAAGTCCTGAAATATAAACTTTATAAGTTAGGAATTGGCTAATAATAATAATAGATGGTTCTTGATTTTATGATTGTCGAAAATACGGTTTAAAATAAAGCAGAAATAAATCTACATCATCATCTCAGTCGAAAACCGTTCACTGCACACAAAGTCCTTACCACAGATCGCTTTAGTGACCGGTCTTGAGCGACTCTCATCCAGTAAACTCTGGACACCATCATGTCGTGTACTGCATGCAGGAGGTCTGACTGCTTAGCGTCTTATTGTGCGCGGTCTTCACTCGAGAACTTTTTGGCCCGGCAGCCATCTGTACTTCGAGCTATGTGCCCTGTCTATTCCCAGTCTCACTTAAGATTTTCAACCCATAAAGGAGACATTAGGTTCTTATAAGATGAAAAGTGCTTCGTTACTCTACTATGATATTAGCTATTGTAGATTTGTAGGTATTTTAAACTTTCCCGATTCATACTGTTTTTTTTTTGCTTTATACTTGAGTTTGGACTGTGAGTAATGACGAAACAGAACATTTTAACTAGCTCGAAACTCAGATGTCCTTTTATGAATCAGTCCCATTCGGCTGCCTTATTAACAGTATGGTAAAGTTTGCGATTTAATTCAGAGAGTTAAGATTGTTATTGGCGTTGTGTTATGTTCGTGTAAGCGCAAATTTTCGAGCAAAAGTTGGAAACAGTCGCGTGCATGTCTATGTATTTATACGTTTTTCAGTAGGTACTATTCTATTCTTAAAGATTTAAGATTTTATTGCATGCCACGGTACCCTAATGAGTGTAATCTGTGTTTACTTTCGGGTATTTATTGTGTTATTATGACAGTTAAAAATAAAAGCAAGAATAAAAATCTTGTTAATTTTCAATAATTTCGTAAGTGCGGGACTCTGAGACTGAGACTAAAAAAAAACGACTCATACGCAAATTGACCAAAATATTATTTACATTTACCTACCCAAAAAAAACGAAAAAGGGCGTCATAAAGCGATAATAAATCATAATTAAACTTACTGAACTGCTCACAAATCTGGGCCCTTTAATCTTATAAAATAAAAATAAAATGAAATACAATTTTAAAATAAAAAAAATATCTTATGTGAAATCGTACTTTGTACATTTCTTTGTACCCGACCCTACCTAATTTTTCTCCACACATTATTTATTCTCAAGGCTCTCTCTCAGCGTAATATGAAGGTTGTCTGGGAATTGCGTTCACAACTCAATAACAAAAAGCATGCAGTTTCTCAACTTAAGAATCTACGTGTTATAAAGCTTTCCAAGTTTGACTCAAATATAGAGGTAGAGTACGTGCCAGGCAAGTTTGCGGCCGGTCAAAATATGAACCAATTAGTAATTAGTCAGTCAAATAATAAATTGTTTTAACTAGCGGGTGAAGTACTTGAAGTACGTATAATACGTGGCACCGCTAGTCACACGCTGTCTTAGCAGGCGCGGACTCTAAGCCCTGTAGGTCCGGGCGTAAGAATAGGTCTACGGTATACCCTGCCTGTCGTAAGAGGCGACTAAAAGGGGTCTTTGGGGCCGTGGGTGTGAAGGGCGGGGGCCCGACACACTCATCAAACGGCCCCAAGATGGGCGGCGGCACAGCTTGCTGGCACTGTGCCGCCGCAGCTACAAAGGCGAGCCGGGGAGGGAACAATATGCCCTCCCCGTGCACGAAGCTGATATCAGTTGAGCGTGGGAGGAACCTCGGACGCCAGTAACGCGTGGTTCCCGGGGTCCTTCCCAAAAGCGCCAAGACGGCCGCCGGGGGGTTTTAGTGGGTGCGAGCCCCACATACCCCCAACGCTCCCCCAAGCGTCGGGAAATGCGTTAGGCATTTCCCCCCGTTACAAAAAAAAAAAAAAAGGCGCGGACTCTAGTTATGATTTAGCAAACGTCTGCAGTCTGCACTAAGCAGCAGTGATAGATTAAATAAGACTTCCTATCATGTTCAACAACAACGACACTCGATATAAGGACGATAAGGTCATGAGTGTTTGTTGTAAGGATGTAAAAGCGACTATGGTTATGGTTATGATACACAAAGGCATTGCAATCACAATTATTATCGTAAAACGGTGCCGACATCTGGTGCCAATTCTACCGTTACTTGTAGAATCCGATAGCATTCTCTTGTATCTTTTCCACCTATTTGTGTTTAATATTTTTCTTTTGTTTCATCAGCTCAAGATAAGAAGAACTTACATAAATAATGACAATTTAAAATCATAAGAAGGGGCACTCCGTCGCGATTGCCACGTGATGCGCATTTAAATGTGCCTCACGATGCAGTTTGCTTTCGTTGTATAAAGCTTTAAATAAATAAAGTGTATTTTGAAGACTGTACGTATAAAATAATTGTGAAATATATAAAACTAGTCGACCCGGCGAACTTCGTACCGCCTAACCTATTAGTATCTTTTGCATGTATTATACTTATAAACCTTCCTCTTGAATTACTCTATCTATTAAAAAATACCGCATCAAAATCCGTTGCATAGTTTTAAAGATATAAGCATACATAGGGACAGACGCGAGAAGCGACTTAATTTTATACTATGTATTGATGAAGTAATAACTTTTAAACAAGACGTCAGGTTTTTACATAATGTGAATATATATACGTGATAGCACGGCATGGCTCTAAATGTCTGCTGTTTCTTCTTTTTCGTGTTTTTACATAATGTGAATATATATACGTGATAGCACGGCATGGCTCTAACGGCCCTACCACAAAAAGAGTTAAACCTGGTCTAAATCACTAGACTAGGTTTAAAACACTAATTTGTCATACAAACTGACGATTTAGACCGGTCTAACTTTTTTGTGGTAACAGGGTAAATGTCTGCTGTTTCTTCTTTTTTGTGTTCTCTTAATCCCCGTTAAAGTCAAAAATTATTTATTTAATATAGGATACAAGGGTATCGCTTATTGTAAGTCAATTAGACTACTTAATTATCCTAATTGGTATTGATACCTTATTAATTAAAGTATCCTATACTGGGACAGGCGAGGTAGTTCAAGGGAGCCCACCAAACGGCTCTGGTAAACAAATGTTTGCCTAGCCTTACGACAATGGTCGCCTGGAGACGCCCCCAAACGAGCTCCCCTCTGTCAAATGATTCTAAGGGAATGAAGAAAGGGTAACAAACTCAACTTTTGCAATCCATCTCTCTTTTTTTTAACGTTACACCTATCCAAGGGAAGAGATGACGTGACTCAACTTTATTTTATCGAGATAGAATCCGGATGTTAAAAAAGTCAAATGGACCACCAAACTTTTTACATTCACCACTTTACCTACTTTTAATGTATGAAAACAGTTTCCCAAAGTAATTAGAGATAATTCCCCGAACAATTCAGGTTATATGACATATGTACATTGTACATTTGTATGTATAGGTTTGTTCCCAATGGCATTAATTGTTTCAAAGCCGCAGAGGTAATGTGTGGATTTTGCTTGAATTTTCGGCTTCAACTTTTCAATTAATATTTGTGCTCAGAGTAATGATAACAATTCACAAAGTTAGGTTCTCATTACGAATTTTAAAATCACTTTTAATATTTTATTTCATGACTAATGGCGGAATTTTAGTCGTTACGAAAACGATTTTTATAATAATAACGTATCAAAGCTCTAGGGTAGGGTAAGGTTAGGTGAACGAAAGAAAGAAAAATAAAATTTGCTTTCTTTGCCTTGACACACACATAATTTATACCTCATTTACTTATTTATCAAAGAAATATATTTACAAAATTAAAGTAGTACTAAAAAATTACTACAAAGGAAAACTATTTGCAGATTCTTATTAATATCAAAAAAAATCTCTTGGCTGCGATAGATAAGAAAAATAACAGTAAGCATATTATATTGATTTTCATTACAAAAGTTTGGGTTTATTAAAAACTCATATACCAAGTCTAATGTATTTTATGTTTTGTTTCAGGTAAAGAAATAAGCTGCTACGAAAAATAATGAGTTAGTCACTAGGGAGGGAGCGTGTTATAAATATAGGTAGTAGAATTCTTTGTAAGAACAGGCTCATAAAATTAAAGGAGGAGATTTGATATTATTCATTAAAAAAATACTCAAAGCAAAAGAAATCATAAACTCCGATCACTTAAATAAGTGGAATATGTATCTAGTCTGTACTGAAATACAAACAAAGGCTCACAAACACACTCAGACTCAAGAAACGGACATCGATATCTGTCATATCAACGTTCGCCCCCGCCTGGAATCAAACCTGAACCTTCAAAGCCACTGACAGAGGTAGTAAAAAGCATAGGTAATTTTTCTATCTATTTATGTTAGCTCAAGTTGAAAAAAAAAAAGAAAATATTTATTACTAGCTTACACGGCAAACTTCTAATCGCATTGCGTTCTGAATTGTGAGAATATTCTTAAGCATATTAAGTATGTCCCCAAAATAAGTAGTTTCCCAATAGTGAAATATTTTTTCAAATCGGTTCAGTATTTTCGAAGCCTATTTCATTGCAAACACACAATCAAAATCTTTCCATAAAAATATTTTTCTTTTTGTTATTTAGAACGAAACTAAAGACTTTATTTTTATTTAAATTTTAAGCTTGTAACATTCGAGTTCAGATAATTCTGAGTAATAGAATAGTACAGTTTTTATATACAGACACGTATGTATATTAAAATGTTTTTGCTTAAAAATTAAAAGCTAGCATAAACTCGTTTTATACGTTAGCTTAGCACTTTTTATATTTTTATTCCGTCGAAGCGCCGGCATTATTATTGAGAAAATAAAAACAATGGAATTATAAAACGGAATGGAATGGCCGCTTGGAAACGTGCAAGCTTATATTCTCTTTCTATTTTTAGCTGATACTGGATTATGTATGTAATATAATGTAGGCATCTAGGTTATTTAAAAATTTTGAAATCAACAAGTACAAAGTTTTTTTAAATAACGCAGATTCATAGACTCCCTTACTGGTTTTCAAAGTACAGTGGCGGCTTAGGACGCTACGCCGTCCTTCCGGTTTTTCTGTATTGCAAAGTAGCTCTCAGCTTTGATAATACAGTCTAGACTGCGCACGAGATTAAAGACCAATGTGTTACGCCGTCGTAGACCGCCACTGTACCTAACTAAAATATCAGAGTAAGAAAAATCTGATATCGATGATAACACTGTCGGAGCCCCTAAACCCATAAAAAAACATCGATATCCATCTTAAACAGGAATCGAACCTGGACCAACATTAAGTCACAATAGACATCACTGCAAACTGAACCACAACCATGAAGTACGTCATAAAAAAGAAAAAATTGAATATATATCTTCGTATTCCCAAGATAGCATATAGGATGGTATGTATCTAATTACCTATCAATATGTTTATGTAGGTACGAAAAGTATAATAAAATTCGGAAAAATAATCAAATGTACTGAACGTAACTACATTATATACCACTGGAGTGTTCAGTGAAACGAACACATTTACTAACCGCAGAATTAACGGTTCATTTAAAATGTATTTAACCCGAAACAAGGCCTTGTTCGATCTCGAATCGAATTAGTGAACATTTTGTTTTAAGTAATTAATTTACTTGGGTAATTTAACGGGTTAAATTTTGTATATAATATTTACTTCAATTAAAATCTTGATGATTTTATTAAAAAAAAACTGTAAATGTATACACAAAAGAAAGATTCGGATGTTCTATTTGGTCCCAAAAAAGGTAATTTTCTCAAAAATGTTAATGTTAATCCAAAAGTGCGTGGTTTATATCAATTTCTCAGTCGCGGGGAACGGATGTAAACGCCTAAGCTTGAGGATTAAAATGTTTTGGGTTCTACACCCAGAAAAAAAGAAAGCCCTCTAGGGAATAAACCAAAAGAATATTAGAGAATAGCAACACATTAAATTAAAATAAAATCAATACTTAGTATAAAACAAAGTCGCTTCCCGCGTCTGTTCCCTATGTATACTTATATCTTAAAAACTATGCAACGGATTTAAATGCGTTTTTTTTGTTAAAGATAGAGTGATTCAAGAGCAAGGTTTATATGAATAATACATGCACAGCATAGTTATAGGTTAAGCCTTACGAAGTTCGCTAGGTCGTTGGTTGAGATCAGGGTCGTGCTCGTCTTTTATTTTGTATATCTTCAATAAAATTCAGTACATGATAAATTAACGCATTAATTAACACTACTACCATATAAACACTTTAAATGCACTAATACGGAACCACTCTAAAAAAGTCTTAAAAGTGCTTTTTTTACTGGAATAAAATCATCGTCAAATCCCTGAGAGTGGCTGTAGGGAAAAAACTGTAATGGGTCTCCTAATACGATTTTGTTTTCTTTCCGTATTTTTAAGGAGCATGGCCTACTTAAAACGAATGAAATAAGACATCCTAGTCTCCTTTTTTTTTTCTTTTTTTTTTGATAAAGTACCAGACTAGATAGATAAAAAAAAACAAATTTTACGTATATTTTAAACTGGGTTAAAGTAGAATAGAACTACGGCTAAAAAATACATAACAATATTGTGGGATTTTTATAATAATGCGAAGAACGATACGATGATATTGTGTTAGATCACACAGAGCAGTCTTCCTTGCTCTGTGTGTTAGATAGTATAATACAGTAGGTAATGTCAAAACAGTTGACACAAACATATTCTAAAACTATGTCTTAGAAATTCTGTAAATATATAAATTTTGAATGTTCAAAATGTTTGCTGTTTTTAATGGTATAACATTTTTATAAAATTACTTATGGCTGAAAATTTCGTACATAAATAAGCCTTTAATACTTTGCAGATCCACGCAATCACAACTTTGGGCAGGTATCAGAAGCTCGTCAAGAGAAAATTTAATGAAAGCTCAAAATAAGCCTTTTAATTTTAAAGCCTCAAAAGTTTTGTTTTCGAATAAAATCATGCCATTTTCTATGGTAGGTAGGTTTTGTGTTTTATAAAAGTACATTAAGCTATTTTTATTTCATTTTCTGAAGCATAAATCTGTATCGGACATCTTGTCATCGGATGTCTTAATGTATCGGACAGACTTCCAAGGTTCTTATACAATGTAGAGATCAGCTTTTATATATTTATTCTCTAGGTATCTTTGCCGCGACTTCCCAAAATGTGTACTGGGTCTTAAAAAGAGTAAGGAATCTAAAGATCAAAAACTTTATTTCAACAATAGATACTAAATAAAACCACTAACCGCAAACGCATTAGAATCATTACAAACTCAGAACAAAAACCACAGAGAACCCTGCATGTCTGTCCGTTACATTAAAGGGTTAAAGTTAGTTAATTTTCCCAAAAAGGGACACGTGAAAAGAAGCACTTTACAAAATTACCTACTTCAATTCATAGCCTAAAACGCTTCTGTGGCCCGTAAGTAGCTAAGTAATTACAATCTAAAACAGTTTATCTACAAAACGTTGTCGGCAAAGGGCATCCTAATTACGGGGCAAAGAAAGGGTTAATAAAGTAACTGCTAGAGAGCTAAAGGCACTCATATACAAAGTTTAATCCAATTTATGGTCTGCGAGCCTAGTGACGTTCTGAATGGATAGAAAGAATGAAAAACGTTTTGACATGTGATAAGTACCTATTATCTTTTTGTCTAGTCAAGAGATTCACCTATATACCCGCAATGTATATACGCACCTAACACACGAGAACGGCAATAGTTATTAATATAGAGTTCTTTTAAAAATATTCTAATGGATTGCTCAGTTTTTACAAAATACCAATAATATAACAAAAAATGGTTTTACATTATTTAATTTATGAAATATATTTCTCTTTAATTAGTTAAAATATATATAATTTATTCTTTAGTAGTACTTTGTACTTAATAGCACATGAGATCTCATTTCTTTTTACAAATATAGAAAAAATGCTTTTACACAAACAATTTTACCACAAAATCTTTACAGGGGTCGGTCGGTCGTGTAGTCGTCAAGCACCTGTACCACTAATTGGATTCTTTCATTTTTTCTTCATGTTTTTGGACCGTTTTCTTGACCTTTTGATCTTAGATGAAGGTTACGTATTGTACTGTTGATAGCTAAGGCTGATATTTCGTTTGCTTCTTAACAGGTCAACGCTGGAATTATAAGAAAAAACTATCACTTTTCTTCATTTTCAGCTGTTTTCCAAGTAAAACAAGCTCAAAAGCACTGGTTAAGTGTCTATAATTAACCATTGATTTTTCCCATAGACATAGAGTAACCCTACGCCCTTTAAGCTTCATTTCCATCTACAGGCCGGCTCGGCATCGGACTGAATCGGCGGCGTCGGCATACGTGCGTCCGAAACAAGGTCTTATAAACCTGTATGCAAGATTGATTTTCGTTTGATGATTGTAAAATCCGATTCCGTCCGATGCTGAGCCGACTTGTAGATGGAGACGCAGCTTAACGGGCTATCTGTCACATCAGCTAAAATACGCTAATGTGGAAAACATACCTAATATTTTCTTTATAAATAAGTAGGTAGATAAATAGGCAGTGTATCAAAGAAACTCGTACCTTTTTAAGCAGTTGTTTACAAAGAAATAAATAGGCAACATCAGCGAGCATCAGGCTTCTTCGGAACTTTTCATTCCATTATTTTCCCTTTCTGTTTTCCTTCCTGTTTGTTTACTCAGATTGCCTTTTCAGTGGAAATGTTTGTTAGGAAATCTTTATTAGGATCATCGTTTTTTTTTTCGTAGTGAGTATAGTTTTTTTTTTCTTTTTCTAGCTTTTTATATTTACTTACGTAACAGCTAATTATTAATCACTAGTATGCGCCCTTTTGTTTAAAACCACAAAATCCCAACAACCATCCCTTTGGGATTTTCGGGATAAAAAGTAGCCTAGTCCTTTCGCAGGCGTTTAACTAGCTCTGTACCAAAATATAATTAAATCGGTAGAGTATAGTTCTGAAATGAAAGCTAGACAGTATTGTGGATATGGATTGTTTGAATACGTTTTTGCACCCTAGTGTATTTTGTAGGTAGACTATGTAAATTCTGTCTAGATCCAGATCTAGGCTGAACCGATGCGCTCTGCCGCCTCCGCATCGCCTGCCAAAGCGACGCCCATAAAACTGGAATCACTGAGCGCGGAGTGCTTTTAGAATGCTCTTCAAACGATGAAAAGTTGAATTTAAATCGACATGGATTTTTCGTTGATTATAAATCACAGTTACTTGTTTTCCGCCTTATAATGTACTTGGCAGCAGGGCTTGAACGATGGTTGATATAAGTACATAAATAATGGAGATATCTCGCTTATGTAAAAATTTACACAATCATTAAACTTAATCCCCAAGATTAACCAATTCAATTCATTTAACTATTGTGAATTTTCGGCTATAGCAATGAAGCGAAACATATTATTTTTGTGCTGTCTTACAAACTATTTGAAATTTAAATTTTTCACTAAAAAGAGTAGCGTAACATAGAATTTTTAAGTCTGTATCGATGTCCCATCGATTGCGGATACAAGCACCCGTATCCGGAGCTAACCAACGATATCCGGGATCGTGACGGATTAGAAACGGTATCGAGATTGGAAATTGTTTTTCGTGTTTGTGTTTGCGGCACGTCATAATCCGAATGAAATGGGAAATGCAAGAGATTGCAGCGAGATGGCTGATTCCTTTTTTTGGAAAAAAAAGAAAAAAAAACATACCGATGCTGGCCATTTTCGTTATATACTGACCCTGTTATTCATAAAAAGTTAAAGAGCATTTTAGTTATTTGACGTATGTCAATTTAGACTAGATTTCACGTATTTATCATACAACAAACCAGAGAAGTAGACCTCCAGTAAAGCTACTTAAAATGAACTGTATCTTTAAGTATAACACTGTGAGCATATAGTACCTAAAGTAAATCCTTTGTCATGTTTTAATGTTGAAATATTTTTGTTACGAGTGACGTGATTAATATTCACAAAATATTCGCCCAGCGATCAAAACTTCACAAAAGGGAAATAAATGGGTATAAATTTTTAATAAAGCCAATTCAACAAATTTACAAAAGGATATAGACTGAAATCCGCAAAGCTTCCGATAAACTGATGATCGTCGAAATGTGATTGCCAGCTTTATTTATACAGCTGGGAATCTAGGCCAAGTGGTTTCCAGTTTGGTTCGCTATAACAGCAGATAAAACTGTATATTAAAAAATTACATTTTCAGCGTAAATTAAAAGAGTTCCTATTTAATTTCTGAGTGGAGACAAATTGCCTCTTTGCAATTTGATGTCATATTTTTTGTGCTTTAAATCTTTTATCCGAGTTAATTGATTGGTTTTCAGCTGACGCTCTATCATTTAATTTTTTTATCCTTTTTTTATAGGATTAGCTTACGTACATAAAATTTAATGGTTGAAATTCAGGTTTGCGATTTCATAGATTCACGGAATAAACACGATACATGTTTAGATTTAGTTTATTAACTTTTTTTTTTTAAAGTTTGAAATAAAATTCTATGCCAATAACATTGTAGCTAGAAAAATAAATTTACATCTAACTGGGTATTAAACTTTAATCTACCTTTTATTGTATTTTATACTAAAAAATCGTATATAAAAATAAATATACTTGGCAATACTTTATTTGAATCTTGATTCTTTATTTGAATCAGTAACATAACCTTAAAAAACTACGTATAGTGAATAATTAAATAAGTTGAATAATTGAAATGCTTTGCAGCTTTTTTACGAAATTTACCAAATAGAATAGCAATCATCCTTTAAAAATATATATACTTCTCTAAAAATATTCAGAACAAAGGCTTATTGCATTTCATTTTAATTATGTATGCAATCCCACACCGTTATTCCCACTCCAGAGTATGCACGGCTGATTAAAGGACCGATGGCGCCTCCTGGCGGTTAAATTGTATTTTTGATTAACGGAGCTTTTGCTACCAATTTAAAAATTATAGATTTTTGACTATAATAATAATAATAATTTATTTATTCAAGTACAAAGACTTATTTCACATTACAAATTGTATTAGTAGCACACACTATGATTTACACTATGATTTAGGTACTATTTAACAGCCGTGATCATGATGGTGGTGTTTTTTCAATAGTACTAGTTTGTTTTAGGAAGTCTATGTAAGTGTTTTGGCTAACGTAGACAAAAACTATTGCAGGATTTTTAATAATAATACAGTGCAAAGTAGCAATGGTTTGTGAATATTGGATTCACTATACTATAGTTGAAAAACTCTTGTGAATGACATATACAAACTTCCTGAATTAACTGCTAGGGAATCCTAAAAGGGCACTTCAGCTATTGAATGGATCTTAGCTGTAAGCTTATCGTTATCAATAAATTTTATGGAATATTTAACTTAAAATGTAATTTCTAGGCCTAACTTGAAAATTCTTAAGAAAGCCAATAATAAATTAGGTGGGTACCTAAAAGTTAATATAATGCAAAGTGGAATGTCCGCATTGGAGACGCTTCGAATTAACTTAATTTGTCCAAAAGAGAAAACGCGATTATTCTTATAGCCAAATTGAGGGAATACCACTGACACTGACTACTGAAAAGGCAGTTTTAATAGAAAACGAAAACTGTTCTGACAGGTAAGTTCTCTAGAAATATTTTTTTAAAAATGCCAGAGAAATTGTAAAATTAAGTCTTTTATTTTCGTAAGTATCACCTACATATAATTTTTTCCCGATAAAGTTAATTAAAGCCTGTAAGCCAAGTAATTATTTTTAAAACTAGCGAAGATAACTTTTAAAACTAAATAAGAAACTATAAGCTTTACCAGTTTCACGAATAACATTTCAAAACCAAAAATGATTTTCCATAGTAATCCACCAAATTACGAATTCTAAACGCGCACCAAAGATGGAAGTCCTAATGGAAGGTTGAGAAAAACAAAAGTTGTACCGGCCCACTCATTCTCTCCTTTTGGCTACAGTTGGGTAAAGTTTTTACCTTATGTCATTAGTAGCTTTTGAACGAAATGCTGACGTAATCTGCTTTGACAAAAAAAATATGGAGCGTGAAAAAACATATCAGGAAAGATATGGAAAAGTTGGATGTGCGGTTGAATATACCTCACGACAGCAAGCATTGTCATCGGGACTCCCCTAGATTCAACCTACCACCTAACCAACAGGTTCAACCTTGCTTAGGGCTCTGACCTGAGTGCGATGCGATAGTAAAGCATAACATGATAATTTCAGTTAATTCTATTTCTAACTATCTTAGTTCTGATCTTAAGTTAAATGCCAAATTTAATAAAATTTTATTTTTCTTCCTGAGGTTCCAATTATTACCATCAGCAGGTGACGGCAGCTTCGTCTGCCCAAGAACATACATATTTATCGGCCATTTCATTTTGAAAATGAATTCAGGGAAAATGATTCCGCTCTGGAATATGTATTTTTTTTTTTACCTTTTGTTTTAGGTACCTACCTACCCAATTCTGTAGCTGTAAAGAGTTCTTGGAACTGCTTTGGCTTTGCTACATTACATACTTAATTATAATAGGTAATTTTTTGGCGTTTTAACCAGATTATTATGGCTTTATTACCCATTGTAGGTGTACAATGTTAATAATTGATTTTTATTACGAACTAAATAAAAAATAAAGCTTTGACTTATTATACGGTATATACCAACATAATGGTTCCAAAAAATATACTAATAACTTGCTGCTTTCCCTCGTATTTTAATAATTTCCAGTTTAGTTGGCACCGTGTTTATTAACCGCAAGATGGTGCTATAGGCCTGCGGCTTTCGCGATCTGTGCTGCTCCATGACCAGCTTTTTGCTGGACATTTAACATAGCTATCTTGCTTTCGTCATAAACTAAAGAGTACTTTGAGTAGTTGCCACTCTTGGTTGTATACATCTATATATAGCTTCTCTCTCGTGTATTGTAGAGTTTAGTTTTCTAAGATCAAAGGCTTGCGTCTTTTCACACCTAGCCAAAGCTTATCTGTCTTGCTTGACGCCTCTGGTCTTTCTTGACCCAGAGTCTTATTCAAAAGGCAGACTACTATATTGGAGTTGATTATTTTACGACATTATTTAAGGGTATAGGAAAGGGTTGATATGCCCTTAAATAATGTCTAACGGTGCGATCACAAAACAATTGAAAGTTAGGTAATTCTGTCCTATATCAGTTCTTCTGTTACTGTTAAATAACTTAAATTATATAAAAAAACAAAGTCAATTTCAAATTTTTAGTAGTACAGTGGCGGACAAGGACGGCGTAACACTTCCGGTTTTTCTGTATTGCAAAATATCTCTTGTTCTTTGTTATTGCAGTTCTGGGCGCACGAGACCATTGACAAAAGTGTTACGCCGTCCTAGTCCGCCACTGTACCTACATGAAAAACACACAGAAAATAAAATGACTCTAAATAATCAAGATTATTTAAAAAAGCCTACCTAATTCAATTTACCGTAACTCCATCACTCGTAATCCAATCAACAAACAGCGAAATTACGTTTGAAAAAGGTACAGAATTTATTTATTTGTTTCGCTTTTAAGATTTCATTTTCGTAAATTATGTTTTGTTTTCTGTTGAAAGTCAGGCAGGGCAAAGTCGAGGGCACCTTCGAAATGCGAGACCGACGAGACTAGCGATGAAATAAGATGTTATAAAGCTTATTGTTGTTTTATACGTAAGTAGAATTAACAATGAGATAAAGAAGATATTTGAGGATTTGTAAGTAATTGTTTGGTCTAGACTAGAATGACATTTAGACATTATTATCTAAAATTAAAACTATAATAATATAAAGAACTAAAGAACCTTCTGTCGTAAACGACAACTAAGACCATCGATATAATAAGTACCTACGTTATGTTTAGGTTCAAGCAAAAGAGCAAATTCGTGTACAGAAGAATGTCCAATTTTAATAAATCAATCTTATTTCGGATACCGTTACTTCGATATCAGATCGGCATACATATTCATCACATCCTGAACCCTCTTTCCTCGGAATTCCAGCTAATTGAGGTTCGTTAGACACGATTGTGTGTTGTACGGTCTGTTATTGAGCGTTTAGGATCTGTGTGAGTTTGTGTGTGTGTGTGTGTGACTACATGATATTTTAGTGAGTATTCGTGTGTTATTGTAACATGTGAATTGAGATCAAAATTTTGTGTAATTACGTGAGGCCCATAGACATTTTTTTGATTCATATTATCATCATCATAGACGAAATATTAGATTTTCAAGATGTTTGAGAACGTGCAAAAATGAATTATTTAATTTTTAGTAGCTTTATGTACCTGGATAATTGACAGCTATTAAACTGTATTTCATTTAATTAAACATAGAATACCTATACACAAACTAAAAAAAAGAGCCAATAGCCGTTCATTCAGTTTCCTTTTTGTTGTTCTGTAACCAGAGATATTTAAGTTTCAGAGTTTTAAGCCCGCATTTCTAGATGTTTGGACCGCGGCCCACTTCGCTACTGGGTCAACATGGACAATTTTATGCTTTTTGGCCTGCCACCGCTGAGCCGCAACGTGAGAGAATTACGACTTTCCTGCCAACTTGTACTAGGAAGCTGTTTTGCTATGCAAACATTTGCCTCGCTGTGCCATTAAAGTTTTTAACTGTATAAATATCTAGCTGAAAATAAAAACCAACGAAATTAAATTAATACCTACCTGCATTTAAAATATATTTGGTACCTGTTATGAAAAGTAGACTGAGCATCGAAATGTAAACACGTTACAAATAAATCTTTAAGCGATGAGGTCGCTTTTTGTATTTCTTACTATACTTTGTGTTTTTCCAAAACTAGCGTCACACGCAAAATAAATTGAAATCTTTTAGAATATAACACTTAGTATTCTTGTTTATTATCTTTAAATCGCTATCTTTAAAGTCTAGTAGATTTTTTAGATCATTTACCTAACATCTTTACAGTAGTGTCCTATAAAAACCATAAAGAAACTAAGCGAGGTTTTTCACAGGATCACATTTTTGCTTAAAAAAAAACTTTTTGACTAATGATATGGGTAAAAAACACATATTATACCATTTGACACGACTACATACATACATTTCGTTATCGAAATGATGTCGTTCCTGAATGCGCAAAAGCCTTTATTGCTTTAAAGAGCTAAATTAACTGATAATTTATAATTAAGTCTTCTCAATCCTCCAAGCTCTCTCAGTGGCTATGACCCGTTTACCGTTTGGTCAAACCGTCTGATTAGGTCCCATGTGATTTACCTTGTCTGGCCAACTTGATATTCGACTTTAGCTCTTATGAAAAAAAAAAAAAAGTTTAAATTCAGGTTGCCATTCGATAGAGGATAATTTCTGCTAAGTATTTGCTTTGAACGGTTCCAGTAAAACCTTGTTATATTTTTTTGATCTGGTGCCCAAAAAGGCTTAGATTTTTTGTATCACCATAATCTTTAACCAATGTACTTACGATACCCGACCCTAGAGAATAACCAAACTGTTTTTTGTTTATATTTTAAACAAAAACAATAGATGAAACCTGATATAATATGTGCAGTGGCAGAGGGCGTAAAAGATTGTCTTTGGGTTCGTGCGCCCTAGACTTTATTACCAAAGAACAAGAGCTATTTTGCGATACAGAAAAACCGGAAGTGTTACGCCGTTCTAGAACGCCACTGTACCTATGAAGTTTCGTTCACTAATTTAAAATATCGTTTTACAGATCAATATTCAATCAGCTAATTACATAGCGAAATTAGTTTCACATTCCCTTAACAAGGTTTACATACCAAACAGTAGTAAAATAAACTGAAATGTTTGTCTTCACTAATGGCTATTGATATTTGCCACTCAGAGTAAGTACTCGCATGTAAGTTCTCCACTTAAGTCAACAGACGTGAAACAACATAGGAAGGTAGAGTAGGTAAGATAGATAGAATACAACTGGAATATAACTTAGACTTGAAGTCTTTGAAATAACTTTGTGAGACTATTGTTATAACCATGTTTAGATAGCCGTTGTAAACTTTGTTCTTCAACTATACGTTACTATTGATTTCGCCTTCAAAATTTTAGGAAAATAAAAAACAATAAGGATTTCGCAAAATTTTCTGATCGTTTCCACTAAATCTCTCGTGTTGATATCATGGAAATGGATGGCTGAAAGTCCTGGTTAGTTTAAAAGGAAAGACTACGAAATACCACTAAAGTTTTGTTAGTATACCTTTAGACCCTATAGACATGTAATTATATTTAATGGTTAGAATTTACATCAGCATTAGCAATTACTATGCTCATTTGCTCAGTGAGTCAACCAGTGCTAATGCCGATGTAAATCCTTACACAATTAAATCCTTAGTCCTTGCACACAACACGTAACCAATACGTTTAAATCAATTACATGTAAATACTAATAATGTTTGTCAATGTTTTGATAATAAGTGAAAATGATTCTTTCTTTCTCGCTAATATATAATACTTCGCCAAAGTTTGCTTTATATAAAAAAAAGCTAAAACAGCGATCATTTGGCATCCGCCTTGTTTCAATAAAGAAAACTCTCCGTCACGTTTAGTTTTGAAAAAGCGAGTACCCGCTTGTGACGTTTTAGCTTTACAGAAATTTAAAAAAAAACAGAAGACTGCTCCGTAGCTCACTTGGCCGTGATGTGGACTGAGATGCGTGTGCACCTGGGTTCGATTCCCGGCGGGGCGAACATTGCTATGATAAATTATCAATGTTTGTTTCCGGTATGGGTGTTATGTTCGTCTCTGTATAATGTTTCGAGCACCCTAAATTTGTTCTTCCCAGGGGCTCTGACAGTGATGCGTTATAATTATAAATTATTAAAAAAATCGCGCCATCTAATACAAAATGCAAACTCGAATACTAAAATACTACTTTGATGTTGCCTAAGCTCCCAGCTGAATTGGATTTTATACGCACTCCAGTGCCTAACGAACGATACAGGCCATTCTAATTCAATGGGTACTCCATGATACGGTGCGTAGGTACGCAGGTACGCTCCCTAGCAGAATCACTGACGCATCCGACTTTGAAAATACGCTTCGGTGGCTAGTTGATCGAATTTGTTGTCGATTACTATTGAAAATGGATAGATCTTTCAACAGTTATCTATTATACTTAAAATAGAGATGAAAGATATAATTGTAAGATTTGTTTGAATCGAATATTTGGCATAACTATTGGACCAATCAAAAAACTAAGGATAAGGCGTCACACAAGCACGTTAAAAGTTGGTCTAGGGAAAAAGACATCCTAAAAGTTTTATTTATTATGGGGTTCTGAGTGAGATTCATTATTATTATTTTATATTTTACTTAATCCGTCACTATTAGCTAACCTATTCCCCTCTACATTAGCACAGGTGAGCGGATATAAACACGACCTCGCCCGGTGCTGATTATATTGGCCACTCGCCCGCTACTAACCTCTTATGACAAGTTTCAAGCAATAACGGATCGGTATCGTTACTAATTTTAACCAGTAGTTTCTGTTTGTTATTTTCTTAAAAGAAAAAACAGAAAATTACTTTTTTTTCTTCCGAAAATTACCAATTTCAACTTACTAAATTGTAATGAAACACAGAACAACTTTTTTTTTTACCATATTCATTTTCAAAACTCTTTACATTATTCCATAATGAAGCCATATCTTTTCTCGGTCTTCAAAAATTGTTAAGATAATATAAAAGACCTTTTAAGTTTATTATTTAAAAAAACTATATCTTAAATACTAACCGTCCTATTCATAAAGATACAGTACATTTTAAGTAGCGTTACTGGAGGTCTACTTCTCTGGTTTGTTGTATGGTAAATACGTGACATCCAGTCTAAATTGACATACGTCGAAAACCTAAAATGCTCTTTAACTTTTTATGAATATGAGGGATAGAATTAAAATGCTCAAAATATTTTAATTTAGCATTCAAAACAGAAGACCGCGATACGAATAGGTTTTAAATTAAACTTAATAAAAATAGTACGTATAAGCCCAATTTGGCGGCCATGATATTTTATAATTTGCGCACGAATATTTCTTTATTAAATTAAATGGAACCCAAAAACATTTGTAAAGTCAATTACAGCGAGTGTTTGCTAGCAGCTAATGAATGAATTAATTCGGAGTCCGTCGTCGGATCCAAAAACTCAATCATCTCGGCAAATACCGGGCTGCTGAAACGTAGGGGGTCCGTGAGTACTGACTTTAGGATTTACTGACAAAATTGTTTTTCAAATGTTATTTTATATGGTCTGTAAGTTATAAGAAAGCTTGAAGTCACTAAAAGAGCATAAAACCTTGAAGTTTTTCTGTGTGTTCGAATCAGGACTAATGAGATCCGCAGTAGAAAATAGTGAATGTAACCAAATATATATATTTTTTGTATTTTTTCGCTTTAGATGAACAAAAAGTATTCATTTAAGTATGACATTTGTAGAGAGCCCCTCTAAGGTTATTACCCCAGTTCAGATTTTGTTGTAAATGGTAAGAAAATTCTTTCTTTGCAATAAATCGTGTTGTTTTTACTTTAAAAAACAAAATCCCATTCAGAGAACAACCCACGCAGAGCTAAGAAAATTAGATTACATCCCCGGATGCGGCGAACGTGTTAAACCTCGCATCGCGCCGGCACTGGCTGGGTTAACTAGATTATGAGACATGCAATTTTTGTCATGAAAAATGTGGAAAAACTAATGTTCGTGGAAAATTTTATTTTTCATACTTTAATCCTATTTTAAAGTTTTATGCTTTTGACATTATTGCTGAACAGTCTGATGCTTGAACAAATTGTCAAAACTAACACTTTTTATTAGTTGATCGTATAGTTGAAAGACTGTGAGAAGTCTTTTTATTTTTTACTATAAAAAGCTTTGGTGCATTAACAGATTTAATTTTTAAATAAAAGCTATTTATACTCTAGTCTTACTTTTTAAATAAAAACTATTTATTTCAGTAGTATATTTCTCTTTTACACTTTCACGCTTAAACTGCTGAGCTGATTTGGTTGAAAAGTGGTAAGCACGTCGAGGTGGACATTGGACACTTTTTATTCCAAAAATTGGAAGCGATTGGATTTTCCGTAATGAAAGGAAAATACCCGGGCAAGGCCGCGGGGTGCACCCCTGGTTTAGCGTGAGTAGTAATAAACTGAGCTGAAGCCCGCCACTGACGAAGTGTGCGTCATCCGACATTATTATGAGTGCTTAGTCTTAAAAGTAGCTTTTAGGCTGCCATAATGTGTGTAACATTTTGCTTTAAGCTTTTTTCATGAGCGATAAGGTTCCTTAATGTGCTTTTTGTGTTGCACTTTGAGGCTTGTCATAAAAAGTGAATTAATGGATGTGAGATGAGATTTTTAACTACAGCCATTATTAATGTACCATTATTTTATGCAATGCTATTAAAAATGATTTTTTATTTGTTAATTTAAATTTAATGACTCGTAGTTGATCGTAAATTTTAATTAAAATGTGATTGGCCTAGATTTCTGTTTTACTGATTAATTTTACGCAATATTTTACCTCTAGGCATAACTTTTAACTCTTTTAATTGTGTAAAAATATTATAGCTAGTCGACCCGGCGAACTTCGTACCGCCTATCCTATTACTATGTTGCTAATGCTTAATACCTATAAACCTTCCTCTTGAATCACTCTATATATTAAAAGAGCATCAAAATCCGTTGTATAGTTTTAAAGATTTATGCATACATAGGGACAGAAGCGAGAAGTGATTTTGTTTTATACTATGTGTATGTGTATTGACGATGTTTAAAAAAAATTGCATTGATGAAAAACAAGTATTTTACATCCTAAATTTGAAAATAATACTTATTAAATTATCAAAAGTGCACAAATAAAATTGTGAAAAACATAGAAAACACAAATTTTTAACAATTCAGCTTCCCAATAGACAATGGCTTACATTTGTTCCGCAGCCACTTGAGACGAGTTCTCGAGTGTACGAGTTTTAACCAACAAAATCTCGTCGAGTATCCGATAGTACTTAGGCTGAATCAATTTGTAGAACAAACATTGTTTGTCTGGAACCCTGTCTGACTGACTGGGCTGCTCGTTAATGCATTTCGAACTGGTGTCTTTGTTTGAACTAAACTTGTTTAAAAATGAAGTTTTTATTCTGACTATTCTAGATTTTTTTACTTTTTGATATCTCTTCAAACTAGTATTGGGAACGATTTACTATATTTTAGTTACCTATAATGGCCACAGATGAAGTTCGATACTATTTTCAGCAACTTTTAACAAAAAAACACAGGTAAAATAATAACGGATCACGTTGCGGTCTTTGGTGCCTTAAATTCATAAAAACATACCCAGGAAACAAATCGATAGCCAACGTTCATCCCCGCCGGGAATCGAACCCGAATCACTGCCAACTGAACCACGGACGCGAGAAACAAAACAACTCAAACTCATACTTCAAAGTCAAAAATAATTCTAATCAGCTCCCGCAGCATGACGGACAATTTGTCGAATTTGTCGTATCTATCTGTCACTTTTGTCGATCATCTCCATACATTTTCCCGCATTGAAATGTCAAAAGCGATTAAAAGTGACAGTTAGATTCGACAAATAGTCCGTCGTGCTGCGGGAGCTGGACAGTCAAGTGGTAATGCTACGAAAATTGAGCTACGGAATAAAGCTACGCTTTTTTTATGAGCTACGGAATAAAGCTACGCCGTAGCTCGTAGCTACTACGCTCAACAAAAGCACGAAAAATCTCGCTCATTCTTTTGTGCGATTTATTTCTATAAGCTTATAATATTCCATTATTACTCCGACATATTATTGGCAGCCGACACACCACCACCTAATTGTCACTCAACCATATAGGGGTCAAAGGTCTCGGCTAATCTGAGTAATACATTTGCCAGACAAGTTTTGTGGGCCCAAAACCATCTACAAAGATCCGCACTCATACTTGTTCCTTCATAAAAATGCCAATAAATGTAGAAGACTCTCAGAGGTCAGATGATACTGGCCAGTGTTTATCAGGCCATAAATCCAAGTTGTATCTGGAAGCCGTCAAAGCGTAAAACATTGGCCAAAGGGACTATCCTTTTCTTGGAGTTTTATTAAGGATTTATTTCCCTTTGCTTGTGTTACTGTTATGATGAAATACTTAGGATATTACTTTTGAATCCTAGAACGATTTGGAGACGATTTCATTAAAAAAAAATTATCCATTAACCAAAGACGTTTACAAAAAAAAGATAGCTTTGGAACTGATGTTAAGGTGACTCCGAAGGTCCGTTTTCCAATCCCGATTTTGGTTTTCTGGGTCTGTAGTTTGTCAGATGCATTTGTGTTTGTTCTGGGGACCGTAGTTGAGGCTAGTTAGAGCGTTATTATTTTGAACTTAGGTTTTTCGCGTCAGTAAACGAAAGTGTTGGTACGCAGTAAACAGTAAATAAGCATGGCGACCATGAAAGGGATTAATATGCCAGCACCCAGCACACAACCAACCAGGTTTATTTATAGACGATATTGTTGGAAAAGAGTTGAACAGTGGCGGACTCATTCAGCGTAACACTTTTGTCTATGGTCTCGTGCGCACTAGACTGTTATAACAAAGAACAAGAGATTTTTTCAATACAGAAAAACTGGAAGTGTTACGTTAAACAAGCCCGTGGCTGTACAAGATGGTAGAACTCTTAAAAATGGGTTGCCTTAAGTGATAAGGCCGTTCATTACAATCAATGTTTTAATTTAAGAATATTGTAATATTTTAAGTTGATTGATTGTAATAAAGACTTGTAGTAGAATCTCTAGCAGTGGGTGCATGTAGGCTCTAGATGACAAAACAAGCATCGTAGAACTGAAATTTGTAACCTGCACTATAACATCATCACATTTCCCAATACCGCAAGTAGCAAAGTTACTCCTAAAGCAGTATGTTTGCCAAATGCCAACATTATTTCCCTGATTGAAAGTGAACGGTGCCGACGGGCGGACGTAATATGATTACGTATTCCATCCCTTGCGTTTTGTGTTTACCCACTTACATTTTGAATGCATTTCCTCCTCATCCTACCATAATATTACTCTGGTATGGGGAAATGGGTAAATAATTCCATTGGCATCTTATTTCAGAGAGTTTTGTTAAATACTTTTTATTTATAATTATAATTAATAATAGGATTCCTTTAAACGATGTCCATAATTATAAATGTTAGAATTTCCATAAATGCCAGTAAAATCGACCTTTGATTTGTTCATTCTTCATTCATTATCTTTCAGTTATATTCATTCGATCAAAAATTTCAGACGTTATTTTAAAATTTCATATATTTTTGTATTGCATGTAGATAAAGTTTAGTTTGTGGCCTATGTCATTTCTCCTTTCCCTACACCCATTTCTAATAACCATAAATAAGCAATCCAAACATATAAGTTTGCATCGCTTGGAAATTTCAACCAGTAAATGCAGTAATCAACGTTTTCAAAGTCGAACCCCCCGCTGCTTCAGGCAAGCACCACTTGTGAGGCATTGCAGGGTTGTCAACAGGCTAATTTTCGCACCCCTTCGGGTTAAGTGTTGTGACAACCATGTAAATTTCCTCTTTGAGTTTGACCGTGTTTTTTTTTTCGTTGTGCTTATTTATTTAATGGGACTCTAACTTAAAAGTGGGTTCTATCCAAAATATTAACAACAGTTAAAATAAGTACATATGAACAGTAAAGTAAGCCGACGCGTGCTGTTGTACTGTACCGTAGGCACTTCAAATATAAATATTTTCTCTACGCACTTCGATTCCACTAGGTATTTGTACCAAATTGTGTGGGTACTTATCGAACACACATGGCATGACAAAATCAATTATTATTTTTTGTACCTAAATAAAAATAATTCTACACTTAAGTCTAGTCTGTCTATATCATATCAATATATATAAAACTCTTCTGTTACTGACTGACTGACTGACTGACAGACAACGCAGAGCCGAAACTACTGGGCGTAGATAGCTGAAAATTGGCATGTGGGTTCCTTGGGGAGTGTAGGTGACTAAGAAGGGATTTCCCGAAATTCCCACAAGAACGGGAAAAACCGGGATTTTTGTTTTTATGAGAAATCTGTGCGGGAAAAACCGCGGGGCAGCCTCTAGTATATATATAAATCAAGACAAATTCCAAACAAGTATTTTTGGAGGACTTCAATTAAATTTTAGAATTTTTAGAATATTCTATTAGTATCGCTACTTTAAGCTACATAAGCCTAAGACATCACATAAATCTACACATTTAACATAATAACTATATTACGTCTCATCGTAACAATTTAATAAAGCAAGCTTAATTTCTCCATGTCACTCGAACCCTAAGTATAATCTTGGCTAATTTAATTTATATTAGCAAGCTCGAGCGCGCCTGTTTAATTGGTAGGATGTGCTCTTTACACCTGCCCTCAACCGCTAACGCTGAAGATTGTTTTAGGTACGATGTACAAAAAATATAAAATAAGCAGCAAAATAGTATTTATTTTGATAGATTGTTTTTTGTATTATTTTTGTTTGTTATCTTGTTATAGGTACATTACCTATATAGGATCGAAATAAGTTTTTTTGAAAAGGGTGTGTGTTTATTAATTGACTAAAAATAAATAAGGCACTATACTCTACGTCGAAATAGATAGATCCCTCGTTGATATTACGCAAAATACATATAAAGACGTTTCACGACAACACAAGACCGGAAAAAAGTATCGAAATTCAGGATGTGCGAATCCTCTGGAATACGGATCGGATCTTAGGTATCAATGTAGACTTGTTATTTTGATGCCAAAAGTCCTGTTTTTTTATAACTTATAATGGTTTACTTGGTGGGTGATTGGTCGCAATCGCAAACGCTTGTATTAAGGCTCCAAGTCACTCAGAGAGCAAAAAGACATGACTTGACTACGCTCAGTTCTAACCGACTCAGCCCAGTTTTTTTACATCTTTCTATTCTAAGTAAATTACGCGACTTACACCTTACAAAATTACGCGATTCAGAAAATTACGCTTGTCCCGGTGTCAGAATAAGACTTAGAGAAAGACTTTATCAAACATTGACCTGAAAAAAACAGCTAGCCCAGCATTCAGCCCATTTCTCACAGGAAACATAAAAACTGTTCGACAGAACACTTTTTCTTTTACCCTATTTGTGTAAGGGTTCTATTGTTGACGTTTTCTATTCCAGCCACGTGCTTGTATATTTTCTGGTTCCTATTTTTTTTTATAAAGAAATGGTATGGGTTTGAATATGGCAACAATATATTAAACATCTAGATGTCCCTGCGAACTTCGTATCGCGCTGTTCAAATGTATATGGAAAAGTTTAATTGTTGTTTTTACTAACTTCCTCTCTATTGTTCCATATTTTTTCACATTTTTTACCTTCCCTGGACTACTACGAACATTTCAAAAACAAAATCAGCTAAATCGGCCCGGACGTTCTAGAGTTTTAGTGAGACTAACGAACCATTCCTTATAACCACATATAGTAGATAGTAGACTAGTCGACCTGGCGAATTTTGTACCGCCTAACGTATTATTATCTTGTGCATGTATTATACTTTTAAACCTTCCTCTTGAATCACTCTAGCTATTAAAAAAACTGTATCAAAATGCGTCGCATAGTTTTAAAGATTATGCAACGGATTATAAAACTCTGCCGGTAATATCTTAGAGATGTTGCGCATTACAACAGCCCAATACGCTTTACTAAAAAATGAATAACTAAGGTATTCTCGAAATACCCATGGTAATTATAGAAAATAGTGTTATTTGTAAGGTATATAACTTTAAAAGTACTAACTGTAACCAAGAACATTAAAATGTCTTAACGAAATATAAGGGTCCAGTAATTAAACCACTAAGAGCACCATAGCAACGCAATCCTTCCTTATAATATCTGCTAACGGAAGGAAGGGCATCAATCTTGCTTAACCCTAAAAGGTGTTAAAGTTTCAAGTCCAGGCCCTTTCATAGATTGTGGCCCAGAAATTAGGGTCTGTCCACAGCTGTAGTAGACAGGTGGCACATAAATTTGTCCCTTTAGGGCACAAATTAGGATACTGACCCCTTAACGTTGCGTAAACGGTAAAAGTTGAAAGGGATACGGCTTTGTTTGAAAAGTTTTTGTATTAACTTATTTTTACTTTGTGGTTTTTAACAACAACCTTACGCTGAAAGTATTCACTTATCATTTAAATATTTACCCGCATAATTAAAACTCTAAACTTTAGACCTTAACCTTTAGAGTCTAAAGGTACGATTTAATAGTATGTATATCATGGTCTTAAACTCTCCTGATTTTGGGTTTAGATTAATAAATTTATGATCGAAATGCGCCGCCCTCCCTCCTCCACCCTCCCGCGGCATGCTGCCGACCAGACGCCTGCTTAAAGCCAACGATGGAGCATTCAGGACACTTTTTGAAATGATCTTACCTCAGTCAAATGATTCTACTTCCTTTTGCTAATATTACAGCGTAGAATCCAAATGTCTGTTTGTCATAATGTATAATCTCTTTTTTACAAAAAAGGAACCCACCTTCAATAAATTGACACATACATAAACTGAAAACTTCCTCTTTTCCGAAGTCGGTTAAAATATGTAGTAAAACCTTGAAATTGAATGTAACAAATACTTCTGTGAAAACCGCATCAAAATCAGTTCAGCCAAACTCGGGATAATCGCGGACAAACATACAGGTCAAACTGATTACCTCCTTTTTTGTAGTCGGTTAAAAACTTGTGGCAATTAAAGATGCCAACTTATACAATCATATCTTCTGTTTCTTTCTATATAAAGGTATACTTAAAGTATTCTTTTTCTTTTAAAATGTTATATATTCAAGTATAAGTTTAAGATAACAAAGGAAATTCACTACTTAGTGCCATATAAAACCCAGTGGCCGTCTCAATTTTCACGTTCAACAAACAGGTCAGGCAGTTCAAACAAGTTTAAGGAAGCCTTGCAGATCGTTTGCACTATCCTGTTATAGTGAAGAGCGAGGATCTTTACGAATCTCGGCTATTTAATACGATCCAGTTGGCATCGTGATTTAATAGTTTGAAAAATTCTGTTATCTGTCTCTAATAATAGATATGTAGGCCTATTGCGGTTCTTAATGGTAATGGAACGGATTACGAGAATAAAAATTGTTTAATCAAAATAAAAAATTTAATTGATGGATATCATTGGTATTGCGGTTGCGATAAATTATTATCACTATGGTTATGAACAAAAGAACGATTGAATGATGAAACTGCGGCTGCTTTTTATTTTAATTATTTCACCCAATGACACATTCAAAAAAGATTCTTCAAGGTTAACGAAATTAAACCCAAAACAAACTCATTAAGCCTGTATCGTTTGACAGTTGACATCGATTAATCGACTTCATTTCAATCCCTATTTTCATTCGGAAACAACGGCAATACCATGAAACGTCAAAATAGTCAAATAGTTCGGTCAGCCATGAAAATGGAGATTGAAGTTTATTCTGCCGTCAATATTCTAAAGACTGAATATTCTATATCCAGACTGGATATAGATGTCAAATTTACTTTCATTTTCATGTCCATTGAGAACCGCAATAGGCCTACAGGTTGGCATAATTTGTCTGATAACTAAATAAAAAAAACATTATTATAACAACATTTTTAAATCACCGTTATTAGTAGGTATAGGTAGATAAATCCTTCAAGTACCTACTTAAGTAAATATTATAAGCGGCATATCTTCTTCTCACTCAATATTTCCAAATAGTAACTGTAGCACTTGAGTTCATATCGAATAAATAATACACTTCTTCTTTATTCATTGTAAAATTTATGCATTTGTCATATTTTCGCCCAAAAAGCCGAACATTTAGCCGAAAAACAGCAAAACTTCAATCACTAATAAGGCTCCCTCTTCTTGCAGATCGCTCGCAATATCCCGCGGTGGCGATGCGCTGACCCTCGCCGGAAGTGGCGGCAAGATGGCGCTCAGCGTTTCCGTTCTGCTGCTGGCGCTGCATTTAGCGCTGGCTAGCGCTGTCAAGTGCTCGACGTAAGTTTTTTTGTTATTTCTTTTCTGGTATTCGATTTTTAATTTTCTCTTTCCTTCTATCTCTTGGCTTTTGCAATGTAATTACATAAATTTTGATATGATATTTAATGCAAAAGTAACTCTGTTTGTCTGTGTTACATAAGCATGTATAACTACAGAACCGATATGGCTGAAAATTGGTACTTACAGGTAGTTTAGAACAACGAGACGAATATAGGAGCCTTTTGATCGAAAATAATTGAAAATTGGAAAAATTGCGCTGGCTAAGCCGCGGGGCACACTCTTGGCACACCATATAGTTTTAGGTTATGCAGTTCCTTCTGAAGTAAAGCCAAAACGTTTTAAATAAATCCACTAAAGACGGGAATTATAAATTATATTTAAGATCTTACTGTATTTGTAAACTTACCCAGTGTTTATGCAAATAAATGAATGATTACCGATTACTAAAATTTGTTTGTAAAAATTAAGCAAAAGGTATTTTTGAGATCATAAACTACTATAAAGTTGTATGCGAATTGATTCGTAACACATAAAGCAAAATACAACTAAATGAGAAGGTTAGTGAGCGGTCTGCTGTCAAAAATAAACCCTCGTTCCTGAAGCTTGCACTCTGAATCTGGCTGGAGTGCAAAAGTGAAAGTGTGTCAAGTAGTGTGGAACTCTGCTGGTTGCCAGCAACTGACAGATTTCGAGTAAAAAAACTTACTATTTTAATGGAGACTAAACTGGGGCATATTATTTTAAACTTTGAGGTAACCAACACTTGTGTAGAATCGAACGAAATCGATAGGCTTGTGTAAATAATCAAAAGTTGAAATGATCAAAAGATCATGTAAATTATTGATACTAATAATGATCAAAAAATTATGTTTAAACTTACGAATCCCTGAAAGATTTTGCAATGTTGCAGAATATTTTGTTTGCAATTAGATTCGTTAAAAAATTAACGTTTATTTTATAATGTATTTCGGACACCTCGAAACACATTCTTCCTAGTTAGGGGATTTTAGTGTGTTGCGTTATTACGTTACGAGGCTGCCCAAATACAAAAATCCCGTTTTTTTCCGTTGCCATGGTAATTTCGGGAAATTATTCCCTGGTGCTCCCCTACACTCCCAAAGAAACCCACGTGCAAAATTTCAGCCCGCTATGCCCAGTAGTTTCCGTTCTGCGTTCTGTCAGTCAGTCAGTAACTGAAGAGTTTTATATATCTTAATTGATAATTTCTATATTTGAAAGCTGATAATATGCTACTTTCAGTGTATTAAAACCATTCCAGTGGTGAATTTTTCGCACTATTTCTTAGAAAACGCTGGTGTTAAGCCACTTGTCGACGAGAGATTAAAGTATGAAGGTATAAGTAGAGGATTACTTCTATTGTCATTTGAATTGGAAAAAAAGACGAGGACTGACTGGTAGTAAATCTACGCGAGAAAACTAGAGTTAAGATTAAGGAAATTAGATTAATTTTTTTCATCTTTCAGACAGAAAACTGAAGTTCTGTTACATGTTTTTTTTTCTATTTACGAAAGATACGCAAAAAATATCAATTTCTCGGCTCCAGTGACCAGTTTTATTACAACTCCTCTATTAACTAGAACAACACGATCCAGCTCACAGAAGGGTTACACTGGTAACAATAAAACAACTTTTACGAGGCACTCAAGAAAATCCCGCTTTGAAACCTCTCGCTTTTGTATGAAACTCACAACTTTTCACGATTAAACGTGATGACTCGAAAATAAGTTTGTAGCGCACACGATGGCAGTTTAATGTTAACGACAATTGGCTGGCGAACGTCAACCAATATTCTGCTCACTGATATAATTCATTTTGGCGATCTGATGGGGAGCCTAGATCCAGCAGGATAGACATTAATGGACATCTGAGATGATGATGATGATAACCGAATGCTTCCAGTTCGATATCATTTTCCACTTCAGAAAAGCGTATAGCAATGATTCCCAACTGGAGGCATGGCTTTCGAAAACCAAGTCGTCACAAGACGTGCCACTGGTCACTAGCTTAGATTAGAAATAGTTAGTACAGTCCGTTCGGAACCGTATTCACATACAAAGCTGGTATCAAGCGCTTTTGGCACTGGTTCGAAAATCGTATAGAAAATACCTGCGCTCACATATGCGTTTGTTCCAGCGCGAATGACAGCGCAGGTTTTTCCATACATTTTTCGAACCAGCGCAAACCAGCGCTTGTTACCAGCTTTGTACTAAATACTCGCTCGGTTGGAAAATTAATCAACTACCACTTAGGTTGCCCGGGTGTGCGCTAGCACGAAAAAGATGACTCGAAAATAAATCGAGCTTCTTACCCCAAGTGCCGTCAAGTAGTGAATTTTATTAGCAAAGACCAAGTGATTAATTGGTCTGCCGTGTCAACCGTCGGATGACGAGGTGACTTGGCGCCTTTTTCTAGACGGCTTTGGTTCTGAAGTCTTCTTTTGTTCTTTTTCTTTATATAATGATCAAGGGTTCCTGTCATAATATCGCAAAGATCTTGTACTAAATAAGAAGATGATTGTACTTGACTTGAGCATTTTTTGAAATACCAAATATATATTTTTGGTTTATTTCCTGAGGTTGATATTTATTTTTTAACTAGTCGACCCGGCGTACTTCGTACCGTCTAACCTATTACTTACTATTTTGTGCATGTATTATACTAATAAACCTTCCTCTTGAAACACTTTATCTTTTATAAACCGCATCAAAATCCGTTGCATAGTTTTAAATATATAAAGCTAGGCACTTTTAAATAACTTTTGTTTGTTAGAATCTTAATCATACTCTTAGCCGGTCTTTTTTCAAAACATAATTATAGATGTTGTTATAATAATAGACCTTATTTTTACCTGTCATTATACTCACATAGGGATATTAATAAAAAATTCAGCCTCCGTAATAATTTACAAGACGAAAATAAAGAATAAATGAAAAATTAAGTGTCAACCACCCCCCAAAAGACTGAACTCCCAAGAGTAATTATTAGCGACGCCATCATCAATCACACACAAGAATGGCCCAGATAACGAAAACAGCAAATAATTTGAAAATCATATGTAAAAAAATAATACTTATCATCGACCTATATTCGTTACACGTACGCGTTATCACTTACTTATTAGATAGATAGATAGATAGATAGATAACATATTTATTTTCACTTATAATACTAATACACACAACATAAAATACACATAAAAAGACAAATTACAATTTTACATATAAAATGTACAGTTCCAAAAGGTGCGAAAAGTATTACAACTGAAAAAAGGCCCCGACTCAGCATCATGTCACAGTTTCCTGTAACGCTGGTATTCTGCCGGCACCAAAATGGAGTGAGGGCGAGGTGAAACATAAAGAAGAAAATATAATGTAAAGAGATACTAAGATGTGTAAAGAACTACATATATACTTCAACATTAATAATATAATAATGGTTCCACAAGTCTAAAAAAATAAATAAGATTTTTGCATATAATATAAAGGATAGATTACTTATAATAGATATAATATAGTTAATATAAAGAGATGAAGAAAAATTTAGGTAGGCAAATTTTGCTTTTGCATATCGAGCAGATATTTTTTGTATGCTGATTTAAAAGATTTGACCGAAGTGAACAAACGAAATGGTGGTGGGATATTGTTCCAACACTTTGTTGCCAGAGATACCTAAAGCTGCCTCTAAAAGCCGCCGTACGGTGACGAGGAAGAGACAGTGGTTGTGCCAGTGATCTTACTTGGTATCTACTTCTTGAGCTTCTCCATGTCAATTTTTCGAAAAGATAAGTAGGCTTTCCCGTTTTAATAATACCAAAAAGCAATGTAGTAAAATAAAACTGGTGTCTACTACTCATCTTTAAGATGTTTGCACTATTGAGATATGGCGTGACATGTGTTCTTGGTGGGATGTTAAAACAGTAGCGAGCGCAGGCATTTTGAACTCTCTGGATGAGCTTTTGAGTTTTCTGTAATAAGCATGGACCATATGCTGTGATGCAGTAATTTAATTTTGAGAGAATAAGACTATCGCATAAGGTTGTTCGTAAATCGATACTTAGAAACTGTCTTATCTGATAAAGAACCGAAAGACGATAGAAACAGCTTCGAACCAGTTCTAACACATGACCCTGGAAACACAGGTGGTTGTCCATCATCAAGCCTAGATTTCGAGCCGACGAGAGTAATTCAATTGGTTCATTATTAATAAGTAACTTTAGATTTAATTGGCATATAGAATTAATTTGATGTGGAGACCCAAGCACCATGTATTTCGACTTGGTAGGGTTAAGGACCAGGTCATTAAGAGAGCACAATTGGAATATTCTATTTAGATCCTGGTTTATTTTAAAAACAGACTCATTTACATCTATTGGTTTCGTAGACACATACAACTGAAGATCGAAGAAGAACATATAGATGAAAAGAACTATTTTGCAGGCACCTAACTATATCTGCACTATATAAAATGAAAAGAAGGGGGCCGAGGATAGATCCCTGGGGCACCCCCCTTCCCACCTCACACAGGTCAGAGCTTAAACGAGTTCCATCTGGCTTGGTAATAATAACCTGCTGCTTGCGTCCACTAAGATAACTTCGAAACCATGCAACCGCCGAAGGATCAAAACCATAAAACGTAAGTTTGGAAAGCAATGTATTAATATTTATTGTATCGAATGCGCGTGAGAAGTCTAGCAGGACAAGGATAGTACCTTTACCCTCATCACGAGCAGACAAAATATTGTCAATGATATCGATCAGGGCCGTAGCAGTGCTGTGTTTTTTCCTAAAACCGGACTGATACGTAGGGAGAATTGAATTTGATTCACAATAGCTTAGAATCTGGTTGTAAACTACTCTCTCCAGTATCTTAGATAAGTAAGGTAACAAGCTAATAGGCCGAAGATCTTTAAGATTTAAAGGATTACTTATTTTAGGGAGGGGGTTCACAAAAGCAGTTTTCCAAAGCATGGGGAAAGTTGAAGTTTTTATAGATTTATTTACAACAGCCGTTATTACTGATAGGGTATACGGTAGCGTGAGAATAATCATATTCATTGTTATAAGATCTGAGCCCTCAGCGTTAGAGCTGAGAGATAAAATTATTTTGGCAACCGTGTTTTCATCGACTTCAGCTAGTGATCGGCGTTTTTTTAGTGATGACGCGATTATCTTTATAATATTCTGGATTCAGGATTTGGTACCCATTTTTACCGACTAATAAAAAGTGGTAGGTCTCAATTGATGTATGTGTCTATTAATAGAAAGCGGGCCCCTATCTTTATTAAAAAAAAATTTTGACTTCTACCTTAATAATGAGAAGTTTATAAAGTTAAGTGCTATCAAGCTCCCGGAAATTTGCAGTACTAAATTGCTATAGTGCCTTTTTTTGGTCCTTCCTAATGAGAAGAACAGTAATGAGTAACGGAGAGTGCAAATTGTTATCTAACGAACTTTTTTGTTAGAGCTCTCCAAGTGAAATGACACACTTCATAAAATAAAAATCGGATAAAAGTATTTCAAGTCTTATACTGCCATTTCACCCTTGACTATCTGGATTTTAGTTGTAAGTGGAAATTTACATTAAAAAATTAAAAGCAAAGAAACTACAGGCGATGACCTCAACACGAAAACACAGAATACTAATAGTTACAAAATTAAATGCTTTCCAATTGTTTGCTATCAAGTAGCAGCCATTCAGTACTTTATCAGGTTCTTTACTATTTTAAAATCATACACGAGAATACAAGACGTAAAAGAAAACTTCGAATTTTGAGGTCAAGAGAGAAAAAAAAATTGGACTTTAATTTCTCAATTTTCTAAATTAGTTTTCCGTGGCAGTTATTGTGCAAGTATGTTTATGCCTTTTTGGAAAACACATACAAATACAGTGTGTAGTAAACTTGAGAAAAAAAGGAAGGCGGTTGCATATGATTATGTTCGATTTTGCCAAAACTCCCGTGTCAAAAAGTTAAATATGAAACCACCCTTACAAGGAAAAGGATTAGGAAATACCAATCAAGTTTTGGCTTAAGGAACTATGTTTCTTTACCTGCCCAGAATGGGCGAATAATATACAAAAAAATAAAACTTTTTATCAAAAAATAAAACCGCCGAAAAAAAAACTGAAAAGCATAAAATAATAATCGAATTACTAAGTTCTTAAAGTAATGTAAGTATATACCAAGTAATTTTAAGTCGGCGCGCCACACAAGCAAATTCCATAATTACGTAAAGATTGATGCGCGGCAGCGCATGAATTTTGGTTATTTCTTTAAATTTAAGGTACCTAATTTAATGGTCTTTGTACGAGGAATCTGTGGCGCCGACTCAAAATTACTTGGTATATACTTACATTACTTTAAGAACTTAGTAATTCGATTATTATTTTATGCTTTTCAGTTTTTTTTTCGGCGGTTTTATTTTTTGATAAAAAGTTTTATTTTATGCTTTTCAGTTCTTTCAGGGTTTTATTATTTTCTTCTCCCACAAGGTGGTCAGTGGTCACTCCGCATAAGGTGATCAGACGACATGGTTGACAGGGACGACAAGACCGGTCGGTATGGCGATTTGTGGGGGAGGCCTATGTCCAGCAGTGGACGTCTTTCGACTGATTTTATTTCATTTCAAAATATATTGTAAGTAGGTATCAAAATGTATAGTGTTACACGTAAAATGCAACTTGTGAGTTGATAAATCCACCCGCCGACCAAAAAGTCACCCCTATTTTCCCACCCTTAGGGTGGGAATTTTATTTCCAAATTTTTATGGGACCAACTTCAAGGTATGCCCTGTCGATTAAAAAAAGAATTATCAAAATTGAACTACTCTGTAAAAAGTTATGCGTGATCATACATTAAAAAAAAAAAAAAAAAATATACGTGTCGAATTGAGTACCTCCTCCTTTTTTTTTCGTCGGTCAAAAAAACAAAGTTCGCAAATATACCAATGACCGGAAAATATTTTTCTCCACAGCCAGTTTCCTTTACCGTCCATCATTATAGAAATAAGGAGTCAAGGCTGTCCAAACTTTTTTCTTTTGGGAACCAAAGAAAGTTAGGTATTATAACTTACGTAGGCTTACAATATTTCTTTTAATTTCTCATATGTTATTATTAGGGATTCATTACAGTCCTAATTTTGTCTACAAATGTTATTATTTATTTGCTTTCTAGACATTATATAGAAGCTTTTTTTCAAAATAAAAAATCGTTCTTTCTGCGATAAGCCTTCCATTGCCATGTTACTCTCCTATTCGAAATTTTAACAGTATTTGTATAGATTTAAAACTATATTTTATTTATTTTGGAAATAAAGGTGTTTTTCTCTAAAATTATGTATAACATGCCTCCTCCGCATTAAAACAACTAGAATAATTTAAAATAAATCCCAACAATAAGTTACTTTAATCGAAGGCCACTTACTCTCAAGTTTATTTATTTACTAGTCGACCCGGCGAACTTCGTACCGCCTATCCTATAAATATTTTATGCAATATTATACTTATAAACCTTCCTCGTGTACAACTCTATAAAAAATATAATATTTAAAAGATTTAAACATACAAAGGGGCAGACGCGGGAAGCGACTTTATTTTAATACTATGAATTGATACCGTAATAACTACCTAATACCGTAATAACCTTCCTGTATCACGCTTTTGCTAGGCATGGGATTACGAAAATCTGAAATACATCGGAGCCAAAATAAACACTTATTATTTGCATTCAGTCACAAAGGCGCAAAGCCTGTACGCAGACGAGCGAAATATTTACATTTTGTAAATATTATCTATGGCTTTGAAAAGCGAGCGCTTGGCTCTTGGTCACATTGCTTATACTATGCAGAATGCAGTAGGGTCAAAAGTTGAATATATCTAAGTACATATATCTTATAGATTCAGTAGGCAGTGACTGTGACTTCGCAAAGTCCCGGTTCGCATATTCCCGGTGGGGCAAATATTGATAAGCTCGAAGTTGATATTGTTTTCTGTTTTCTGGCTACCTATATACAGGTTAGACTTAGTTAGGTGAGTATTTCTTTGACCTGGAGTTTTCATAAACGGGTATTATTTTAATTTATCTTTTAATTCAAAATGTTTAAAAAATATTCTTTTTGACTAATTGCCTGAGAAGCCGAGAGTTCGAAACTTGAATATTTTGTACGTGAGTATTCTAGAAGGGTTTTACAATAAAAATTTAACGGCTAAGCAGGACGTAACCATCTCGTTTGTAGATAAATTATTATTTTACACATTGACTTAAACACAGATAAACAGTCAAATGCAATGAAAAAAAAACACCTAAAACCGCTTAAAGTTAATCAATTATTAAAATTTATTTATTTTTGTTTAAATCTTATCAACCTCGAGGATGACACTTTGAAACAAAGGTTTTTATTCGGTCTGGGTGTAATGTTCGTTTCTATGTGTGTTTCGGGTTTCCTAGATACAGGTTTTTCCAAGTTAGGGCTCTAAGTGTGATGTATTATTATATCACTGAACGATATGTGATGACAAATCATAATTATAATAGGTAAATACTAAACTTACGCCAACTTTTCAAGAGTCGTCGAAAATTTTTAAGTTTTTTTAGAATTGTATTTCAGAAAAGCCTATATTTTTATACTTAATTTGAAAGTAACAAAGCTTGTTTATCACTTTTTGGCAGTAATAGTGTTTACGTGCAATAAATACCATCAAATACCTTATAAAATATAACAATAAAAGACCTATGCTTAAGTAAGATATAAACTTGTCTACATAGGGTTCTGTACGTTTTCTTATAAAGCTTTCTTTAAAAACAAAAATCATGTATCTACAGCTAGAGATGTCCAATTTGTCCTAATGATTACACTCGTCTTTCAATTGTCTCGTTGTACCTGTATAGTAAAAAAAAAACTGTATATATGTAAAAAAAAAAAAAAAAATATCTAAAAAAAAAAAAAAAAAATTTGTTTTTTTCTGCTGCATATTAACTGTATTGCATATAACCTATTTAAGTGTAAAATGTTATCCCCATTTTGTTACAAAATTCTGTTTCCGTTCCGCGTACATTACTCTTTTCTTTTTTTTGGACGTACTAACTCATATTTTATCACTATCAGCGAGGGCCTTTAATTGGCTATCTATGAATATTTATTGTACTATTTTGTTTGAATAAGCTGTTGGCCTTCCATACATGTAAAATAAATAAAAAATAAAATAAAATAAATAAATAAAATAGAAAACTTATCGTCGGTGCGTTTGCCAAAACTGTTAATTCGACGGTGGAAAGGCAAGATTGCTGATCTCCAAAAATGCGAATATGAGTTAAATATACCGTTAGAATCGGCTGATTTTTCTCTATCTGCTGATCTGGGTCTCATCTCAATACGAGCCGTTTTCATGGTCGTTAAGCAATCTGTAATTACTGCTTTTTTGGTTAATAAGAGCTTTTTTTTAGGTATTTTTATATTTTTTGGCACTTAAGCTACCCATTTAATGTCCAAATTACCGATAAGCAATAATTCCATTTTGTGTTAATCTAAAATGAATTAGAAAAGAAAATTTGCTTTACCGTGAGAAAAAATCAAAGTGCACATAAGAAAACTAGCCTCGCTGAGATTATTCATGATATGGCGCTTAAGCCAGTTTTGCTCTACCGTATTATTTGGATTGTTTACAGATCAGCAATTTTATCCGACAAAACTAATAATCACTAAGGATATAAGCAATTTTGGCAGGGCATGAATTTTCTTGAAGTGGTACTTAATGCAGTTTTACCCCACTTAACATCAATAATATTACATTTATAAGAAACTTTATCCCTACTTACTTGGGCACATTCAAGCTACTTCAGCATGTCTTCCGTGCAAAGAATTTTAAGATGTAGGGCGTATAAGCTCTCTTTTAAGGGTCTTGTATTGCATCAGACATAGAGGGTATGTATTGACCCAGGTGTGCGCGGGCGCATCAGTCACTCGCATCTTGTCGTTTGGGGTGGATGCCCGCAGCTCATTCATAAAAGCGCACTAAATAATGGTTCGAGCGTACCCTGCGATTATTAACTATCATGTACAGCAGCTAGATACTTTACATAATTGTGCCCTAACTTAGCAGTTTTATTATTTGTGATGAGAAAATAATACATTTTTCTTACAGGTTGGAATTTTGTAATGCCACATAATACTTAATCTAAAAACCGGAGTCAGCACATTTTATTGAAAGGAATATTCCCTTATTTTTGAAAGAAACAAAACATATTTTTTTTAACTCTGCACATTTTACGCATGGCCTATGGTGGCCATTGGGCATAACTCCACCTATTGAATTTATAAGTCCAGATATATTGGTATTCTTTTTACTTAATTTACCAACTTTGTTAAAAACATTTGATTCTTATGATTTACCCTATTGACCATGCCATAAAAATAATATAAATATAGTAAAGTAAAAAAGTAAAAAATGATTTATTCAATACAGGATACAAGATATCGCTTATTGAAAGTCAATTAGACTAATCTAATTAATATTGATACCTTATTTCGTAAAGTATCCTATACTGATAGAGGCGAGGTAGTTCAGGGTGCCCACTAATTGGCTCTGGCAAACAATGTTTGCCTTGCCTTACGACAATGGTCGCCTGGAGACGCCCCCAAACGAGCCCTCCTCTGTCAAATGATTCTACTATATATATAAAAATTGTTACTGTACAGAACTATTTCAAAAGTTGGTCAGATTTCACCAATGTCTTTTTTTGTAATTTGTAGGCGAAAAAAAAAATCGAATGTAGTTTCCTTTTTTTTCAAAAAAATATAAGTTATCTATTCCTATAAGAGGAAAGATTTGATTGTTGAAGCTATCTTATACTTATATACCCAGAGTGTTAAATTGTTGTATTTTTTTATTACCTACTAGCTGTTCCGGCGATTTACAGAAATAGTACCGCCGCTATAAAATCACCGTCATCAGGACTACCTTTTCGAATAGGAAAGGACGTGAAGCAGGATGATCCTCTTTCTCCCAAATTATTTACCGCAACGTTGGAGGAAGTGTTCTAAAAGCTGGCTCCAGAATGGGAGGACAGAGGCATAGTCGTCGGCGAATCGAAGCTGATGAACCTTCGCTTTGCCGACGACATTATCCTGTTCTCAAACTCGGCTATTCATATTCATATTCATATTTATTTATTCATTAACAATTTAAACATTGTGTTTGAAATTGAAATCTTAAATACTAATCTCTACAACTAGCATGCAGTTGACTATTTACATAATAATTTTGTAAGAAAAAACATCATTAAAATAATTCACATTCCTATGTCAAAAATCGTCATAATCATACATACACTTGTCTAATAAATATTTTTTTAGTTTATTTTTGAAACTGCTGTGGGTAATAAGAAGCTTGATCGCGCTGAGTGCGCCACAACCTGTAACGTAGCCCTATCGTCGGACCTAATGTCTTTCCTCCTAGAACTTTCTCTAATCTCTCTATCTTCTTTGCTTTCAAAGTTGTGTAAATGTTTAGCTAGACTGGTTAAAAGTACCAAAACGTAAAGACTGGGTACAGTTAATATTTTGAGTCGCTTAAAGTGAGGCTTGCACGAATCATCCTGTCGTATGCGTGATATGGTACGAATTGCTCTCTTTTGTAAGATAAATGCTTTTTCAGTGTTATACGCGTAGCTATTGCCCCAGAACTTAATGCTGTAACGTAATTTTGATTCTACAAGCGCATAGTACACCATTACAAGCTGTGTCTCGTTGACTTCATCTCGTAAAATTCTAAGGGCATAGCACGCTGAGCTTATGCCACTTTCTATATTCTCTAATTCTTTTTTCCAGTTAAGAAGTGAGTCTATATAAACTCCTAGAAACTTAACGTTTTCATTTAATTCGACATGCTACTGAGTTACAGTCCATGCTGGAGCTTGAAGTACACAACAGCTCAGCCAGGCGAGGTTGGACTGAGGATGAATAAGTCAAAGACTAAAGTGATGACAAATAGTATTGAGCATACAGTAGATGTGGATGGTGCGAGGATTGTATATGTCCAGGAATATATCTATCTTGGCCAAATAGTCTCCTTCCAGGCTCGACAGGAAAAAGAAGTCGAAAGACGTGTCGACAATGCCTGGAGGATCTATTGGTCAATGAAAGAGCTCATGAAGGGAGACCTTCCGCTGAGCCTCAAACGCAAACTCATGGACATATGTGTATCCTCCCCATCCTTACCTACGCAGCTCAAACTTGGTCTTTGATGGACACCCAAAAGTCCAGACTCGAGGTTTGCCAGAGAAACATGGAGCGCAGCATCCTAGGCGTTCGATTAGTGGACAGGGTCCGAAACACCGAACTGCACTCCAGGACTCAAATTTTAGACGTAGCTTGGAAGGCGGCGGAGCTCAAGTGGGAGTGGGCCGGCCACTTAGCCCGCATGCAGCCAGACCGTTGGGAAAAACGTACCACCGTGTGGTTTCCAAAAGATGGCAAGAGGCTACGTGGTCGGATTAGGAAGCGGTGGAGTGATGAGCTGGGAGCCCACATTAAAACCTGGTGGAAAGTGCCAAGGATCGGGAGAAAGGGGAAAAAGGCCTTTGCCCAGCAGTGGGACGATACAGGCTGCTAAAAAAAACTGTTCCGGCGAACTTCGTATAGCGCCTTACAATTCTTAAAAATGTCTCATCCATTTTTCCATATTCTCATTTTCTCACCTTTTAAACCTTCCCTGAACAAACATTCGAAGACCAAGTTTAGTTTGTATAAAAATATAAATATTTTAATTTGCTGTCCCAATTATTTTGAATACGGTCACCTATAAGCTGAATTTGCTAGGCATGACTCTCGGCCAGTTGGAGATCAGCATTTCTGGACGGTCCAATTTTGAGAGGTTTTGTGATATAACCGAATTTTACCCTGTTGTGTTTCTGAATGCTAGCAGACATAAAACATTTTGTCTGACTTGAAAAATATACTTTTTGGCACTTAAGCAAAAAATGCAGAAATGGTTTGAGCTGCACTTCACGCTATCAGCAATTTAGCCTTGCCGTGGCATATGTAATAATTGCTGAACCGCCACCCAACTCTGTTTCTATAAGTTGCATATATTATTTTTGAACGTAAGACTATGCTAAACTGTTTTTTAGACTATCATAGTAATTTTCAGGTTAATCTGACAGACAGTACCTTTTAAACGATTTTTTTTGTAAAATTTGAAACTTTAAATCGCTCTCCTCACAAATCGTCAAATGGCGCTTCAGCAAGATTGCCTTTCCAGCGTCGTTATGTGCAAATTTTTTAAAAAAAAATTCTTAGTCCACTGTGTTTCATTTTTAAATGCGCATCGTTTGCAAAAACTTGTATGTGCCTAAGACCTTCAGAACACGATTTACATTTCATGTTATGTGCACAGATTTGATTTGGAATTTCTGATATGTGACGTTTTAGCACATAACAGATCAGGCAAAGTATTCCGGTCAATCACATAACAGGTCCTATATCGCACATATCAGTTTTGACAACCAATTATATTGAGGTCCCATATAGCACATAGCAGTTTTGACAACAATGATATTGTTAAAGCTTGGTGCCATTTTGAGAGACAATCATCAAATTTTGATCATTTTTTGTATTCTTAGCTTTTGTTGGTTTTTCGAGTAGTTAATAAAACTAAAATTATAATAATAGTATCGATTTGAATACCTATTTTTTACTTAAAACATGTTTTATTAAATAATATTTTTTGTACTAGAATTATTAAGTATCTTGCTTTTATAGCGAGATATTTTATTAAAGGTATTCAAAGCTTATTTTTTATAATATCATCATCATCTCAACCTAAAGATGCCCACAGCTGGACATAAAGCCTGTTCCACACATCGCCACACCGACCGGTCTTGAGCGACCCTCATCCAGTGTAATCCCGCAGCCTTCACCAGGTCGTCGGACCACCTAGTGGGGGGTCTGTCTACTCTGCGTTTTCTGGTGCGGGGTTGCCACTCCAGAAACAGATGGTAGCTGGGGCTGAATTGAAGATTGTATCAGTTCTTCGAGCTATTTGCCTTGCCCATGCCCAATTTCACTTAAGTTTCGCGATTCTTTGGGCTATGTCGGTAAATTTAGTTCCTCTGTGGATCTCATCATTTCTGATTTGATCACGCAGGTAAAGTCCGAGAATAACCCTTTGAATAGCCTTTGAATGAACTTGAGCTTTCTGATGAGGCCCAAAGTTAGCAAGCGACCAAGTCTCCAGTTCGTCGTTAGTCGTCACTGGCAACATGATACATTATTCGAGGACTTTCGTCTTATTAAGGTACTGCGATAACTTGGAAGAGAAGATGTAGAGGAGAGCTTCCCAAAAAGCTGCCCATTCGAGTTGGATTTGACGATCGACCTCTTTCTCGAAGTTGGCCCAAGATAGTTAGACAGTTACTCCCAGGTATTTGTATTCGTCGCAGCTTCGAGCATATAGTCTCGGATCTAGACTGGAGTTGTAGTCTTACATAGGCGTTGAATATGATCTTCGATATACCCACTCGATAGGAGGCCCAACTGAAGTCGTCAAGCATTGCACTAAGTTCCTTTGTGTTCTGGGCCATAACTACAATATCATCAGCAAATCAAAGGTAAGTGACTCGTCGTTTAAGTCGATGCCTACCTTTTTTCAGTCCAGTCTTAAAGAGATCCTCGATGCAGCGGTGAACAGTGTTGGGGCTTGTCATGTTGAATAATGGGGATGTCATCACTGTCTGACTCCCTGCTGCAGTCAAACAGCCCTCGAGCTCAGATCCTGTAGTCAAACTGACATGGAGGCTTGAAAGTACAAACTCTTCAACACATCGGTAATCCGATAGACCTCTTGGCGCCGCTGGAGAAATTGCAGTACTTGCCAAACTGAGGTCTCAATCGAATTGTCTTTCTCATAGTCTACAAATGCTAGGCAAAGAGGCAGTTAATACTCTTCTTCTGTGATTACCTGTCTTAAAGCATGAGTGTGGTCTATGGTACAAGTTTTTACGGAATCCAGCTTGTTCGGGGGGTTAGAAGACGATCCGCGAGATTTATCGTGATCGTGACTCAGGCTCAGAAGTGGGATAGTTCTTTAGCAGGGTTTATAATACTTTTATTTCAAGCTTCTGGCGACCCCGCCATATTACATGATTTGCCCGCCATATTATATGACGAAATTCAACAATTTCTGAAGAGCCCTATGGTCCTGTTTACCACCTGCCTTCAGAAGTTCAGCTGTGATTTCGTTATCCTCATGGCTACTAAAGGTTGACCTTTATGAGCCTTGTTTTGGTTAAGCTGTTTAATATCCTTACTAATCTCATACAGGCTAACGTTGAAAATGTCCTCGGTATAGTATCGGATCAATCTAGCTTTCGGGTCTTTAGCTAGAGTGTTGATAATGGGTTAAGTATGTGTCGTTGTGTATCCCATATACGAAAAAATTACATTGTTTTTCAATTTATTTATTAGGGAAATTTTACACATAACCGAAATAAATTTGTAATCCGCATAGTGTAAAGTATCCTGTTATGTGCATTTTTACACATAACAAACCTTTTCTGTGAAGACAAAACTGCTATGTGCATAAAAAATAAGAAAAAAAAATCTAGCACCATGGGTGGGCTATGAAAATTTATGTAATTAATGTCAAGGTAATAACGTATTTTTTAGCAACTTTTGTCATTAACAGTTTTTTTTAATCATTTTAATTTGAAAATAAAACAGTTTTTTGCTTCTCCTGAAAAGTTGGTAAAACACACATAACAGTTTTGGAAAGCGCACCGACGTTATTTTAGTTTGAATATAGTTTTCTTTGTTGCGACCTTGAAGCAATAAAAGGAATAAAAATCACAACGTTGCAGGAAAACTGTAAAAATTATATCAACTAAGGTGTCCTTTAACTACGGCATGCTTCAGCTGCTCTCAACTGCCTCGTGAGAGCGGTCCGTTCTTTTTTTGTCTTTTTGGCCTGACCTACTAAAGGATTAGACAAGAACGACCTTGAGGTCGAACGAATTATTTTGTATTCTTAATAAATTTCTTGTTATATTACACTTTGGCTACGTTATCTAAAAACGAGCGCTTGTTATCCTAAAAACGAGCGCTCTTTTATGAGGCACCATAATTTGTGCTATTGTGCTTCACTTGCGTAGGTATTATCATTAGAAGTTTTGTTGAAAATAAAGATATTATATTTTCGTGGAACGAATAATAGGATTTTGTAACCAGAAAATCGACTAGTAAGTATATAAAAAGGTTGTAAAATTGTGAATATTGTGTTGGGAAATTTAACCGAGTTCGATTCCCGGTAGGGGCGATGTTTGTGTCCTGAGTGAATCTTTAAGAAGTTTGAATGCGTTGTATTGAAAAAAATGTTGTTATATGATCTTATTGTGATAAGTTATTATTATTATAGTAGGCACTGAATTTTATTTGAATAATTCTAGCTATTTGAATATCTATGAACCTAAATTTGTTATTCATGGATTATTAACCTAATCCATGACGCCTCATCTCGCGCGATATTGTTACCGAATTAGGAAACCACAATAGATCCCCTGATTATATCTTGCCCCCATCAATGTGGAGGCTCGTTCGAAATCAATTAGTAAATTGGACAGACGTAGGTTGGACTGAATACAATTTATTAACAGCGAAACAGTATCTGTAACTTGAGAAAGACGTTAGGCCGAAAACAACAAAACAACGAAAGTAGACCTACCTTACCACTTTTGTCTCGATAAATGGATTTCAAAAATAGAAATATAAATCAATTTATAATCACAGCCGAGATACCTCGATAGTTTAACATAGGAGTCACTACAGTAAAGTTCGCCACAAAGACTAACATTGGGGGAAGGGGGGGTTGATTTTATTCTTGCTTGCTTGATTGGCGATCTCAGTATGGCTGTTTAAATTTTCAATTAACGAAGGTCGCTTATTCTTGTTATGATGTGAGGAAGGCGTATGTCCAGCAGTTGACGATTTTTCGGCAAAATAGGACGGATATGAGAGTGCAAAACTAAAAAAAATCGACCCAATTCTTGGCAAATTGCCTTTTACCAGCCAAACTCTAGTGTGGGGTGTATGAAAACGTTTCTGAGGAAAAGCATGAATTATTCACAGAGACATAATGAGCCACGGGCCAGGGCCACCTCCGACAGGTTTCAAACCAGGGCTGGGTGGCTCAACTTTTACATTCTTCTGATTTGTGTTTTTAGAAAAGATTAAAAACTTTATCATTGTAAGGTTGGTACTAGCGCTTTCCCATGGTGCTTGAAATTGCGGCAGGACTTTCCGATAGGGAATTGCCAAGTATTATATGGAATTAAGGATACAACGATAAAGCGAAATACTTGAAACAAGTAAAATAAATGAGAACCAATTTGTTATACAATGCAAGATGTTTCTGAACTGTCAAATCGGCAATAAATTATAGCAGTGGTTCATCCCACCCCACCCACACACTTTTACTTAAAATTAAAAACAAAAAAATGTAAGTACTGAACTAATTTTGACTGCTCCCTAGTTCAGTTGGCAGCAGTGATGTGGACTGAGAAGTGTGCACATGGGTTCGTTTCCCGGCGGCGGAGCGAATATTTATATTATGAATATCGATGTTTGTTTCCGGTCTGGGTGTAATGTTTGTCTCCTCTGTATACGTTTCGGGCACCCTAGATACAGGTTCTTCCTAGTTAGGGGTTCTGAGTGTGATGCGTTATTATTATTTTTATGTTCATATGATCTCAGCAATGTATGCAGAGTTGATTTTATAGGAAAAAATGAAAAAAAAAAAAAAACAGGCTGTGAAAGAAAAGCATAAGTATTTTTTTTTTAAATGCAACTTCAAAAAGCCATACTTGAAAGACCGCTAGCTAAATGATCCGCTATGCTCAAGGAAAATCTATGAAACGTGACCCGCTGGAATGAGGCCCTCTTTTTATCGTTAATGGCTTTAATGAGAGAACTCTGAAATAAGTAACTATCGAGTAATGATGAGGGGTTTCTGATGAGGAAGTTAGGTCTGCTTACAGGAAAATGTTACTTACTTAATTTGTTGTGTCATCATGATTTATGTGACGAGGGTATTTTTTTTTTAAATAAGAGTTTATTTGCAAAAAACTTATATCTAGTGTAATACATTGTGTCACCGACTAAAACCAAGTAGGGTTTTTATGATGGAGGCTTTTTTTTATGAATAACGAGCTTTCCCGGCTAACTTCGTTACGCCATAGAATATACTATAAGTATAAGACTTGGATCTATAGACTTTGTTCTTGTGACTGCCCAGAATGGGCGAATAAAAAAAACAACAAAACAAATACCTGTCAAAATATGTTAACAACGGAAAAAATTGCACCTTGGGTAACATTATTTGAGTTTAGTTAAGGAAAATATTATAAAGCCTATTAGACACTCGGGGATAGTGTAACTTCCCAAACAGTGAAATAATTTTCAAATCGGTTCAGTATTTCCGGAGCCTATTCGATACAAACAAACAATCAAATCTTACCTCTTTATTATTGGTATAGATAAAGATATTATTTACAGAAATAGTTTCCTGCACCCTATTATTCAAAATGATTAAAGCCTAATGTCCAATCTAGGGATAACAGTATTAAAAAAAGAAGAGAACCCTATTATTCAACGGATTTTCTATATAGATCCTGCTTTACACGAATAGTCCAATTTCCCTTCGCTACGTTCAGTGTTCAGGCACAACGAAGGTAACAATTCAGCACGGCGGACGTAGCACCTTAGCTTGGATACTTATTACTTTGTCTGATGTCGGCTAGTGCTCCTGTTCGAAATTCATTTTTTTTTTTTTGATGATTACGTTAGTGCACTGATGTGGCAAGCATAAAAATAAGACTCAACAAACTTTTGAATACTATACTTTCGAATAGTGTGACATAATATGTGGACATGCATATTTTTTAGTGATAGGTACCTATTTTAAAACCTTTATCTATATTAATATTGTCTAAAACACTGCACTACGTACTTTCAGGATGTTTTTACACTATAATAAGGAATATTTTTTCTGAAAACAGTGTTTTTAACTTTTTCTTTGGCCTCTTACCTGCCAGGACTTTTACCACTGGCTGTCCGAAAATTCTAAAATGGAATGCAAACTTGTTCTGAAACCGGAACCGTAAAACTTTCTACTTCATTCAGGTAGGACAGTATCGTAACCGACTGACACTTTATTCAAACTCCAAAATTATATTTTCACAACAGCAAGCCTAGTTGCAACTATCGACCTAATTACATTTTAATTAAAAAAATTATGGGTGACTTTTAGTCTTGGTTTTTCTATGTATATTTTTTATTAAAATTCGCTTTAAAATTCGTATCATAATAATGTTTGCCTCCGCCGGGAATCAAACCCAGACCTCGAAAGTCACAGTTATTATTACTGCAAAACAAACCTAATCAAACTGACGGTGGGTGGTGAGATTAAGAAATTAGTTAATATGATATTAAAGAGCCTATGATTTGAATAAACTTAAAACATTAAGACCAAAGCAAGTTTTGTCTCTTTAAATTATAGTGATAATAAGTGACGGCACTAAAGTTTAAAGTTTCAAGGAGTCGTGGTCACATTTTACTTTTTGCATAAATTCCTGAAAAACAAGCAAAAGCCAGCTACAAAATATAGGGAAACAAATTCCGTATTCAAGAAACACTGTTTATCCCCATGTGACGCTGACTTGACTGACTGTATTGCGAACGAAATTGTTTAAGGGTAGCATTCGGTTCCTAGCGACCGCGACCATGGTGGCCTGTCGCGGTAAAAGCCCTTGCTTTTTCGATGTTCGTGAGCTTCTTGATTAGGATAATAGTTAGCGACCACGTAATTACCATAATAGATTTCAGTTTTATCTTTTTCAATACACGATAAAAAATTCTTTCTCAGGGGCTTCTCAGTGGTAGCGCCGGAAGTAGCAGTGCCCGGGAAGACGACTGCCATCCTTGTCACTCTTCACGGGAGGAACAGAGAGATCGAACCTCTAAACGTTACTGTGCGACTGGAAACGCAAGAGCCTGACGATGGAGTCAAGACTCTGGTGGCTGCCAGCAAGATGGTTACAGGTGAGCCTAAAATAATTTCATTGAAAAATTAAGACTTTTAACCTCTTTTATTCGTGAGCAAAATCAACGCGCGAGTGCTGGTGTCACTCAGGGACGCGACTGCTCGCGGGTTCAAGAAATTATAATACTAATTTAAGTAGATATTTAGCTATGCAGAATACACACAAATTACCCCATCTCCTACTATGGGTATCGTAAAAGGCGACTAAGGTACAGCCGAAGGACGGGCAGAAACGTCTTTCGTTTAAATACTTGAAGAGCCATTACCACACTGTGATGGCCAACCCATTTGCCAAGCGTGGCAATAATGGTAAACTCTGTCCACAATCTTATGGCAATTTATTTAGCTTAGACCTATGCCCAACAGTGGACGTCTATCGATTTTATTAATGAAGTAAATATGCGTTTTAAATAAAAGATGGGCTTAATTTCGTCGTGCATTTTCTGGTGTTATAGGAATTGTACTCTGTAAATGAACATCTTCATAAATGAACAAAAGGTTTCCAAATGATTTTCCCATCTGTTCTAAAGTAAAAAAAAACTTTTTTTTGAGATTTTGTACATTGCCTTTTAATGCCCTTCCTCAACAATCGGTCGAATCTTCTTCGTAAACCTCTATGAGTTGATACAATCGGGCAAAAGAAAGGTGGAAACGAACAATGGCTAAGTTTTGAGTAGTTTGGATTAACATGTAGTGTGGTGTAAGCAACAAATGTACTTGACTTACAATCCAAGATTTTATTAAAGGACGGACGCGCGCGGACGTCATCAAAAGTACAGAAAGTTAACGGCCCGGTGCAAATAAAGATAAGATGTCTGCCGTAAAACCTACTTAATGGCAGAGCCGTATCGAGATGGGCTTCTGTATTCTATTCCAGTACAATTTAATGTAGCTGCCGGAATTGCTTCATTTTAATTGGAGAGTTCAAAATAGAAAAACTTTCGGAGAGTTCGTTGTGTTTTTTTTAAGAGGTTTTTTATTTAAATTAGTAGTAAGTTAAGATTTTTTACACCGTCTACTAAATTCTAACTCTCTTCTTCTCCGTATCAAACGTTGAATTATACTTAGTATTGTTTCAAAATTTATAACTTTTCCAAGAACCAACCCAAAGAGGCACTATATTTGGAAGGGAATTATATTATTTTCAAGCGAAAAGCTGTTAACATTTCTAAAATAGAAGCGAAAGAAAAGTCAATATTACATTTAAGTTCTGCAAAAGATTGCGTTCCATAACCAAACTCTTCACTTACTTCAAATGGAACTGAAATATCTGAATAGAATAAAATGTTTTATAACACAGCGATGTGTGAGGGCTCAAGAAATATTTCTTCAATAACATCCCGCATTTGCCAAGTTCCGGATATCACCCCCTATTGGAGAGATTTAATCTCGGAAGTTATGTTGTTAATACGTGCGAAATGCCGCTAACGTACTATGAAGTTATATTGAGATAAAGGTTATTGAATGGCTCTGTCTCTGTTATCCTATTGGGAACTTTGTTTGGTTACGCAATTTTGGAGAAAGTATAAAGTTTAAAAGTTAATTTGTCGTTTAACTAAGCAAACGTTTAACTTAGTAAGTAGATAGTTTTTTTAAATAGTGTATAATGTTTTTGTATCTTAAAATATGGGCTTGTGTTAATCTTATTTTAGAGTCACAATTTTAAATATTGCCAGAATATTAGATATTAATATATTTTTCCTATATTATCTGGATATCTTGTGATAGATCCAACTTGTAAAGATAATATCAAGTGTTTTGCTAAATACTATTAGGGAGTACTTTAAGGCCGACCGACAAAGACTTCAAGTAAAGTTCCTCAAAACAAAACAGTTACTTAACACTGTTAGTTAGTTACGTCGATCTATAAACATCCTGTTTGGATTGACGCAAATTGAATTATCCGAAAACTTTCGATCCCAAGGTTCCCGAGTTCTAGAACAATCTATGATGACAATGTGGTTTAGATTCAGCTTCCCCTCGTAACAGGTGTGGACGTGAAATCTTACCTCACTGAACTTGTAATAGAGTTTCCTAAAAGCAGGTTGTATCGCGGCTACGTTTTAATTACTCACGAACTTCCCGATGAAAGGGGATATAATACTTGTAAACTAATTTGTAAGGGTAAAACTTTGGGTATTATAACGAAATTTTACGAGGAAGCCTATGGGTTTTATAGAGTGAAAATAATTTATAACCTTCTGTAAAATAGTAGGTGGTGAGTATATAAAAGTTAACAAACCCTGAAAGAAACGAGTCTGTTTTATGTTTTCATAACTTAAATTTGCTCGAATTTATAAAGGGTAATGGAAATTTATTAAAAATATAATTTACTTTCTATGACAACGATGCAATTCAGCAACCAATTAAAGCAAAGCGTAGGTATGCATGGAATAGGCCAGCGCATAAAGCTACCCAACTTGGCCGTCTTCTAGATAAAGACTGTATTAAAAATCTGTTACAGAAGCCAGCATTTTGACTAAGCGATGGATTAGCGATAGGACTATCATAGTTTTTTTTTGCATGCTTTATGAAATTGTGAAAAATCTTCATTCTAAAACTGTAACCCAGCAGAAGTACACAACGACAGTTTTATTATTCCTGCTGGCCCAAGTTCCCCTGATTTATATACAGGATGCGTCTTAAATCGATCTGATGTTAACTCAAGCGTGGACGGTCTACGCTCACAGACGTCGCTACGCGAGATGCCTCCAATTCTTTATCAAAACGTTTACGGTATGCTGGGGTAGTTTTGTGAAAGGAAAACAAGAAAGAGGTTGAGACTCCACAGTTTTTAGATGCTTGAAAGCATTCTTAATGTTGAGAAAGAATTTGAGATGCGTTGAACCTGTATTATGTTTCGTGGTGCACGTAAACTCATGATTTTGACTTTTAAAATCTGGGACATAATTACGCCAAGATTAAAGGAAATAGCTCTGTAAATAAAGTTTTTATCTTTTATAAACACTCAGTCAGGTTTTATTCTCATTAACAACCATTATCTTTCCGAAAAATGGCTTACCTGTATAATTAACAGATTCACGTATTATTAGCGAAATCATTATTTGAATTCTGCCTAGCATGCGCCTTGCGGCTTCACCAGTGCACAAACTCTTCAAACCACAAAATACTTTTTTCCGTTCTGGTTAAAAAGTATTATCCTATGTCCGTCTTGTGGTTATATACAGGTTATTGCATTTATTATTGTGTCATTTGATTTACCCTACCAAACATTTTAGAAGATCCTCCCACACCTTTTAATGAGACTTGAATCACGCCTTTCCCCATCCCGCATCCAAACGACTTCCAGACAAGACTTGGATGGCCATAAATCCAAATCGGGTACGCTCATCCTCATCTAGATAAAAGCGGGATCCGTTTTCTTGGCAACGCCGTGGACTGCAGCGTTGACAGACGACGACATGGATAAATGTTCTTTAAGAATATTGTTTTTTGAACGAAGGAAAGAGGGAGCAAGATAAAGGCAAAAAGGGGTAGGGAAGCTGGAGCAGGTATTTGTCCACAGTAAATTTATTGTGGTAAATGCGTTCAAACTTATCTCTATTAAACTAGTTTTTAGAGCCGGCACTTATAAAACGTAGCCCAACCTACTAAATTTCTTAAATCACTTTCATCGACAAAATGCTGGAAATCTGAGAATCAGTCGATTCCGGGGTACTATCACGGCCACATTTGCAACTTTGCATTTTATTTTCTTTTTTATATCTATTAATACTCAATGTGCCAAGTGTGGAAGCACAAATAAAACCCTGGGTTTTTGGGTAATTTTACCAATTATATCTACTTACTCTCTGTACACACATTTTTTTACGATCAAGCTAATAAGCCGAGACTGCGCTGCCGTGAATTTGTGAAAATTCAACGTTGCTAAGACGCGATACGAAGGGCCAAAATAAAGCAAACTAAGAATCTGCTAATCAGCTAGTTAATGGTTCAAAGCGATATCCCCTCAAAGATACGGGCATCTGATCGAAGCTTAATGAACCTGATGCTGCCGATGATAGGACTTATTGGTAAAATATTTAGCTGGAAATTGCTTTTTAGGTTTGGAGCTTGTACTTGTTTTCTTTTAATATATTCTTTATGTGAATCATGTAGTTTCTTTTATTGATAAGAAAGATTATTTGTTTTAGTATCTTGTTTTTAAAATATTTACAAAAATCAATATTAGGTACTTAAAAAAACTTTAAATTAACGACCAAACGTCGTCGCCATTAGTAGATTCATAAAAAGAAATGGTTACAGTGCCAAAAAAAAAAAAAGCTTTTTTCATTATTCAATCAAATAGGTATTAAAGTAGTCAACCTAAAATCTTAGCGAACCAATTTTATGAAATGGTTTGAAAAATTGATCTTAATAACGAAGTATCTATCTACTTACCTCATAAAAGAAGACAATCGTAACATTGTACTAACCAACAGATCATAATTTTTCCGCACCCTGATCGGAGAAACATAAAATGTATAACACAACACGATAGGAAATTCTCCCGCAAAACACTCCCCTTTTACTCAGATGATTGAGTAAATCCTTGGAACGAGCGCACAGTTCGTTAACCACGACTGCAGCTTGCCAGCATTAGCAATCTATAAATAATATGTTCTATGTTACCTTTTTGGCGTAATTATGTTTTTTTCTATCCATTTAACTTTACCACATGTTTTCATAACTTTTTATTTGATAAGCATTAAATTTACCAGCATGCTCTAATTCGGAGTTGCGAACATAATTAATTATAGTTTATTCATTATTCTTATTATCTCCTTTGAAGATGAAACGGAAAAACTATTAGAACTTAAACTAACATAAAAACAATAAGTGGTTGTTAATTTATTAACCACGACCCAAAATTATGGTAAATTGCAATTACAGGGCAAAATGCGTGATATCGAAATGATAAATGTTACAAGACAGGAACCAAACGCAAAAAACATTCATTTACATGCATATTAAAAAAAAAGTAGGCTTCTTTTATTTAAAATACATTTTTAATAAAACACGCTTTATTTACGGTCTCATAGACTGTTTTATTCAGGAATCTGATTTTAAATAAATAATAATAATAACACATCACACTCAGAGCCCCTAACTAGGAAGAACCTGTATCTAGGGTGCCCGAAACACATACAGAGACAAACATCACACCCAGACCGGAAACAAACATCGATATTCATCATTCAATATTCACCCCGCCCGGGAATCGAACCCGGGTGCACTCGCTTCTCAGTCCACATCACTGCCAACTGAGCTACGGAGCAGTCAAATTCACAAAAAGATTTAAAAAAAACTTTAAATTTTCTTCCTCGAAGCTAATCTAATAGAAAATCAGATATTTTATTAACTGTATAAAAACAACCTATTCGTTATAACACATATTATTATGTATAGAAAGATTGTGTAAGACTGCTCGCTGCTGCACTTAAACAATATAGTTTCTGCAGCAGCATTGTTTTTGTAATAGAATTAAGTTGATTTGGTTAAATAAAAAAAAAAAAAAAAAAAATAAATAACATAATGTGAATAAGCCTCTTGTTAGACGCTCATAGAAAGTTTCTTTTTAAAAGAAAAATATATTAAAGCTCTTTTTTATTCGTTCGATGAACAGAGAGTAGGGGGTTCCAACGCCTTTGAATACAAAGCGAGCTCGTTTGTGCGACCGAATAAAGCCAATCTCATCAGATTTCTATGCAAAAGAGTTCTCTTTGTAGCAAAATATTATAGCCATCGGTTGCGGTGTTGCATTCTGCTCGGACAGGGCTCGCATTCCCTTATTTTTTTAAATCACAAATAAAACTTTTGCGATTCTCAAAAGCATAATGAATCAATCAATCTACCTCTGTAAATCCATCGCGACCACTATACTAATTGCGAAGCCATGCTGCCTTATTTTGCAAATTACTGTAAATGTATCACTTGCGCTCGCTTGCCTCAATCGATTTAGTCTCGCAGTTGTATCTATGACTATTGACTTGCGCTAGTACGATAGCAAATGTGAAAATAAGAGAATCCGAGCCCAGAAAACTTGGGAGATTTTTAAAATAAAGTGACAATCCCTAGAGCGCAGCGTAGACGAAAACCTTTATAACGTAAGAACTTTACTTTGGTGCTGAATTTAAAAAAAAACCTTTTAACACCCAACGTAACAAAAAAAATTGACAGAACATGGATGGATAAATACACTTCAAAATAATTTAGACGATCTGGTCGAGGTTCTATGAGTGCACTGGATGAGTGAGGGCCATAGAAGACTAGTTAATTTGTCACTATGGTGATCTGTAGGAAGGCTTTGTCTAGCAGTGGACGTCTTGCGGCTGACATGATGATGAGGGTATTCAACAATTCATTCAACTTACTTGAGTAACTTATACCAATTCCTTTGACAACACTGTGATAACTAAAAAACTACTGCTACCTTACCTTACTTACATTACATTCCGCGACAGTTCGCTTTGCTTTTTTTTCCTAGTAAAGTGTAACTTGGCAAGATCACAGAATTCGACTCGCAGAAGTGTGCAAAAAAGTTTTATTTTAGTAAAAAAAATACTTACTTAACAAATTTGGAAGTATGTAAGTAAGTAATAGGTAAGTATTATGTCATAATTCAGTAAAATATATTACAAAATAGTAAGAATACGCTAAATCTAAAAACAGTGCATTTCAACAATAGTGCGACAAAAAAAGCACTGAGCATCGTTACGACTAAGTACGTACGACAGTACGTACCTAATTTTTTAAAGATACGAGTAAACGAATGAGCAGAGCACTGAAAACTACATAATTGTATTATATCATCGTTTGAGTAACTAAAAAAAGTAGAGTACGATAAAACGGACGACAACCATATAAAAAAATATTTTTTTTACAAAATGCTTACGCAGCGGCTGCCCGCGTTCGTGTTCGTTATGTTTTTCTTTTGTTTCTCTACTACAAACCAGATCTCACCGGTTTGGCGTCCACGCGCGGTTGTTTTTTCCGGACGTGCGATGCTGTTTGCCGGACTAGCCGACCGTTAACGAATGTGTAAGGTGTTTAAAAGTTTAACTATCGGTTTCGATGGTACAATTTACTTTTTATTTTTAACAGGAAATTGTGGCAGAATATATGGAATCTTTCTAACGAATCTACGTAGGTAGGTACTTATATTGAGAAATAGTTTTTCTCTCTTGGAAAAAATAACGAAGCAATGCCAAGATAATCTAAGTATAAAACAAAAACAAAGGGACCAATCACGTTATCTGCATTCAACATAGCTATACCGTCGTAAAATTTTCGTTCATAAATATTTTAATATAATATTCCTACGATATGCCGAAAATGTTGCATTTAAATTAGTAGGTAACACAATGATTCACTTTAATATCGCTAAATCTTTTTAAATTTCAAGGTTTACTATAGCTTGCTCTCCGTTTCCATATGAAATAGTATTTAACATTTTAATCCCCATAGTTAATACTCCAACGCTATCAAAACACTCAATCACGGGTAGCTAGGCAATTAATTCTTCTTCAGCATATTGAACAGTTACGATTTTAAACTATTTTGAAGCTTTATCGTCTAGTCGATAACTATGCAATTTTGTACTCTGTAAAAGTAATTTGTCACGGTCAATTCTGGAATTTAGAGACCAATTAAAATCTTATTTCAATGGGGCCTTTCAATTGTACCAAAACCTATATACGTATCATTGAAAGAATACTATAATTAAAAGTAAAAAATGCCATTGAGTGGTGGTGACGTCACACCTTTCGTCTTTCAGACGACGCAGGTTGCAAGTTCTTCAGGAATATTAGTAGTCATTTAGGCCATTAAAAAACTCTGTTAAACGTAAAACTTTGTACTCATCATAAAACTTATATTTTGCTTTAACCCAAAAAAATCATTGGAAAACAGCACAGGCTTGACTTTTCCACCAGAAAAAACGAAATCCATTTAAAAAACAGTGTAAGAGGAGCCTTATTGGCGCGCGACCTGAGCGAAATTTAATTTCGTCGAGAGGAACTTTTAATTGAATTAAGCTTAAAGCTTCGAAGGATACTTGCTTAATTATTTCTTAGGCACAGAATCCCCGATACGGTGTAGTTTCGTTGTTTTTACCTTGTCAACGGCTCTTCCTGGTAGTGGCGTTTAATTTGTAATTTACTTTGGATTTGGATTCAATCAGGAACTTTTTGTTGTACAAAGTGCTTTTAGAAGATCGTGTAGGAGGGCTCTAGTTTCAAATTCTTGTGGCTTAAAGTTATTCGTAAATTCTTGGGACTTTTTAACATAACAGTGCTTTCTTGAACTCATTTATTTTAAAATTCAATTTGTCAAAATATGAATTGAACTAAAATGCTAACTTTTAATTAAAAGGTTCTAGTACATATCTTGGAATTAATGTTTAGGGTTAACCCGTCAAATGTTAACTTACCTACCCTAAAACGCATACAAACTATGCCATTTATATGCGCAGGGCGTAGTGAGGTTAAAACCTCGACTTAATTAGTACGAGCTTAATTTTAAAATCCATTAATTTTACTTTATCAGGTTTTCCTTCAATAATTCTAAGATCAATGTTAAAATTATGAATTAATACTTAAGCATAAAATAACGGATCAGTCAGAGACCCTATAACTATGAATCTATTGGGTGCCTTGAATATAATAATATACAAAAACACCAAGAACCAGGTAACAAAGTTCGACATCCATCATAACAATGTTCGCACCCTCCGGGAATTGAACACGGAATACTGCTCAAAAAAAGGAAAAAATATATCGATAATTTTTTAAAAATGTTAAAGAGCATTTTAGTTATTTGACACATGTCAGATTACGCTTGATGTTACCTATTTACCATACAACAAACCAGAGAAGTAGACCTCCAGTAAAGCTACCTAACATACTGTATCTTTATGAATAACACGATTAGTATAAGTAAATTATTTTGTTTATTTACTTACCTAGGTAAAGTTCAAAGGGTTTAAAACTTCACACTCTCCTTTTTAATTTTATTTCGTGGGATCATCCCTGTTTTAAGGCAATAGCTTTAAAATAAGTTTTAATTGGGTTTGTGTCACGGTAGGATGCCTTTAGATAATTAATATTTGGCGCTCCTTGTGTTGGCTGGGAACCAACTGGAATGAAACGGTTATCGCTAATAAAGTTTTACAATTAGGTACCGACTTCTTTTAAACTAAGTATGAAAAAAAGGAATTATGTAAGTAATTATAAAAAAGTAAGTCAAAATTAATTGTTTTTACAAATAATTACAACTAACGGACAAATACACAGTATTATGGGTTCCATGTGTAAATATAAAGACTTGGAATTTAGATTTAGTAGTGGGAAAGGAGTTTTTAAAATCACAAACTTAACTACTCTTTATTGTATTGGCTGACATCCACAATACTCCAAGATAGTAAATTACAAAGTAAAAAAGATTCAACTCTACATATCTTTCGCTACATGGTATCCAACTCGACCTCCCTTAAAGGGAGACCAAGCGTTATATACCTGTAACATATATCAGAGGATAAAATCCTGTGATAAAACCCTTGTTTTCGCGCACACACTTTGTTTTCTATCCCTCAACTAACCAACCCTAATGAGCCTTGTTCCAACCGGGAATAATCGGGGAATTGTGTGCCACTTACGTGTTAAAACACATTGCGCTAATTTCTGCCCAATTTGGATGTAAGACATATCCAATCAACTGTGCGGTTTTAAATTTAGTTACTTTACTACTGACAGTAAAAATATGAAAGAGATTTTTGATCATACATACAAAAATTATTTACTATAAATTAAAAAATAATTATTAGTTGATTAATTGTTTTCGAGTAACAATGTTTTATTAGCGAAATAGGTAAAAAAATTAAGAAGTTTTTAGAGGCACTGTAAATCATTATTCAAACTATTTATATGATAATATTCAGCACATAAACCTAGCCATTTATTTTAATTAGAACGCATTAATTTTAGGTAGTGTTCGTTCGCATTTTTAAGTAGATTTTATTTATTCATGGAATCAATATTAAACCAGAGTACCATAATACTTAGTGCTTGAAATACTTAGATAGGTGTACGTCTTGCTTGACTAAACTCATTAATACTAAAAACATTCCTTACAGAATAGGAGCTCCTAATGAAAACGCCCCGTATATTCGGTTTGGCTAGTGGCAACATGGCGTTGCCACTAGCCAAACCCAAGTCGCCAGGAAATCTAGCTAATAATAAAGTACCTCAAGTTTTTTTTAAATACCATAAGTAGCAAGTAGTATTTATAATAGTATGTAGCCTGAAGTTTGTATACCTGTATATATACAAAAAAAAACTTTTTGCACTAATTTAAAAATACGGTAAGTAAGTATCTTCCTAGTTTGATTATAAAACAAGTCTTAATTTTATAAAATTCGCTCTGCATTGTGAACATGCCAATTTTTGACCTCATAACTAACAATCACTTGACTTAAGTTTCTTTGAATCTTCGAACAAATATCTATTCATACATTATATTGTATTTGGTCTTAATTCACCCCATTATTTTAATCGACGTGTTAATTTTTTGATAACCTAATGGGCTTGCGATGTAGCCTAAATGGCAAAAATCCGTTCAACTTGGCAACACTAATTCCCCACACCTTAGAGAGCTCAGCTAAAATATTTGTTAGAACCACGGAATTTCGGAACTCTAGGGTGGTCCTTTCATTTTTTTATCGATAAGTCATGGCGTGATTTATTTCAATTTTTCCTTGCTATTGTATTTTATTCATTGTGATACTGTTCTCTTAGTAAATATTAAACAATGTGGGATATGTTCATAATTTAATGCCTTGTGAATACAGCCGGATGAAGAGACGTGGGAAAGAGAACGAACGCACAGTCTAATGGGTGGACAGAATGAAGGCTCTGTAATAAGTGGGACTCTAGTCTCTTAAACTTACGATTAAACTTCTATTCTATTATTAATATACTATTACTCTACTACGATGGGGTCAAAAATTGCGAGTCTGGTAACTTTGATCGATCATTATAGTATAGCAATAGAATATGAATAGCAAGCTATAGAATAATCTGGGTTTTTTTACCTAAATAGTTAATCCTGTTTTATTAGACGAAATTGGACCGGGCGTAGTGCAACTGTCACTTAATATCAATCAGTATTGACATTTATAATGTCAGTCGAACGTAATCATAACATTATCTTATTATGGAGCAGACTACCCTTTTGGTCAATTCCAATCTATTGCGATACTACTGCTATAGTTATAGCAAAATTCATTATGAGACTACCAAATGTGTATTTTCTTGCGATTATCGTACTGTTCCTACTCTACTTTTATTCGATAGTTACGTTTTGCGCGATGAGACTGAGGGCCCTGGTCTCGTTTGAATCCAAATAACAGTACCAATATTTAATTAGGTAAATAAACTTTTTATTCACACCACCAATAATAAGCCATTATTCGCCTGCGATACAATCAAAGAATTGAGGGCCTATTACGGCCGCTTTTGCAATATTGCTTTTTTTCCTCTAAAGTTTCAAAGTCAATACAAAAATAAAACGAAAAGAAGACGCAAAGTAATATTGCAAAAGCGGCTGTAATAGGCCCTCAGCAGACGTTTTGTAAAAGGTTCTTTGTCGGTCTATATAAAACAGTTTTATAGTACCACAGTGCATCATTCATTACTGAGAGATACACAAATATTTATATAGTTCAAAGTTTAATTTATCGCATGGCAGCACTATACCTTTCCAGCGCGGGTAGGGCCTAATGGCGCGTATTTTCATGGCAATCAAATTATCTTCCCTCACGACATCGCCTTTGGTCTTACACTCTGCTGCGTGCGCTTCCTTGATTCTATTGAAATGAATTTATTCTTAGGCACAGTCACGTAAAAGCACAGGTAATTTTTGTGGAAATAGCATTTTAAATTACGATTTTTATTAAAAAAAAAACATCGCAAAATTTTAGCTTAAGAAGTACCTAACTAATTGAAAAGTCCATATTCTAAAGTTATTCGGGCAGAAAATATAAACATTATTTAAACGAACGATCACTTAGCATATTTAAATACGTCTTCGAATCGTCAAATATCTGATTGCTTTCTACTAAAGTGAAAATGGAACCGAACGCGTCCTCGTCGCCAGCTAACGAGTGTTTGGCAAATAACATTTATACGGGAAGTGCGGAATTTGATCAAGCTTCAAAAAAAGTGTTTCTCCAATTAGAATCGTTAGCTCGCGTAAATCAATACAGTAGGAAAGACGAACTCTTAACTGAAAGTAAATATATTAGTGGCTTATATTTGGAGAAGAAGTGAATCTTTAGCAAGAAACTTTTTTCTTCAGCGTAGATGTGACCCATGCCCAGCAATGGCATATAAAAATTTGTTTCACTATACTTCTAATACAACGGCAATCATCGACATGGTCATGCATGTGTCGCGTGAATTGGATTAGGTAAAGTGGGAATGCAGAGCTCTTACCACAAACCCACACTCGAGTCTCTAGTAAGCTCCTTAATGTTAATGGGACGGCTATGACCAAAACAACTGGTGGGGGGCTTAAGGGTTCAAAGCATGGAATTTTGAAGTCTTAAAAACACATTAACTAAAATATCAATGTTAAATTAGAAGTCAGTAGAATAGTTATAATGTTACTAAAACTAAAAACAAACTTTAACAATTTTATATAAAGAGCTCTCAGCTCTTCCTTTATTTTACGAGGAAAATAAAATGTTCACTTTGATGAAATTGCATTTCGTTCGAAAAAACGCAGCTGCGGACGTCCAGCAAAAACAAAAGAGCATCGAATCTATGTAGAACATTGGCATCTCAGGTAATCGCTTCAGGTGTTGAAAATACTTGCGCGTCTAAAAGCCCGCCAGCAATCCCTGCATTTTCTATTAAAAAGAATAATTCACGATCGTCCGATCCCCGCCTTTGTACAAGTGCTTGGCAAAGGTTCGAATTTTCCTTAACATGTTCCACATTTGGAACGATTCCAATAGGTTATTGGTGGAGAACTTTTGCACCGACGACTAAGTGGATTAAACGAACTGTTCTTAAAATTCTTATGATGTTAAAAGTTTAGAACTAAGCTAAATAACGGCTTTGAAAATAAAATAGAAGCTGTACGAAAAGCTTTTCGCTAATACTAAAACTAGAATGTTGCCAACTAGATATAATTTTAGTTTTAGGACCAACCGGTTGGCTTTTAGCGTACTGAAATTACTTTTCATGACCCAATTTCTGGGACTGGATATTTAACTAAATTAACTTTAGCACATTTAAAGGGACTTTTTTTTTCTAAGAGATTTAAATACAAGTAAATACTCAACACAAATTATATTCAATCATCAATTCTTACGAGCGAACACATCACTTACAGTACATAATCCCTAAATGATAATGCGCATAGAAATCTTCGTCACTGTTCAGCAACGGTCATTTTTCCGAGCGTCGAAATGTAGATCTAATATATGAGGTTAAGTGCATTTTTTTCATGCATAATTTAGTAGAATTATGTTTTTTGATTCGGCTGTATCCAGGACACAGCGACAATTAGCGAAGATCTGCATCAGTAGGCAGTGATGTGGACGGAGACGCGGGTGAACCGGGTTCGATTCCCGGCGGAGGCGAACATTGACATGATATATTGAAGTTTGTTTCCCGGTCTGGGTCTATTGTTTGTCTCTGTATATGTTTCGGGCACCCTAGATCAAAGTTATTCCTAGTTAGGGGCTCTGAATGTAATGTGTAATTGTTATTATTTTAGATATCGGATCTGCATCAGCTCAGTTGAGTTAGTATTGCTCTAGTGAGATATTTTGACGTTGAACCGACCACAGTCTCAGTGCAGTATTCGCTTACTGCTTCGAAATAATCGTTCATGCAACAAAATTAACATCGTTAATAGTATTAGGTATCGATTTGCTGATATATCCTCATCAAATATATCTGTTTCCATTGTTACAGACTACGGTATCATTCCTCTAAAGATACCGGCATCACCAGCGAGCCACTGCACGCTCCACACCACAGTTGGATGCGTCGGTAACGAGGACTGCACAGCCAGGAGTCACAGCGTCATCAGACTCCTGGGTCCAGTGCGTGACGTCATCTTAAGGCCTGCAAGGCATCACTATAAACCTGGAGAGATTGGTAAGTTTAAACTTAAAGAAACTTAGTTTTATTGCTGGTTTCGCACTTTGTGCTGGCGTAGCGCAATTCAGAGAAGGTAGCAAATGAGGCTCGAGTATAAGCTCATATGTTGTCGAAAACACGCCATAAAGGGGAAGAGTATCTAAGTAAAATTTCAAGTGACAATTAAGTACAAAGACAGTCAACTAGTAACTACTCCTAATAAACTCAGTTATGTAAGTGTTTAAGTTCGTACGCAAAAGAATAAGGGTCTACTCTACTCACATGAGGAACGACCGGACAACATCGCAGCAACAAAAGATGGTCAAGCGGTGGTTGCGTGCGAATAGTATCGCTAGAGGTTTTCTTTGTTGCATTGTGGTACTGTGGCGGTCTAGGACTAGGATTTGTCTATAGTCTCGTGCGCCCTAGACTGTATTACTAAAGAACAAGAGCTATTTTGCAATACAGAAAAACTTGAAGTATTACGCCGTCCTAGACCACCTCTGTACCGACTGGTTGTCTATCGTAAATAGTTGCGATGTGTTTTCTGGCTGTTAGTTGCGGTGAGGTCGGTCGGTATAACCCACAGGGTCAATAATGACGCCAAAATACATACATAATATGCGCCCGACCACGTGTTGTGGTGTGGTTATGGTACGTGTAGATGTAGATGGACCCTAAAGGTAGTGTTACTTAGCAACTAATTGCTGTAACAGACCGCAGTTCGGCAATTTCACGAACATAACAATTTCACCTTTCTCACGGAACAGTAAGATGTGCCCCGTTAATATAATTCGTAAGTTTGCGGTTTTTGCTGTGACTGAAATGTAAGAGAGAAGCGATTTAAGACTTTCATGGTGTTATTGAATAGTATATTGAATGTGACACCTGCACTCCTGCAAAAACAAATCTTATACTTGTAAAATATATGCAGCAAAACTTTTTTTGAGTGTTTTTAACAGTCATTAAGTTCACCATACCTTGTATGACTAAAATGGTTTTTCTTTTTCATTTCATCGTCCCGTAAAATAACCAGAATCGCAACAATGTAATGAGAGAGTTATGTTTTATTTAGGTTTTCATATGCCATAAATAGGCGTAAACATGCGATTAACTATGTGCAATAGTAGTTTACCCAGCAACTGTTACTTTCTCAAGCGTAGCAGATAATATGATGCTAGAACTCGCGCACATAAAGAAATAATTTTTAAAACCATGACAGCATCATGCGTCGTCGCTCAGAATGTATATGTGTGAGCGTGACAGCACGATGTTTGTCATGTTTTTTTTTTATCTTTATGTGCACGGCTCATATTCTTTTGCATTACCGCACGCTACAAAACGTACCACAATCGCTCGTCTCTCACAACTTAGCTCCACAAGTTATAAGGCAAAGCCTCCACCGTAGGCCGCAACTTACGTTATTGTTCAAGTTGCGAGTTCGGGATTGGGAGCCTAGCTTGTTACTCTAACTAATTACCTACTGTTACAACTTGGAGTTGAGTTTGTGGGCCGATACTTTGGCTCTGAGTTGGGGATTCTGAGGTGAATTGTACAGTGGGAAGTTTTAAGTCTTCTATTTTCTTGGCTTGAGGACAGAAAGGGTTTTTTAAAAGTATCTACTATAGCTAAATAAAAGTTACCTTCGCCAAACTAAAAACAGAAGCGTGGTAGGGATATGGAATAGGGCATAGTAGAGGTACAATAAATCGTTGTCAAAATTTATTAGAAATCCAATAGGAAATCCATTATCATTATAGGAATATGCATTATTACGGGCAAGTGCCATGACTTTGGTATAAAAGGGTCGTTTTGACACCAGTTGCCTCATTTTTAAGAGTTTGAATGATTTGAACCAGGAACATGGCAGCACAGCAGAATACCGCCACCCCATCTTTTCCTGTTGGTGTCGTAAAAGGCGATTAAGGGAATTTCTGAAGACCGGGCAGCAGCGTCCTTCGTTAAACATTTTGAATAGCCATGCTGTGATCTGTGATCGCCAACCCACCTGCCACGCGTTGCGATTAAGGAAAATTCCCTCCACAATGTCCTTATCAGAATCTGTGGGGATACCTATATCCAGCAGTGGACGTCTATCCCGTAATGATGATGATGATGAAACACTTGGCAGAATGATCGCTTCAGAGGATTGGGCACCAGTTTGATCTTTCTTTGTTTTGACCCAGTGACCTTCTGGATCCTGGCCCTCGACCATGACCTCAGGCTGGTGCAGGGTCAGCTGGCGAGCGTGGCGCTCAGCGACCCGGCTGGGACAAGGGTCGCCATTTGGGAACAACTTTCTATGGATGAAGGTTAGTATTTTATTTGGTTGAGGTTATTTTAGGTTAAAGCTAAAAGGACTGCCCATTGATGAATAGGCTTTCTGTTCATTGTTTACGGTTTTTTTATTTGAAGCTACATGGCAATATCGACTGATATTAACAATATTAAAGTACATATAATATAAAATGTATGTATTTTAGAAAATAACTCAATTATTCCTTTTTATAAAAGTTTTATTTGCAAAAATATTAATAATCTATGAGATGATAAACAATAGTTTCATACCTACTTACTTACTTATTATTATTTTTTGTATCTTCTCTAGTTTTTGGGCAACTTCTCAGCAGCTACCCATATATAATCTTCTTTAATTATTACTTATATGTTTACCTACTAGTCGCCGGGTCGACTAGTATTATTATAAAACAACTGAATATAACTTAATAATATTTAAGAAAGTTTAAAAAAATATATTTCAAAAATATGAAGCCACAAAATATTCCCCTTTACCTTGTACCCCTGTCAAGGAAGCTATCCTTATTGAATTGCAAGCATTCGATCCAAAGGTCGCACAAGTCTCAATAAAAGCGTTTCCGTGTCACTGTAGCCACTCCCGTCAAACCGTGATGGATTGAATTTCCCGCGGCGGCATCTTCGTGATAAATGTCGATAATTTGCTTACGACGTGAAATTTTGATAAAAAACCTTTTCGGTGATATTATAATGAAATATTGCTTGTGATTATGGATTTTTGAATTTGGAACGCAGCTAGGTTGGTTTCAGTTTTATCTTCCTAAATTCACTGGCGTGGTTGGAGTTTTCACGCCAAGGACTAAAATTTATTCCGGGGCTGGAGTTTTCCCGGAAAGATATAAAATATAGGAATTATGTTTCTCAATTTTCTAAATTCGTTTTCCGTGGCTGTTATTATTCTAGTAAGGTTTGTGCCCTCTAAAGAAAACTATATAGACGAATTGCGAAATAAAGTAAGGCGCTTCCTAATGATTATGATCGATCATGGTACGGTAAAATGAGCAGATTAAATCTAGAAAATTACATCTTCTTTGTAAATTTTCTTAGACACTTGTAAAATCGCTGAATGCTGAAGAAAGTTAGTCTAAAGTAAACCATTCTAGTTGACAGTTAAACATCTAGATAAAAATACAGGTGCTTCTCTTAATGAAACGATTCTAAGAAATAACTTTGCATTTCCCCTGTGTCTAAAATTCATAATAATCTTTCTTTTGATTAAGAAAAAAAGGTTTTGTCTTTCGATTAAGAAACTAAACCTAAAGATGTAATTAATAGTTATGCCATCAGATCTGACATTAATGAAATTATAAAACTAGTAACAGATCCCGAGTTTTAGCTGTAGGTATTTTTAATAGTCAATACTAATAGGTATGATTTGGAAATATGGCTCTTGTTTACCAATTCACACCAATTTGATACCAAAATGGTCTATAATACTAAAATAGTAAAATATACCCGAATAAACCACTCTCGATTTCTTAAAAATAGGTAAACGACAAAATAGGATTTATGTATATGATAGATGTTTCTGCATTATAATTCCATTAAAAAACATAAAATTGCTACGCTCCCTCCACTTGGTATTAAAAATTTCTATTGCGACTTTGAAGCGCTTAAAATTCTGTCTTATCATAGTGGGAAAGAACTTTATACAAAGTTTTTACTTTGAAAATTCAAATTAGCATAAAGTTGTGCAGTTTTGCAGCCACCCTTAATTACGAAGCATTCAGAGGGACTGATTGAGGCGGAGTACTGATAAATTAGTTTTAGTGAATTTAACTGTATATTCTTCATAAGCAAACCCCCATTAAATGTTTATCCTCGTAGTTATCTGTGGTAGAGGGCTATGCCCAGCAGTGGACGTCTTGTTGGCTGAGAAGAAGAAGAAATACAAATTATTTTTAGATTTAGGGTAGAAATCGCTCCTAGAGTTAATTTCAATAATATTAGAACTGTCTCGAATAAGGAAAAAAATTTTTACTATTCCTAATCTCCCCTGCACTCAAATTTTTTGATATTGAAAGAAAAATTTTCAGTTCTAAGACTTACTTCAAACAACTGGCAATATTTCTTAGTGAATTCAACTTTATCTTAACTATTAAGTTTTTTATCATTTTCTTCTATCACGACGAACATCCCTCACAAAACTTTATCCTGTAGTTATTGAATGATTTTCCAGTTTCTTTCAACCATTGTTAAGTAGTAGGTACATGAGGAAATGATTTGCTTAAACAAAGATTAACTATTTTCGGATGATTACCGAAAATACTGTGGACGAAAGGTTATTAAAGGCTATGACAGTGAGAGAGTAAGTGTTTTATCGTATTCAATTCAAATAGACTAGGCATGAACGATAAATTTGTATTCTGCCCGATCAGAAATCGAACCCAAAGCCAATTATTGCAAGTCAATCAAACATAATTACCAAATACATACACCGCGGCAGCCGTCATAGCCTAAATCTACAATATAGAAAGAATCCTACTTTTTTTCTTATCCGCATGTGCTACCATTCATCATGGAGATAAAAGACCGAAATCTCAAATCCCAACCCAAAACACATCATTTATCTTCAACCCTTATCTTCTGAAACATAAACACTAGATACAAAGACGTTTACATTAAACTGACACTTAACGATATCATCACGTAAGAATACTTAAAGCTAGGTGACGCCTTTAAAGAAACCTAATACTGATACTGGCACAATACAACCGATCGCTACTAGTGCATTTGCCATGGTAAAAATATTTTTTTTTCGCGACTGGCGCTAGTTCGGAGTGATCTTCATGTTATAAAAGCTCTACCTATATAACTTCCATACTCATTATGTGCCTCCAAGGCGCAAGGTGTATCGATGTCGTCTGTTCTGTAACGACGGTGGTAGGATATGAATGATGTATGATAACAATACTTCGATCGTTGAGCTCAAATTTAATATTAAGTTCAAATTAAACAAAAACACCGTGTGATGAAAGGCTTAGTAAGTAACTAAGAAACACGACGACCGTCGACGGGGGTCTTCAAACTCGTGACTTCAGCGACGTTATGACATGTGACTTGGATCCGAGCGGAATGTAATTAATCAAACCGTGACACTCTGGCTGTAGACCGTTCTCAGTTTTTGTGACAGTTTTATGTGTTGGTAACTTGAGATTATATGTTATAAAATAACGGAGTTGAAATAGAAGATGGTTTAAGATTTTTTATACCGATGTATTGCAAAATTTCACAGATAATTTTAACCTTTGATTAACAAAAATACGTTGTTAATTCTTATCTATTTGAGGAAGATAAACCAACGTGATTCAAAATCATATTTTTGGTCTTTACATCGCTAAGTCTCTCTCCATTTAGAGTCCATTAAATATACCGTAGAGCTAGTTCTTACGCCCGAACCATCGTGGTGGCACTATGGCCTGTCGCCACGAAGGCAATACGCGACCGCTACTTCTTCACCGACCATTCTGGGCTGGCTTTTCTGCGAGATCATGGTAATCTCGCAGATTGTTAGGTTGCCGACCCGTGCCAAAGACAACAAATGAACGATTAATTTTTCCTTAGGAGTGCGTAAACTCAGCACCTCCCTCGCTTCCGGCGCCAAATCTGGGACCTGGAGCATCGAAGCCCATTGCGGTGGTGCGTCAGCCAAGGTCGATGTCAACGTCAGCATCAGCAGCGGGTCTTCCAACCCTGCTGCTCCAGCTGGTGAGCAGCATTATGTGGAGCTGAGGTTTGCTGATAGTATGAGAAGACGCTACAAGCCTGGACTGCCTTTTGTTGGGAGGGTAAGTTGTTTATGTATGAGTTTTAGTAGTGACTACAACAAAAAACGTATGTCGTTAATAATAGCTGTTAGAGATTTGTGTCAAGCAGCAGTCACGAATGAGTTAAGTAAACTATAAAATTCATTCGTTGATTTGATTGATTTTGATGATTTTTTCTTATAGAAAAAGAAAAAAAAAATCTATCATCAGTATAAATATAAAACCACGGGTTCGGAATTCGATCACTATTTATTTTCAAACAGGTGTCTCCCTAGTTGGTCGTGTTCTGAATCGAGCAGAATATTTATTCAATACACACATTTTTGTGAAGAACGTGCCGCAGCATTGATGGCCAAACCTTTTTATTTCTTCCATTAAACGATTTTGGGGCTCAAATTCAAATTAAATTGCGAAAACTCTTAGAAATGTTATAACTAAGTTCGTGTATTTTGATACTTTACTTTTCTTGGAAAAACTTTGCTCTTATTATTGGAGGTTCATGTTTTAAATATAAATTAAAGTTTAAAAACTTAGTATACATTGTTAATTTGACATGAAATTTAAATTAAATCTGCCCAGCTTGAGAAAAATATCCGCGCCCTAATAGTGAAATAATGAAATTTTATTTGAAGAGTTGAAATTTTTATTCAATAGAAAAATATTTTTCTTTACTCTCAATAAAGTCAGTCGTCAGCTAAATCGAAAATTTAACGAAGGCTTTTAAAACCTCTGAGTTTTTTGAAAGAAACAGCTCAAAGCAAAACACCGAAGCGAGTCCTCGGATCACGATGCTATTTCCAAGGTACGAACGATCAACCTCCACAAGTACCCTCCCTGAACAACCACAAAAGATTTTTCCACCTCCAATGCCACCAAATAGGAATGTCTTTCACAAAAGTCAACCGAGATTTAAAATAAAATCGACGACCATTAGCAGAGAGCGTTCAGTACAATTTTTTTTCATGAAACAATCGCTTCAATAAAAAATAAGACAAAGTGAAAAACCTTTTAAGCATAGGAATCGTTTGTGATTGATTTCGCCTTTTAATTTACTAACCTACTTATTTGCGTAGCTTTTCGTAATCATTGTGTCTCCCTTGAATCAAATTTAACTAATCTTTTAGTTGCTAAAGTTCAATAAAGCCGAATACTAAAACTGGTCCTTATTTAAAAGCTTAAATTTAACTTGCAATGTATGTATGAAATTTTGCAACTCATTTTATTCTTCTGTCATTTAATAATAGTCAGGCATACTAAGTTAGACATAACTAACAGAAATTTCAGAGGTTTTTTGGAAATTTATTTAGTATTTAGTTAACTCTATAATATTAGAGTGTAATATTAGAGTCCTTTAGATATGCTCGTATCTATTTAAAGTCAAAATCAGTTGGTAAAAAGTAAAATGGGAAACATTTATTATAACAGGCTTTGCCCGTGTTCGCACCCCTATAAATTTGACAGACAATATTAAGTAATGAAGCCTGCATTTTTCCAACAATTCCCTACACTGTTTGTTCTGCAATTGCATTTCATATTGAACCCCGAGGACTAGAGAATGCTTCGTTACGGCTAAGTGAATTTAAAATGAAAACAACTGGCCTCACGTAGAAATTCATTTAATTTTCATAGGACATTTGTATTCGGTCGCGTTGCTCTGCATTATTCTTTCCCTAGATCTTGGCAGTGCGATGTTATAAATTACGGACTGCCTAACGAAGCGAATGTGGATTTACACTTTGCATTATCTTTTCTAGTTCTTTTAAAACTCTGTCCTAGCAAATTTGTATTGCGAAGAAAAAACTAGCAGCCTCCTCAAACGTTCTTATAAGAGGGGCAGATATTTCGTATTCTAAATTCAAATTTATCACTCACAATATTTTTAAGTAGATTGAGATTTCAAAGAAATATACATAAATGTTTTCTTCCTTTGTACTTTGAACCTGTTACCTATATACCTAAACTATGTGTTCCAGTGATTGTCTAAAAATGTCTCTTTATCATTTTTACTGTGCTTGCATGAAAACCATAACTTTAGATCCAAAGAAGAAAATTACTTCTACCGAACCAAAACTTTTTCCCAACTATTCCTATCCCGGAAACTAAAACTATTCAAAAATGGCCGCCACAAAAACGGTCAGTGTCGTTTGACCCATTTGTGACGCGTACCAGCTTTACCGCAGAATGGTTTTGTGACGTATACAGCGTCAAACCCAAGCTGACATGTGCCCGGTTTCAAAAGAGACGCTCGAATGTGAGCGGGGCTTTACAAAAATGAAGTTCTATTGTAGCAGCGGAGTTTTCTGGTTTATAAAATTTCTAATTCTAACCGTGTTATTCATTCATACATTACTGGAGGTCTACTTCTCTGGTTTGTTGTATGGTAAATACGTGACATCCAGTCTGAATTGACATTGTCTAATAACTAAAATGCTTTTTAACTTTTTATAACAGAGTTAATCTTGAGAACTTTTTTTAAAAAAGTGTACTGATTTAGATTCTGTAGTAACATAGTAATAAAACATTAAAGCATAATTTTTTTATTTTTATAGTTAAATAATTTATATTTTATGAATGCGAAAGTTTCGAGGAAGTTTAGATGTTTGGAGGTTTCCACTTTCACGGATACTATACTGATCAAATTTTTATGAAACTCATTACTTATTAGATGACTTATTACATATACAAAATAGCACATAGACTATTAGTTAAAATTATATCGTGATTATTATGAGACTTTATGAAGTTTTCTGAGACAGCAGATTACCTGGAAGAAAGTCGCCTTTTGTCAACTAACTGATATCTCCAAATTTTTTTTTTGTTTTTTTTTTGTACATTAACTAGATAATTCACTAATTCATTTACCAGGTCGAAGCCATGAGTACGGAGAAGAAGGTCCGAGTACGAGTCAAGCTCTACGACGACAAGACTGACATCTACAGCCAGGACATCGACATGTCCACAGGAGAAGGTGGCTTCATCGTGCCAACTGTCATGGCTGATGCTCCTTATGTCAATCTTCAGGTATTTTGTAGTTTTATTTGTTTTTTTTTATACGCTAATACTTAGTCGACCCGGCAAACTTCGTTCCGCTTAACCTATTACATGTTGTGCATCCATACATAGTATAAAATAAAGACGCTTTCCGCGTCTGTCCCTATGTATGCTTAAATCTTTAAAACTTCGGAACGGATTTTGGTGCGTTTTTTTTAATAGATAGAGTGATTCAACAGGAAGTTTATAAGTAGGTTTACATGTAAGTACAAAATACTAATAGTTTAGTACGAAGTTCGCCGGGTCGACTAGTAAATTATATATAGAAACCTCCCTCTTGAGTCACTATCTCTTTATAAAAAACGCATCTAAATCCGCATAAAAGTGTTAAAGAAATCAGCATACACAGGGACAGACGCGGAAAGAGACTATGATTTATACTATGTATTGATATTGTATTGGCTTTATTTTAGGGGTTCGAATTTTGAAACATACTACAGCGCCCATCTGGTTAAGATACCGAGAGAACAGCAATTTAAACGTGTCTTTCAATTTGAATTCTGTAACATAATAATTCTAGTAATGCTATTCTATTACAAATGTGCGCTGGGCCTAAGAGTATAAATCTAGCAAAAATATTCTTGTGTTTTTTTTTTTCGTTCTATAGACCACTCTAAGGTCTTAAATCGAACCCTAATTCTTATTTGGAGGCATTTACTAAAACTAGAGAAGAATTTTCAGAAGAATTTCATGGAAATGAAAATTATTCTGAAGATCGATCGAAATAAATATCAATCTCACAGTAAAATATATGATGGGGCTTTTGAATTATACATTGACCCTCTTAACTGACTCTTAAAATTGATTGGCCTATTCGCAATATTGAAAAATTTAAATTTTTAAGAAATGGAAATCTTAATGGCGTTATGAGCCCAGTTTTTGTATGTATGTATAGATATTAAAATACGCTCATAAACTTGCAATGAAAGCTAAGGCTACTCGATTCGAAAACAAACTCGCATCTAATTCGATTTAAAAACGCCTCCGTGCATAAGCGAGTCCGAGTCGTTCGAATCGCGATTCGATTTCAACCCTTCGTACGGCAGCGTCCTAAATCAACCCATTTGTATTCGCGAACGAAACAACGGCCACTGGGGTATCGGAGACCGGAGTTGTAGCACAACTTGTAGTAGGCCCAATTAATGATGCAATTTAACTAAATTAGTTCTGAAGCGAGAATAGCTGATTTGGATGGGCACTATCAGTTTAACGTTGTTATGTTTGAAGATTAGTTTAAACGTTCTAGTTCAGTGTCGCATTTTGTTTTATCAGCCCATTAGGTACGTGTAAAAGGATTGTTTCCTATAATAAAAATCAGAATAGATTGTCTGAAAAATAAACGCTTTTTCGTTGAGTACTAATAAAAATAGATCTTAAATTATAGTGCTAACGATAAGTGTTTATTTATTTTGTTACACGTACAGTAGCCAACTCTTCAGTGTACCATTTTTACCTTAAATTCGACTTTATACACCCCGCAAAAAGGAGAAAGAGCTGCTGTACAAATAGGTTAAATCTGTTAAAGTTACTATAATCTATACCATCTATACCAATATTATAAAGAGGAAAGATTTGTTTGTTTGTTTGTTTGTTTGTAACGAATAGGCTCCGGAAATACTGAACTGATTTGAAAAATTCTTTAACTGGTAGGAAGCTACATTAACCCCGAGTGTCATAGGCTATATTAGATTTTCAAAAACATTAGGGATCCGTACCTAAACTCAAATAATATAACCCAAGGTGCAATATTTTTTCCGTTGTTTACATATTTTGACAGGTGGTTTGTTGTTGTTGTTTGTTTTTTATTCGGCCATTCTGGGCAGTCAAAAGAACATAGTCTATAGAGCCAAGTCTTTTGTAGTATCTTAAATTCTATGGCGTAACGAAGTAAGCCGGGAAAGCTCGTAGAAAATACATTTTGATAAAATGGGGTGCAAACTCCTGCTGGATTTTAATGAAATCGTTGAGTGCAAAATAACCTGGCAGTTAATCGGTAGGTTTGTAGGACAAGTTATGCACGTAACAAATCATTATTTAGTTTTTTTAAAGTAAGTATAATAAGATTTTTTTATCACCGTCGAATGAATAAAAACATCGAATAAATCTCAGATTAGCGTTGAAGATAATCCATGAGTAAGATAAGTTACCTAATTTTTAAGAGCGCCTTTTTTACAGATTTAATGGCCTGGGAGGATTACGGACTTTATCTGCGTATAAATTATCTCGACTGAATCAAGTTTTTAGAATAAGTTTTTTCAAAATAATTTTTTTTTCAACACGACATGCAATTATTCTGTGTGAAATAAACAAACCGAAACCCTGTTTACCTTTAATTTATAGGAAGTTTAAAAATACACGTTTTTTAAAAACTTTTCATACCTAATATTATCCTAGCCCCGGGTGCCCTAAAACGGTCTAAAATAAACCCTGATAATTTAATTTGGGGACTTCTCCAGTCTTTTTTTCTAGATGTCTTTCACAGCAGTTGGCGGTGAATCTTTTTTAAAAGCGCAAAACACAAAATATATTTTGTTTCTCGTCTGTGGCCGTTTTTGTACAGCGTATGGGTGGTCTCCCGGACAATTTGGGTTGGAAAACCGGCGAAACATGAGTGCATTTTAATTAATTATAGAAGCTTCAAGAAATAATGGTATCTTACGGATGTGGAATTGTGTAGCAATATAAAGATATCTCTAGTTACTTCTACAAATTGAAGTGCTTTGCTCCCATCAATGAAGCCTTTTCCAATTTACCGCGGTAGTAACAATTAATAATCATGGTCAATATGAACATTAAACATGGCGAGGCTTACGTACGATTTTTGCCATGTCTATCCGAAACATGTTATAATAGGTAAACTGGTTAGAAGTCACTTTTATTATTGTTATTTATATTGTTATATAAATAACAGCGCAGCGCAGCGTAGGACGTCCACCGACCAGATGGACGGATGATCTGCGCAAGGCTGCGGGTCCACGCTGGATGCAGGCCACCTGCGATCGGTACAGATGGAGAGCCTTGAGGGAGGCCTATGTCCAGCAGTGGACGTCCTACGGCTGAAATGATGATGATATTGTTATATATAAAATTATATAGATATACATAGTCCCGCAAAAACGTTTAAACAGTTTGTATGTGGGATCGAATGAATCTCTATATTATGCAGTTTCAGCTTTTAATCAGTCAAAATTTAAGGCTATCCTCCCTCCTCTACTCCGAATAATATAAAATAGGTAGTTTAGATAAAGACACTTAACATGTCACGCAGTTGATGGACGCCGTTGTCAAATACGACCGGTCTTTAAACAGTTTACGGCCTATAAACTTAACGAGCAAATTTTGACGTATCTCATAATCGCTAGTGAAATGTTTACCCGACCCAATATACGCAGGTCCACAGTTCAGCGCTCCATCACAAGTCATTTGCATGGTGATAGCCTGGCCCGTCATAAACAGACGGTATAATTGCTTTCTCCGCGAATCGATTTAATTTTGAATGCGGTTTTAAATTTAATGACGATGCGAAGTTGTTTGTGGTTCCATTCCCGGTTCCCGGTGGGTGGAGGCATATTATTTTGATAATTGATTAGCATCTGAAAATAATCTCGGTATTTCAAAACTTTTGAAGTAATTAGCTAAGGCGAATCTACAACAAGATTGAAGATCCCAAGGTAAGAACAGGGAGGCTGAGATGAGGAATAACGGAGCGTAATGACCTCAACAAAAAAAATACATACCATGACCTCTCGAACAATATAGTAATGCAAGAAATTTTACTTGAAATCTTACTTACCTAAGCGTACTTAATTTTCTACATAAAGATAATCCGTGTAAAAATTCATGTACAGGAGCGGAGCCTTTATAATTTCAATCAGACTAAGTAAACCCAGAACCCTGAACTGATACCGTTTGGTAGACATAAATTCAGTAGCTCCCTTAATGCAGACGAGGCTAGACTGGGCGGTTCACTAATTTCCTTGATCAATTTTGCAATCTGGACGTTGATCTAGTTTTAGTTTGGTCTGCAGTTATGTTCAGTATTGAAAACAAAGTCTATCAGAGCCTAAGGATGTTTTCCTAGTTTTAAATTAAGTTTATTAACTATGGAGATAGTTGGTATAGATAGATAAATATACATTGACTCTAATTCCAATTCAATCCGATGTAAAGTCAATTTTGTTAACGAAATAAACTTTTTATTTTTTTCAATTTCTGAAAAATGGCGGATCAAGTATAGGTAATTTTATTGCGTTGAATTGGCACGGAAATCATATACTTACTTACTTTTATGCTTCGAATAAATATGTTTTAGTTACTTATTCCAGACTAGAAAGAAAAATTAATAATCATATGAGTTTAACAATGCGCAACTATATCTTAACGTATTCAAAGATGTCATACATACATAGGTCGATTTGTTAGACAAATATTTTCTGCCCTCAGAATAAATTCGTGTCTAGACGCTGATGTTTACATATGTAGCGTGAATGCAATTTGGCTATGGCCCCATACTGAGGAGACCGAAATCAATCCATTTACTCGCGGCCCTCCCAGATAATTGAAGTTTGTCCGGTTGATCTAATCAAGGATGCTCCAATTCGTAAAATCACTAAGTCACAGTTAGGGATTTTTTTAACTAGCTACACCATTGAAAAGAGCGCATTTTTATCTATATTTCCGTATTTGAAAATATTTGTTCAGTAATCTCTAAACCCGATTTTCAAAGTGTAAAAAAAAAAATCTGTTCGAATTTCAGTTCGTAAAACCGCTAAGTCCATAAAATCTCTAAGTCCTCTTAAAAACTGAATAAAATCACTAGGTCCAGCTACCTTCTTATGGAATTTGTATGCAAAACAAATATTATTTATTTCGCTTAAGTATAATTATGTACCTTTTTTTTATTTACGCTCGTTTTTTTACATTCAAGTACTAAATAAAAAATTAAAACTATCATAATTTAGGCCTAAAAAAGTGTGGGATATGAAATTTTTTTTCGCGGTGTAAAAATAATAATAAAATATAAGTTTTTTTGGCAAGTATTGCAGGTTTGAACCTATATTTATTTTTTCAGTAATATGGAGGTGTGTGAAATATACATAATGAATCGTGTTGACTCATTAGAAGGGAAAAGTATACAAGGCTAATTTACTAACAGTGGCAAATTATTTTGGTATATGCAGCAAAACTGTTCATTAGAATTAGATTTTTTCAGTACATACTCATTATAAAAACTACAATAAAAAATAATTGTAATGGAGAAAAGCCTAAAACATGTTTTTGCCTAATTGCTATGATACCTGCTTTTTGCTTTAATATTATATTTTTGTTTAGAAAAACTTTGTATCGTCGATTTCGGATACACTTACTGACATAAATTATATTGGTATCATGGTCTGGAAAGTAAAAAGTACCGAAAATTTTGTGTATTTTTATCAAAAAAAAGCACGTCTTTTTCTCATAGTAAAAGTACTGAATACTATTGAAAACTAACTAAGTCCTTACAAAACTGCTAAGAAACCTCTAAGTCCTAGAATTTGAACTAAGTCCAGAAACTTTCATGATTTTTAATAGATTTGTTTTCAAATATTACAGTTTTGTGATCTTGGCAAAACAAAGTTAAGGATATTTGCCATATATTTCAGTGGTTATTTATTTCTTAAACTCAAAGAGAAAGTTTCACGATTTTTTTCTAACACAAAAGTGCTAGTATCTCAAAACGGAAAAACTGGACTTAGTGATTTTACGAATTGGCGCATCCTAACCATTGGAGATACCTACTTAAATGAATGTTAAATCTGAAGAATCTATGAATTTTCAAACTCATCAATTAAAATTATTTTTATTAACTATAATTCGAGACAGTGGTTCAGTCTTATGTATTTTTAACAGCAGCTATAGAAAAAGAGGCTATTTTGGTACTTATAAAATTGGAAGGAAATATTATTGCAATTAGAGTAATTAAATCTTTTGAAAAAATGGATTTTGTTAATTTATTTTAGTTGTCGAAATAATAATAGATTTTCCGAAGCAGCATTTTTAAAATTCTGTCTATATTCCTACGTATTCCAGGCTTGAATTTTTATGCCCCTTTAAAATGTATCATATATTATTCAATGCAATGTCAAGATTTATGAGCATGACTGACTTGATTCGATGGCGAACGATCAAATGACTGGAAGCCTGTTATATTGGTAGATTACGTTAAGGCAAGGTAGGCAGATTATTGTCAAGCTTCTAATGTGATGTGGGGGTCATCACATCTCAGAACATGAGATCTAACGATACTCCTTTTTGATTTGGATGTCCCTTAACTAATTCAGAAATTATTAAATGATCTACCATTACTAGAAAATAAAGATATTCGTTACAGATAAATGAGTCACACACGCCAATGTTTTGCGTCATAGGTATGGTAGGTAATACCTAAATATTTTATCTTATTTTTTCTTGAACAAAAATTACCGCTAGACAACCAAGACATAAATTAATATTGAGTAGGGATAACTCAATAGAAAAGAATAAGAATCGGCAGCAAATAAAATCATCTAGCACCGAATATGCGAAAATTTCTGAGATGGAATTATTAAATACGGCTACTCCATCTTATTATATTATGCAGAGAAAAACATTTTTTTTTTAATAAGTAAGTACATAATAATATATATAATGCCTTTAGGCAATAAATACTCGCTCCCATTTTTTTAATATCACATACTTCTTGTTATTTTAATAAATTTTCTTTTACGAGCTAATAAACAACAACTCACAACCATTTTCGTCAGTTTTAACCTCTGTAAGGTATGTTAAATTTATAAACAGTAAATATTTAAAACTATGCCTACATAGATGTATTTTTTGTACAATTTACGCTAACATAAGTAAAAAAAAAAAACAATTTGTCGCTAAATTCCGTAGTGTTTTATAACCTTCTCAATGATTAATTTCACAGATTTATTCTGATCCCGTAATAATTTACTTTTTTACCAAGACGGACCGAACCGACAGCCATTGTAGGCTCATCAACACTTATTACACTCAGTTTATGTAGGATTCCTTTAATACAGCGCTGTTAACAGTACATAAAATAATGCTTCCAGTAAAGCAGTGTCTTCCAGTCCTGCGGTTTCTTTAGCGACGCAAAGCCTGCCTTGTAACTGACTCGTGCAACAATTAATTACAACTAGAAGCTCGGATTTTAATCAACTTGCGAAAAAATATGTATTATGTTGCAGCTCAACATATTTATGTATGTTAGTTTGTGAATGTACCGTACGTGGTTTTATTTTCAACTTACATTGAAATTGGGCTGTAAAAGTCAAAATACCTACAGTTACACAGTTGTCACAAAATAAGATGCCCGTTGACAAGGGGCCTAATTTCTTGACCTGTAAAATGTACCTGAATGTTTAAAAAAATATTGTTAATCGTCTGTCTAGTCGGGGTTTTTTTGTTTTTTGTTTCATCCAGTTACATTTTACTGGTCAAAAAATTACATTACATGCCCTTGTCAACGGGCATCTTATTTTGTGACGACTATAGTGTAACAATAATTATAATCTCGCCAGTTTTTTTTTGTTACTTCAAACCACGTAGATGTTGGTAAGAGTATAATATTATAATTCTTTAACTTTTAAATGTATACAGACAGCAGCAGAACAGAAACTTTTATATTACCGAAGGGGCAATAAAATGCAGTTATTGTAGTTTTATGGATCTTACGTTTTATTTAGTGCCCTCGGCGCGGGCGTTGAGAGTTCGCGAAAAACTTTTCAGTTTTTAATGCGTTTTTTTATTTACTCTCTTTTACGATACTTCTCTCCATCTACCTACATGTATGTATATGTATAATGCTCTGTTTTATGATATTGCATTAAATAGGCTCCGAAATTACTGGACCGATTTAAAAAATTAAAGCCTAAATAACAAAGGCTACAGTATAAATACATAGAATAGGCAGATACAATAATAAGACAAAATAAAACATTTAAAACAATAATCAACAGAGATTTAATATCGATTATATATTGGTCATACCATACCCATAATCATACCTAATACTCGTAGTATAATCATAATATGATATTACATATTATGTACTCGAATAAAAATTATTTTGGCAAATTTATCTGTGCTCATGTTTTACAGTATGTATGTTTGTATAAGTAAAAAATACTTAAGTATTATGTAACAAATTTCGAGTATTTTAATTGTAGCAAATACCAACCATTTACTGAAAACCTGTATAATATTTGAAGAATTTCAAGGGTCGACAATAAATTAAATGACACAATAAAATGAAAATCGTGAACCAATGACCTGTAAAATACCCACAGCCTGCTAGTATAGGAGCTCTTCGTGTTTTGCAAAAGATAAATCTGAACTAAAATAATTATTTTATCTTTATTTTGCAAACATTAATAGTAAAATGTTTAGTTTGAATTATGAGAACTTCAAATTATAATATTTTATTTAGTCTGAAAATATCAGCCCCGTTTTCGCAGAAAATCATTTTATTCCTCACTAAAAAATAATATAAATAGACTTTATTTTTTTTTACATTGGTTGTGTATTGCAGTATTTTGTTTAATCATATTTCAACTTGTATTCTTACATGATTTTATAACAAACATACAATAAAATATTTCAGCTGTTCTAAATAAAATAGTTTTATTAATCTAAATTAATCACAAAATGTGTTGGTAGGCATAACTCAACAATGCTGGAACAATAAAAAAAAAATTGTACCAATTCTTTTTTTATATGTTTGTTCAAGTCCAAGGATGGTTTTTACGGCGAGAGAATTCGAATAATGACTGTGTGAAAAAGTAATAGGTTAGGCGGTACGTAGTTTGTCGGGTCGACTAGTGTCACATAAAAATAAGTAGTTTTATCACTTATAAATACAGTACAAAATATAGTGACAGAACTTCCTCGCTTGTAAAATCTGGCATGAACTAGAGATAGTCTTTCTGAAAAATGTATATAAGCAAAGTTCCACTAGGAACAACTACTTTCAAAGAATCTATCTTTCTTAAGGACCTGTAGTTTGAAGCTTCTTACCTAATTAGGTATGAGGGTCCCCCACCCTCGCAGCTGTGACATGCGCGCGTCGAAATGCGAAATGTCGCGGCAGTTTTAAATTTTATTACTTTTCATACAAGCCGAAGTTAAATCGAGATGTTTATACCTACCGCACAATTTTTCTTTCCGATTTTCGTTTCAGCTAACAAGAATTTGCGTTTAGGTAAGGTATTTGTAATAACGAGTTTTTTTTTAAACCATCTGAGAAATATAAAACAGATTTCTTAATTCTGAAAAATATAGATGTAGGATTTAGTTTAGACAAGTTATTAAAAAGTAACAAGATCTAATGAATTTCACTCTGTAGAAATAAAACAAAGTAAACCCTTTTTGTAGTGTTTTTTTCCATTAGAAATACACTACTGATTGTTTTAATTTGATTTTGTGACTCAAAAAACATTACATACAAATTACTATATAGTTTGAGTTGATAACTTTTTGCTCAATTTACTATGTTTACATACCTATAAATGCGGGAAATAGATACATCTCTTAAACCACTTTCCCTATCGTCCGTAATTTATTTCTCTAAGAGTAGTCGTCATTCCCTGGCCACCACCAGATCTGACTTCAAAGGACTTTTTCTTAAAGGGTTTTCTTAGAGGGTCTTTAGACTAAAGTCTAATAAAAATAAAAACTAATCCGAAGACAATTATTGATCAAAAAGAAAATATCCGAATCGGATATCCGACTTAAAATTACTTGGTATACCCTACATAACTTTAAGAACTTAGTAATTATATTATTATTTTATGCATTTCGGTTTTTTTTTCGGCGGTTTAATTTTTTGATAAAAAAGTTTTTAGACGTTCGTTTGCATGAGTGCCGCAATTGTACCTCTAATAATTACAATTATTGTAACGGATCACATTAAGATGGTGTTATTTTCAAAAAATAAATTAATATTGTAAGAAGTACACAATTTAATTATTTCTGAAAATGTACTTAATATATTTTTTTAAATATTTTTTTAATTTTAAGAAACTTGGGTTTCTTCTGATTTGACATTCTGTATTTAGGCATAGACAAAGTAGAACGCTGCGCTTCCGTATTGCCGCCGCACGTACTTGCAGGTTTATACCTAAAGTGCGGAGTAAGCCAGAAAAAAAGGCTTGACAATACATTCACCATCATCATCATCAGCTTGTAAGAGCCCACTGCTGGACATAGGCCTCTTCTCTGGCACGCCATGCACATTTACATTACATACATGTTATTTTATTTTAGTTAAATATGTAAACTGAAGGTAAACTATGTTTTTTGTTTTTAATTATATTGTAGGTATGATTTTGCGTGTACTGTTGGATTAAATAAAATTGTTGTGTACCTCTATTATCTATTGTTTAATTCTCAAACTGGCGGGCACACTGGATGCGGTAGCGCGTATATTGCATTGTAAGTATATAGGTTTTTTACGAGAAAAATTATTTAATAAGTAGATTTCCAGGTTCGCTGATAACGAAAATGACATACATACCAACATTTTGAAACCAAGATGGCAGAAATTCGAGCTATTAAACTTTCCAAAGGCAAGTCTGAGCTATCAAGCACTATACGCAAAATAACTTGTGTAAAATATTTAGGTCTATGTATGTTTATATAATATTATAATATCACTGTCTGATCTGAGACCGCTCGCTGCTACAGTTAAACAACCAAGTTTTCGTCAGCAGCTATTGTTCTATCATCCCTACGATTTAAGTTTTGTCTGTGAAAATAAAAAAGGTAAGTTTGTAATGCGACGGTTTTTTAAATGTAATATCGGTATCAAAATTGTTTTTTTTTCAGCTTCATATAGATCCTAATCAGATGTTATGGTTCATTGTTTTGACATCTGTTGTCAAAACTTGTTTACATTTGAATAAAAATAAAACGAAATACGAGAGCGCGAAAACAAAAATTTGACACAGAACCGGCCTCGGCCGTGGCCACAAGGGTACTGACGGGGTAGGGAGCGGCGCGGCATGGCATCGGACCGCGCGAAAACGATGTTTTTTTTTAGTTTTTGCTGGTTTTTTGTCTTTTCGTTAAACTTAAAAATTCTTACTATAGTAGTATGTCTAAAATTTAAGGTCAGCAATTTTCATTCCAAAAATCAAATAAAAACAATCAGCGGTTTAAAAATAAAATGGAAAAAACGGAACAAAAAGGGGTAACTTTGAGATTTTTTTCTATCAACTAAAATTAATTAGATCCTGTTTCCCTTTAGTATGATGACTAGATTAGATCCTTAACTAACACATATATTTTTTTCAGAATGAAGACATCAATTTTGTATGTCTCAGATTGTTTAAAAAAATCTCAAAAACACAAATTTTTGAACCACCAAGCCTTAACCTATAGTTATTTATAAATCATCTTATATTATAGAATCAGCACAAAATTCATTTAGGCAGAAAATATAGAATATCCTTTCAAATTCCCTTCCAGTGAATTTGGCACGGACCCCATTCGGCCAGGGCCAGGACCCGAGATAAAAATACTTTATATATCCTATGATCATAACAAATGCATTGGAAAACATTGGAACCAGGGAATCAATAATATTTTTGTTGTTTAGATAAGACAGACTTGTGTCTAAACTAAATAAATTTCTCAAATACTACGCTAAGGGTGTTAATGATGAGTCCGTTATGTTAATGAAAGGAATGATTTAGTAACAAAACTATTCCAATGCATTTACAGAAACAGATACAATTTAAAGATTATCAAATACATTGTACTTTTTTTGTCGATTTTATTAAAAAGGTTTCATATGAGATGTTCACCCTTGTTGTAGATACTACATAGTTAAAGTGAGTAAATCATATATTTTATACATTTTATTTCTGACTTCTATTATTAAATAACTTCTATATAAATTGCAATAAAAAACTGTATCTGTCTGCAACACGCAGCTCGGGGAGTGGCTTTGGGTTTATGACATTCTTCTTTGAGGAAAAAAGAGAAATAAACATTTAGAAATAAAGACAAAGTGACATTTATTTTAGTTTAAGTAGTCGTAGTCTGCGACTTTTACATAAGTAGGTACATTTCAGCGATCAAAATTCTGTGGATTGTGGATATTAGGTGTGTAGTAGTGATAAAGTGTTATACAAAAACAAATTATTATTATTCAAAAATTGTTGTTAAAGTATAATTTATATTATAACTAGCTGCAAACTTCGTGTCGCGCCTTACAATTTGCATTGGAAAAAGTATTTGTAATTTTTATAAATTTCCTCTGAATTTTTACATATTTTCTCACATTTTAAACATTCCCTGGACTTCTGCGAACATTTCAAAACCAAAATCAATCAAATCGGCCGGCCGTTGTCGAGTTTTAGCGTGACTAACGAATCACAATAAATTTTTATATATATGTATAGTAGAAGTAAATAGTAGATAGATAGTAGAAGTAGATAAATTAATTAATTAAATACTAAATTATTATAAATTCATATTTACCTTATTTACTAGGATTGAAACCTTTTTATCTTCAAACAAAAAACCATGACAGACGTGTTATTTCAGAAACAACGTAATCTTGGAATGAAACAAAAGGAAATACGATATTATTTTGACAAAGGTAAAATAAGACGAATAAAGTAATTACGGCTGATACTTTTGTTGTTTTATTCTGTTACCAAACATAAATGTAATTCCTATGGGAATAAGAACAAGATTATGTTTACTTTATCAAATAGAAAAATATTGAAACAAAGGATAATCGGAAGAGTATACAAGTCACAAAATAATTATATGCATGTCACTTATCAGAAGAAAGTTAGGTATACTTGAGTATTTTTGTCAGAATGTATACGTAATCAAAAACAAAAACTAAATAAACGTATAGGTCCTCAAGTGTATAGGTCATATAGTTCCTACTGAACTTGAAATCATAAAATATTTAAGATAGTATTTTTTAATCTCACCTACTACATACATGTTCCCAATCTCAGCTGGGGAGCAAAGTCCCGAAATAAATCGTCGCTACTTTAGTCGCGGTTGAGCGATGTCATGACTTTCTCCCAGGTGTTCTTTGTCGGCTCCAGAGCCCTGCTTGATAGCGCTTACTACGTGTTTTTATAATGTAAAGCTGAAAAAATCGCTTAGATTTATTTGAATGTTCGCCTTAGTTTTGGACTATGTATATTGTAGTAACATATTTCGTTAACATAAGATTTTCCTTGTTATGTTATTAATCGTAGGTAATCTCTTGTTTTAGTTCGATTTCAATGATTAACAACGGCAAAACGGCGGCCCTAAAGCAATTAAGTAGATAAAATGCGAAAGTAACTCTGTCTGGCTTTCACGCCTGAACTGCGGAACCTATTGGTGATAAATTGGTAGGTAGGAAACGAATCAAAAAGTATTTTGAATGTTGAAGAGAAAACGCATGCCAGAAAAGCCGCAGCGCGCACCCCGTTTATGTTTTTTTTTTTTAACGGACTAAATATTTAATTAATTTACATTATTACAGGCGGAGCTAGTTGCTGTGGAAGGGAAAGAGATAGAAACACACTACGTTCTCGCTCGCGAGAAGATCTGTCGTTGGAACTCTACATCGAAATGCTATCTGCTTGTGGAAAACCTGCCTACTCCTCTACAGGTAATCATTATGCAGCAGTTTCGAACTCTGCAAGGCCTGAACGCGCTACGACGTGAATTGGCATACGTTAGTTGCGGTTTACCAACATATCGACGTATTTCTTTATTTTACTAGTGAGTCTGAAGATAGGGTATCTCCGTTGTTGGCTTTGCTCTTGGTTTGATCCGCGGCATGCAGCGCCAGGGTGCAGTCTGGGACGCGTAGCATATCAGCAGTCTACGTGCAGTGTTCTGCTATTCGAACTGGTCTGTCCTTCTGTATTTAGTTGATTTCTTATTCGCTTGCCTTAGCCGCTTAGTTAGCTTAGTCTTATTAACTTTCCATAAGTATACGTGGTGATACCTTGTATCTTATATTAAATAAATAATTTTTGAGTTTGAGTTTATCTGCGCTGTGTAACAAAATGTAAAAATACTAAACGCGCTGTCGTTACACCAACCGATAGGTGGACGTAAGGCCGACAATTTCCGCTTTCAACTGCACATAAATCAACCCTTACCGATTGGTTTATTGAAACTGTTCTCTAGCTAGAGCTTTACCCAGGGGAACGTTTCGGGAAACCCGACGCTTTGAGACAATGTCAATATAAACATCCACTTACAACGTTATTGGTTGGCTTATATTTCTCTAACTCTAGGAGATTGTAAATATTATATCACACAAAAAAAAATTATCCCATATTACATGAGGCAAGGTGCTAATGGAATAATTTTAGCACTTACAGTGATAATTTTAAAAATATTTGACTAGGCACAATGATGAAAAATCATAAGATTTCAAGTCATAATTACAGTCGTCGCAAAATATTTGGTCGTTTTGACAGATGAGAAAAAGCATCGGAACTAAACTGAATGAACCAAAAAAATAATTTTAATTATAATATATGGGACTGTAGAGGTGCCTATCATTGCTCTATCAGGGTTATTCGAAAACGGAATAACGGAAAGAATTAAATAAAACACTACTTGTCACGCTATAATTCTTATGGTTCAATGTTCTAACAGAGTGGTAAACTGACACAGCTCATTTTCCCTTCTGAAAATGATATCAAGTGAGCTTTGCAGAAAATCTCTGCTCACCCGTGGCGACGGGTCTTGTTACCACTTAATAAATCCATGATGGATTACGTCATGTATGATATTTGCCTGCCTCTAAAGCCCCCTATAGTGTAAGGACCTAAATAAACACATCACAGGTTACGTCATAAGCGCGTCTTCTTTGAAGAGAGATTTGTTTAGGGAGTTGCTAACACAACTCTTATTATTAGTTTTAATTTTTAATTTTAGTCACCTTATTGTTGACAAGCGAATACTAAGCACAAGCAAAGAATCGCATTTCAACTTCGATCAAATTTATACGATCGCTAAATTCGCAAATCTTAACTGATTTTCGAAAAAAAAGAGACTCTTCCTGTTCAGAAGCCAAAACCAAACTAATAGATAAAAATATCCTTTAATAATTATAACGAATAAACTAAAAATGGCGTGACAACTGTGTTCTCATTCTCAATGGTACAGTGGTGGACATGGACGGCGTAACACTTCCGGTTTTTCTGTATTGCAAAATAGCTCTTATTCTTCGGTAATAAAGTCTAGGGCTGACGAAACCATAGACAAAACTGTTACGGCCTCCTAGTCCGTGACTGTACCATACTTGGTCTAGTACTTAATCTGTAACGTTGATAAGAAATATCATTTGTCCTTTTATTAAAATTTATTTTTTTCATAACCAGGTTAGTCTAATACTAAATCTGTATAGTTGATAAAAAATATCCTTTGTAATTTTAGTAAAATTTAATTATTTTTTCAACCAGGTTGGCAACATAGCCAGTGCAAGCATCTGGTCTTCCTGTGGATGTCGGGAGCGTCTCCTAGCAGTCGTCACGAGTGGCGGCCGGGCTGTCCACTGGGCGACGGTACCAGCACCCAATGACACTGTCACTGATCTGTGTCGGTTCAATTACACGTAAGTTTACTTAAATAGGTAAAAAATATCGTACCATACAATAACCATACTCGTTGAAGGTCGAACAACCCTCAATCGCATACAAACTACGCACAGCGTCTGTGCGCAGAAAGCTCGGAGACTAAATGTGTCAGACAGAAAAATATGTATTGACCACTATTAATATGGAGGTCCATCCAATTGGATCGCAAAAAACGGATCACGGTCCAAACGGATCGCAAATTTTTAAGCAAAAAGTTGAATCACGCGATCCGTTTGAACTGCATTTTAATTTTTATGAAATCCAATCCGACCACAATTTTAGTACCAACATCACTAGATCATGTTATCCTGGTACACAACCTATGTAAACTAATCTAATTCTTTCATTACTTAACTATTTTGCCATGCTTGCAAATTAATAATTAATTGACATTAAACAAAATATAATACAAGTTATTCTATGAATAAGTTTTGCATTTTATTAAAAAAAAATAACTTAGGTACTAAAATTGTGATCCGATTGGATTTCATAAAAAATAATATGCAGTCCAAACGGATCGCGTGATTCGATTGAAATTTTTGCTTGCAATGTTGCGATTTGTTGGGTGTGATCCGTTTTTTGAGATCGATTGGACGGACACCTATATGGTGCTATGCCCACTGACCGTAAGCGTCACGACACACTCGACAAGTCATATTCAGCTACAATAGTTTATATTCAGTTTAGGTGTGAGGTTTTTTGAACCATATTTTTAACAGAAGACCTCATTTAGATTTAGAAAAGAGCGTCTTCAAGGAAAGATTTGGCACAAAAGGCGTAAGTACTTACTTATTCCATAAAGTTACATTTATTTCCATTTGATTTATTCATAATACAGTTTAGGACAAGTCTGCTCACAGCGTGGACATTCAGATATATTATGTAGAAATCCTGAAAGTTGGACAATAATGGGAAAAGGGTCTTCAAATCATGCTCAACGTTGATATAGTCATACATACATTTTTAGGCTCTTATCCCCAAATGGGTTAGGAATAAAATATCAAATAGATACAGTAAAAAAAAATATTGTACTTGAGGAAAAATAGTAAGTATAAGAGCTAAAATACCTTTGCCTAGCAGCTGTAAAGACAGCATAAGCTTCTTAACAACAAAACTCTAACTGACAGACAATGCGTATTTTAGGTGCCTTTGAAATAATCGAAATATAATATTTCTCTTCTGAGGTCTTTGATATCATTTAGTTAGTATAAATTTATGTTCATTAATAAAAAACATATTGGACACTTGGCCAGGCGTAAAGAAGACAGGTGTACGACAGCGGTCACATGACACGTGACGAGTGGAGTAGGCAGACCACAACCCCGATGGTCTGCCTACATAATAAAGGTCGTAGGTAGGCAGTGGATCAGACTGGCGCTGGACCGTGGTGCATGGCGTGCGAAAGAAGAGGCTCATGTCCAGCAGTGGGCTCTTACTGGCTGATGATGATGATGATGATGTTGGTCATATTGTTTAAAACAAAAAAAAAGTTACATATGTTTTGTCCCTATGTTTATTGTGTCAGTGGTCCCCTCTAGACTACATTGTTCCGCCTAGGTTTGACCTAATTCTTTCTCCGTTTGCGAGCTTATTCTTGTCTCAATTTTCCATTCTGTTAACATCGCATTTTAAGATTAACTCTCTCTCTAATACATTATTCATTTCATCAATGTAAAGAAAAAGAAACTTCGCATCGCCATCCTCTTCAAGGATTCCAATTTTTGTTTAATGTAAACGTAAAGTAGGTTTCTTGTTTCTTTTTGGGTTGAAAACATACGAATCATTTAGAGATTACAATGCGTAGCTGCGAGTTACATGTTGGGAAACGGACCATTAACATTAAGAAAAAATACGAAATTAACATTATTTTATTATAGTTTTCTGTTTTAATAATTAAGAATAGTTCTTTTCACAATTGAAGTTCTTAAAACTAAAATTCTTTAATAAATCTATCTCTAGCGGTTTAGGCTCTGTGTGTTTGTTAGTAATTGAGATGACTTAATAATAATACTAATAATTTAAATTTATTCTTATTTTAATAATAGCAATAGTATAGATAAATTACTGATCTAAATATAAAAATATAGGTTGTGCCGGCACTATCTATTTATTTATACACGGATCCGGAAGGGTAGCAAAATGCTATAATAATGCAGCTCATTATAGGATTCCGCTCTCAAATTTAAAACAATCTAAAAATGCATAAAAAAAACACTTTATTGCACACAAAAGATACAAAAGAGCACTATACAATTAATGGTACACATAATTAAATTTGCATGCAATGGGCGGACTTATTGCTATTTTATATTTTCCAAAAATTTATTATTTAGTTTTTTAAGTCGATATTTTTTGGAAATCTGTTAATGGAAAACGTTTTTATGAAAGCCTTTTTATATGATTTTCGTTTTCCAAATGATCAAGCTCAGAAATAATACCGACAAAACATGCTATTATTTAGAGGGAATTAAATGTACAATGATAAAAATATAATTTTATCTCGAGAGACATTGTTATTTGTGAAGTTTGGAGTCAATCAGTTTTAGATTTTTGATTTACTTTTGTTATTAATTATTTATGGTCTTTTTAACTAGATTAAAAACCATTTAAATTGCAGTTACGTAAATAACCCGAAAATAGGAAAGAAGGAGAGACAGAGATTAATGGCGTAGACTCCACCGATAAGCGCAACGTAACGATATTTAAATAAGAGTAATGGTCTCAAATAAATATTTCATGTAACCGATTCAAAAAATAAAAGATCTTATATTTTAAAAGGTGACGCTAACACCAATGTAAAGCCAAACAGGCGAGCTGTTCATATTTATGGTTGTTGTTTCCGAAAACCGATAGGAAGTATCGGGTTTAGAACTCAAAAGTAATTTAAGTTAAATGGCGAGGACGCTCAACTTTCGGCTTGTAAGTTTGTATTGGCGTAAAGTTGCCCTGATGTTACTGTAGCATTGAATAATGATACAAATACTGAGTGGAGAGAGGTTGTGATTCACTTTAACTTTAGCTGGATTTGAAAGGCTTCCAATCACTGAAATGAAAGAATTTCATAAAGGCACAATATGAACATAATAATGTCTAATTCTGTTACGCAAAAAGTGATACAATAAATGATAAAATACATACCATCCACGTTGGATCAAAACAAAAACTGCCTTATAACTCTATAGATAACACACAAAAAAAGATTTGGTTTATACCTATAACTCTAGTAATACAATAAAACTTAATCCATGGCAAATCTACCGTATCCCCCTCAAAGTGGGGTGCACATGGGGGGGATGACACAGTTTGTTGCCCCGTGACATATTGCATTCATGCGAGTGATATTGCATTGCTGTATATTATTGTAGCCAGGGGCACTGGGAGTATTGTGTGCCGGTACCGGTATCTTGATCCGAATTGTGTTTCCGTATCGAGTTACACCTGTGAATGCATTATTATGGTGATTGCACACTGGATGGTGTTATTCTGGCTTCGGTGAATAAGAGAAATCTCTTTTCTGTTACCGTATTGGCATGACTTTTGAGATAAGTAAAATCAGTGACAACTTTAATTATGAAGTTAAGTGATATAATTTCAATGTATTATAACTCTACTAATTTCATTGCCATTTCGTACTTATTACAACAATAATTATAAAACCGTTAAAGTTCGACAGTCTGTATGTTAATTTCCCGATTTTCATTAAAGATGCATGGTATTTTGCCAAAATACCTAACATAATGAAGACAAAGACGGTCAAATAAAAATAAGTACACAGCTATTATATATAGCTGTTTTATAAAAAATCAGATTTAGAACAAAAAGCCCATTTAACCAAGAATTAACTAGACTTTATTAAATGTTTACTTTTAATTAAAAAAAAGTTAATGGCTTTTACAGAGTTAATAAAGACGGCCATGGCCGTGACTGAGATAAAGTTTTTATTTCTAAAAAACAGCGGGATTTGTCGTGAATACCAGGATAATGAGATCCTTTACAACGGAAGGAGATTGAGGAAAAATGCTCTTTGTAAACTATACTTTAGGAAAATCTCTTGAACTTATCTCTACTGGGGCTGTTGGACCAGATACCAGATAAGTTTTTTTTTATAAACCATGAAAAAAAATATGTCAGAAGCAAACTGTATATAGGCGAACTTCCACAGGGCCATTTATAATCACGAGCCAATTCGAAAACTGGCCCTGATCGATGACTCGAGTGAGTATTGGAAAATACGAATCCGTATAATGACTCTATTTATTACCGTCCGCCTCTTTCATGCGATCTTTATATAAGCCTCAATTGACTGTGTCAATTAATGACCAATTTTCAAAAATAATAAGCTACTTCAATCACTTTCATGACCTATGAAAGAAGCATTTTACTGGCTTCTTCCTATTATGCTTAATGCAAATTATTGTAGGTGTATGATTTATTATTTGTAAAGGTTATTAAAGCAGTGATGTGGACTGAGAAGCGTGTGCACCTGGGTTCGATTCCCGGCGGCAAATATTGATATGATGAATATCGATGTTTGTTTTCGGTCTGGGTGTAATGTTCGTCTCTATATGTTTCGGATACCCTAGACAGGTTCTTCCTAATTAGGGGCTCTGAGTGTGACTTTTTATTAAGGAAGATAAAATGATAATTAAAGCATTATATAGTGCTAAAGTAGCCCCTCAACTTTATTTTTTTAATCGAGACTGAATTTTTTATTGTAACAATTAATCAACGTTTGTTTTATGGAGCGGAACTATGAAAAAAAAAGTCTGTTTTGGCCAGTATTTTTTTGTTTATTATCAATTGGATCTCTCGCACGAAAGTATTTATTAATTCCTATATTTCTCCGTCCACCGAAATGACCAGTATCGCTTGAAGCATGTTGTTTCAAATTGTTGGAATGTTTCCTTTATTTTATCAAATTAATTGCAAAATATCGACTGTTGTTATAATAATTGCTACGTTTTCATTCTAAATATACGATCATGGCTTACACAATATATTTGATTAACATCTTGGATCAAGTTCTTAAATATTATCCTGATCCGCTACGTAAAGAAGAGTTTTAAACATTAATTTAGATTGGTGCTCGCTCATGGACAATTTCGTTCAAGGACACCATTTTAACTATAAAAATTACTTCTTAAACCTTAGAAAAACATCTAATACGAAATAACGGCTTCACTTGTACATCTCTATATATTTTCCTCAGGTTCCCCGTCACTGCAGACATGGCACCACTGAGTTCTCTCCTGGTCTACTACGTCACTGACGCAGGGGAGCCAGTCAGCGATGTTGCCAGCTTTCACGTCAGATTGGTTCATAAGGAGGTTGGTTCATACATCAATCAATAGCAATCAATTTTCTATGCTATTAAAAATTATACGGAAAACATGAAAACTCATTAACGCTTACTCATTGAGGATGCCCTACGAAAAGAAACGAAAACGGAGAAAAATGTTTTGAAGAAGAAGAGAATAATATTTCTACAAGGAACAACCGACAACCAAATCGATGCAAAAAAAACTATGCCTCTATGGCTATAGTATCTAGATTCTATTTGATTCTAGACGTTCTAGATTCTATTCGATTTTATACATTCTAGACTCTAGAATCTAGAGTCTAGAACTAGGAAGTGAGTGAAATATTTCAGAAACTAAAAGACAATGCCTTACTAAGTACTTGACTAAAACTTTAAAATATGACTTCTAAGGATTGTAATGTTACCATTAAGTACTTACTATAACTAAAAATCCTTAGTCTTGATTTATTGTAAACTTCGTCTCCAATCACCCGATGCACCTTGCAGCTCGTTATAATTAACTAGTTAATCGCAACTATTGATAACGAGGATTGATGATACTCATTTAACAGAGCTGATACTGCTGCTGCACTAGTAAAACAAAATGGCGGTTAATTATGTAATCCAGTTCAATACTAATGAGGAGGATAAGTTTTTCTTTACTTTTCTCATAAATATCCTGAATTTATATTACATGGAAATTAATAATGTGAATTACCACTTGAATATACCTCAAATTCGCATTCAACAATCAAGTCGTAGCTTAGAAAATTATCTTTACTTCAGAATATTAATCCTTCGTCATCAATTAAGTTAAGATTCCGCTTTGAATCCACTCACGCGTCTTAGTAGATAGTTAATTTGAGTTTGAATCTCTGATAAGGTGGGTTTAATTCCGGGATTTACTAAATATTTTGACTCAAATTGAAATGATTCAGCTTGGTGGATAAAGGTTTGCTATTCCTGGAATTTATAAAGGTCGTCTTAGTTTCTGTAGACATTTAGCATGAGATGTAGGTCAACTGTTGAACACGACATCAAATAAAACGTTTTAGAACATTAAGAAAGAAATAGAAAAATATATGTAATTTATTTTAATTTTATCATACTAACAAAGCATACGCAGGTACACACATAACATACCCACTAATCCTAACATAGCTTATGAAGTCTTAAGTTCAGATCCAGAGATAAAAAGACATACATAGGTCATAATGTTAAGATTGCAAACACGTTTTACCAAAAGCAATAAGAACACTTTTACTCCTTGCCAAATGTGACTGCTTATGATACAGACATACATTTGGACAATAACAAGCTTAATCTGGTAAATCAAACTGTATTCCTTGGTATCACTCTAGATTCGAAACTTCAGTGGGGCCCCCATATCTCAAATCTTGCGGCAAGGCTCAGTTCGGCTGCGTACGCAATCTGGAAAATCAGAAAATTAACTGATGTTTCTACCGCGAGACTTGTGTATTTCAGTTACTTTCATAGCTTAATGACCTATGGCTTGCTTCTATGGGGAAGAGCTGCAGATATTAACGTCATTTTTATACTACAAAAACGTGCAATTAGAAACATTTATCAGCTTAAAGCTCGCGAGTCCCTCAGACAAAAATTCAAAGAAATTGATATTTTGACGCTACCGTCCCAGTACGTCTTTGAAATTATTATGTATACTCGTAAAAACTTACATATGTTTGATAAAAAATGTGATAAAATTAAAGACCTTAGAACGCGTAGCAAAAACAAACTAAGTATTCCACAGAACAGACTAAAACGGACAAACAAATGCTTTATAGGAAACGAAGTAAGATTTTATAACAAGATCCCAGAAGAGATTTTGATCCTGAATGATAATGAGTTTAAAATTCGTATCAAAAAAGGTTTGATTAAGAAAGCTTATTACAATGTTGATGATTATGAAAACGACAAAGACGCATGGAAGTAGTCTAGCTCTGCACGATATTTTCATTATTTCATGTATGTACTTTAAATCTTATTAATTTATGTTCTTTGTATTGTAAATTGAATTGTAATGTCACATATATAAGAACAAAAAAAAAAAAAAAAAAGAGAAATTGTAAAGTAGAGTTTGTTACCCCTTTCTTCTCTACGCTGTAAAATCATTGCGAAAGGGAGTAGAATCATTTGACAGAGGAGGGCTCGTTTGGGGGCGTCTCCAGGCGACCATTGTCGTAAGGCAAGGCAAACATTGTTTGCCAGAGCCAATTAGTGGGCACCCTGAACTACCTCGCCTCTATCAGTATAGGATACTTTACGAAATAAGGTATCAATATTAATTAGATTAGTCTAATTGACTTTCAATAAGCGATATCTTGTATCCTGTATTGAATAAATCATTTTTTACTTTACTTTTACTTTTACTACGAAAATTAAGAGATTCCATTAAAAGTAACAGTCAAATGTCCCAAATGATAGAGACACGGCACCCTCCATTTTAATTAGCCCTAATAGCCATCTCCTCCCGTTTTATTGGGTGCCATTTCCTGAGACAAATTTTACAAGCTTTTGTCCGAAGAACAAGAAAAATGTCCCAGAAATAAAATTATAATCAACTCTATTATCTGAGTGATAAGGTGGCCATCAAAGGCTTGAGCAGAAAATCAGCGTTTCTACCATTTGATATTGGCCATTCCAATGAGTGAAATGGAATCTGTCAGGATTTTTCCGCTCATAAATTACTATGGAGCATTTTATGGTTTTGTATTTTTATGACCTTGTCCGGAAATGGAATTGATCTGGTGAGCAAAAACAAACTTGCTACAATCTTACTGAATGTTCCATAAATACTTTGTTGAAGCATTATATAATATAGAATTTAGTTATGAAACTCATGAAGTGCTTAGATAGTCTGCGTTTGAAAACTGCGCACGTCGGGGTCACCAATTTTATCCTGAAACTATAAACAAGGATTACGGAGTAATTTTACTAATTCATGTTAGCAGAATAAATATCACGAGCTAGCCAATGAGAAATAATATAAAAGGTTTGCCGATAAGGGAATTGGTATTGAACTGTACGGAAATTAAACCCAAAATTTCCGCTGTAACCTTTGCGATAAATAGCGTTCATTACTGACTGCCGATTACGGTCCTTTATTGCCACACAAATTGTTATGTCCTGAATAGTCGTGATGGTTGTGTACAATGAGTTCCGGTTCTTTGTTTGCAATGTGTTTTCCATCAATTCGTTATACAGTCGAATTCTGCGTTAAATGCTTGTAAAAGGCTGTAAGGTCTTCTCAGCCAACACACAATTTTAGAAACTACTTGAGAAACATCAGCATTTCCTTTAGATATTACAATGTTAACCATGTTTAAGGCCATTAGTCTACGAATTCTAAGTATAGAACTAAAGGTCCAAGGCATTTTCATCGCTATTTAAAGTCTATAGCAGCCTAGAATAATTTTATGTTCACATATAAAGCTTGATTAAGATGTACTACAATAAAGATCGCTCTGTACAAAACAGGCTCGAATTTTCTCCTTTTTTTTAATTTTTTACGTTTTGAAAGAGAATGCGATACAAAAATAAAATTTTAATATGAATACTTACCTGTTTCCTTAGGTGGTGATAGCGGTAGAAGAGCGTCGCTGGTGGTATCCCCGAGCAGCCCTGCAGCTTCGAGTGCTGGCTCCACCAGATTCCACCATGTGCCTCATCGGAGCCCGAGCCCCACCTGACTCCAAGTTTGATCCTCATAATACGTAAGTTCTTAGGAGAGCCCCTTCTTAGGTACAATTAGTATAATATCAATAAATAAAATAAAAATCAACATTAGGATATTTAGATAATGAGGATTTCTCTATAGATTGAATCAATTGGTGCGAGTAAAAAGACGTAGGGAAGGCTTCTATGATGACACTTTCAACCGTTCGTAGTTCTATGGGAATGCAAGCCTACTGCCTTCAGTAGGTATTTTTCGTTTATTACCTACTATAGATGGACAAAGGACACTGCTTATTTTTTTTTGTATGATGCAATAAGTACTTATGCGATAAAGTAAAAGAGGCAAAATGGTAAGTAGATTCTTCCATTGCAACATGAAAGTTCATGCCCGGCTCAACTTTGGTTCCCTTAGTTTTTCTCGTGACTTTTTTATTTCAAAATGGACTATGATGTTATACAAATATATATACATGTTTTAACTCTTCTGAGCACTCATAAAAGGAAGCAGAATTTAAAAGCACATAACTGTATGCCTTTCTTAGGTAGTTTTAATATTCCGTTTGTTGCTATTGCACGTCTCTTGTGATTTATCGTCGATAAGCGAAACACATTCTCGATGGCTTGACGCTATTCTCGAAACTGCATTCAAAATTTCAATCTATTCAAGTTCATAAAGTTCGTATATTGTAACTCTGGCATTATAACAGTAAGTGAACCGTGGTCACTTATCTGCTGTTTTTTTTTACAAAAATTAAAACCATAATTTGAGATAATTAAAACGTTTATTTGTAAACTAAACTTAAATATCTGACGAAGTGAAAGAAAAGTCTAACATTTACATTCCAAATGATTTTCATAGTGTTTACTAAAATTTCTCGTCATGATATTATGAATTATGAAGTTTAAACGTTTCATGGGCGTATATATTTTCGATATAGTTGGACAAAAATTGGAGAGCTATAATTTTTGGCCATTTATCAAAGATGACTACAGTTTGAACAGATATTATTGATAGTTTCTTTTTATGACGCAGAAAAGGCGCGACGATGTCTTAAAATAACTTTTAGTAGATGATTTTTTTAAGAATACTTTTTGCTGAAGTAAGTTTGATATCGGGCTTCTAGTTTTTGTTCAGAAAATTAATTATGCTAAGGATATTGCTTGTTTTCAAATTTGGGATGAAGTTTGGAAACAAGTTCCCATAAGGAGGTGTAGGTATGCTGTAAGAAATACATTTCTAAAATATTAACGGGAATGAAAAGAACGATACTTTCAAGAACTAGGCATTATTTTATGAAACTTTCACGAATGTCTTCAGGTTAGGATTAGGCTATAAGTGATCAAAATCGGTGAAGGGAGGAAAAATTATGTCGTTTCACACGATTTAATATAAATAACGCCGCGGGCAGAGCTTGTATTATTGAAGTTGATAACAATCATATCTAATAATAAGTAATATCTAAAGCAAATTAAAATGTTATAAATGAATATTCAACTCACCAACCTACACCGAACCTTTTATTTATTACATGAACCGCAGAAATACATCAATATTTCACAGACAGTCTAATAAATGTATTGGATTGGTACATTTGAAAGATATTCACGTACTCATCGGAATATTGAGGCGAGAATTGAGTATGTTTTTATTGGGAAGCCATAAAGATTTTGTGGTTTTATTATTTACTAGCTTTTACCCGCAGCTTTGCACGCGGTTTTTTATCATTTACGGAAATAACTGGTGGATGACTTAGTCATTAATTTTGGAAAATAATTTTTGATTGCACCCATACACCCTTAAAATAGGTATCTATTTAAAATAAAAGCTGCAAGCAAGCGGTTTGTCCTTATGTCAGTTAAAATTAGTATACACATATTTCAGTTTCCGTGGCAACTCCTAAAAAAACATTTTTACTCTGAACCGTGCATAAGAAACCTATATTTTCTAAGTTCCTAATACTTATGTAGCTGGTTGCACTACTATTAATTGGTTGGAGTATTACCTACGTGAATAAAAATAGTGTAGAGGATAATGATCTGTTGCCATGTGAATTTTGGTAATCTATTTTCTTCTTCTTCTTCTTATTCTCCTTCTAGGTCTAGGAGTTCAATACTTACAAAATTTTCTGTTTTTATCGCTTCCGCGAAATTACCAACACTGAATAACCCGTTTTCCTATTTTCTAGATGCAATAAAAAAAAAAAAACGTTTTCATACTAACTTCCCGTTTATCCCGTACCCGTGTGAAATTAGTATATTCCTTCTTTCAACATTCCTAACAAAACTCTAATTAGATGTAGCTCAAAAAGCGGTTGAATTAAAATGGGACTGGGCTGGTCATGTCGCGCGTAATAAATCTGATCTCTGGGCATGGAGTCACTGAATGGGTTCCGAAACGTGGCAAGAGATGACTTCGCACCCGAAAACGATGAAGCGACGAAGCTCGGCAGGGCCTGATGGGAATCTACTTAGAACAGTAAAGTTTGAAAAAGAGGGACAGATGTTTTTGCACTTTTTTTTTGTAACGGGGAGAACGAAGGCGGTATTTCGGGCTCACAGCCACCAAAATCCGCCGTTGGCCGTCGTGGCGATGAAGAATTGATGATAGACATCCGGTGTCCCTCCCACGCCTATCTGTTCCTCTCGGGGAGGGCATGTCATTTCTTCGCCGGCTTGCCTCTAGGCTCAGTGCCACAGGCTGTGTCTGTTTGCTATAAACAGTTTGTAACTTGTTGGTCATGGATATGTCGCTAATGTGAACAACGATATATGGGCAATATGGAGTGCATACATACCGCATAGCATATTGGAAACTCACATTGTGCTGTGATTGATGGATAAAGTCTGAAACTGCGAACTGCGCGCCAGAACTCATAAAGTGGATGTATAGTTCAAAAAGCGGCTTAATAAAAATAGGACTGGGCCAGCCATGTCGCCTGTATAAACTGCGATCTTAGGGCTAAGAGGACCACTGAGTGGGTCTCGAAAAACTTTAAGACATGACGTGGTTGCTCCGGGAAATAATCGGTGGAGCGACGAACTGGAAGCGCTTGACAGAGCCTGGTGGGAATCTGCTTAGGACAGTGAAGTTTGGAAAAGGAGGAATGAGGCCTTTGCTCTGCCGTGGAAAAGTTAAAGCTTAGGTATAAGAATAAGGCTAAGGAGAACTTCTGTCGCAATTGCAAACAAAGACCATCATTGGCCATGTGTCGCATATCGGGAAATTTTCAATCTGTTATATCTTCGAAAATATTCATTTGAATTTCATGCTGTAAACGACTATTTGATCTTTATTAAATTCACAATGTATTTAAGGTATTAATTTGGATAAGGATTAATGCCGTATTGCTTTAAATTGCATCGAAAATATACTATTATTATTTTTGTAAACAATTAAGGTTATAAATGTTTATTGTGGGTTATATCTAAGAGATAGACATATACCATCGCGGACTTTTTTGTAGAGCTTTTTGAGATCTACAATACTGTTGTACATTATTTTTATGTATCTCCTACGGTTCAGCCAGCGTTTGCAATGTAAGCGCAAAAAAAATCATTTACGACATCACTTTAGAAACCTCAAAAATTATCCGTGTTACTCTTTTATATTATGCATGTATTATACACATAAACCTTCCTCTCGAATAGATCTATCGATTAAAAAAAAACCGCATCAACTTACGTTGCGTATTTTTAAAGATTTAAGCATACATACGGACAGACGCGGGAAGCGACTTTGTTTTATACTATGTATTGATTGATTAAGTATTCCAGTCTGTAAGACGGCTCTTTGCTCAAGTATCTTATTTAGTAGGGTAACGACGAGTGACTTTTAAATACTTGATTACCTAGATTTTATTATTAAAATACCTACTAGCTGAGCCGGGCGACCTTCGTATCGCGCCTTACAATTGATATGGGAAAAGAAAATTGTTACTTTTACTAACTTATTCTAAATTATTCTATATTTTTTCACCTTTTAAACCTTCCCTAGACTACTACGAATATTTCAAAACCAAAAGACTAGCGAACCACGATTTTTTTATTTTATTATATAGTAGATAGATATGGATAATGGACCATCTCCGTTGTTCTTGTTGGCTATGATTCCATGTTAATGTTGTTCCTGTTTCGATTCCTGACTGGGGAAAACATGGTTATGCTGTATATCAATATTTTTTACATAAGTCAGGCAGTATTTTTATGTATTTCAAGTACCCTAAGCACTGTTAAATAAAAATACGTCTTTCCACCACTTGTATAAGATGCGTTTCTGCCGCTCTGCTGTTTGGACATGAAGCCAGGAAAGTTTATCCTTATGACCCATAACGTTGTATACTATGTCATAAAAATTAGGGACCAACTAAAACAACAAACATTGTAAATCCACCAAATTAAGTAACTTACTACCCACGCGACATCATCCCTGATTGTTGAGATCCCCAAGTTTCCGCCGCAGTCTGTTTTTACTGCACCCTCTTGAAAAGGATTAATTAACCCCATATGTTTTGCGCTGACGTGTCACCCCCACCCCACCCTGTGTCACTGTGGATTTCAGTTTACCGAATGAAATGTGGTTGGTGTCGAGCTTTCCGGAACAACTTATAAATAATGCAAGAGTATATCGATACTACAGGGTACCTGCAACTTTACCAGCGCAATTTCGTTGACCAAAAAAACTGGCGTTTTTTATGCATTTAAAGGGCCACCTCTCGGTCGCAAATTCAATTAACGTTGGGCTATGATTTTAAAAGGTTAACGAAAGAGAAAGATTAAAGAGAAACTTGCCAATGCATCTACTTTGTGAATTCTGTATGCTTGCTGGGTTAAGACTTTGTCAAACAGACACTACAATCCTAGATTCGTCTTTTGCAATGAACACTGGGCAACGCTCTAGCGCTGTGTCAGGCTAGCGCTCTAGCACGACGCTAAAACGCCTTCATTTTGACAAAGCCTTTCACCCTGTGTTCAAATAAATACCATAGAGTTCAAAGCAAAAGACTAATAAAGGATTCTAGTACTATAAATTAAATATCGACCGTTAAAATTTTCTGCAAGGCAAATTTCTGCAAATCTAAGTATCAAAATCTCGTCCAGGCCTCAAGACCATGCAGACCTAAGTCCAGAGTTCGTGTCAGCGGGTGTATCGCTGTTCGTCGGAGGTGGCGCGTGCGGCGGCGGCGTGTTGTACCGCCAGCGCACCTCGCCCGCCGCCCCGTCTCCCGCGCATCTCGTGCCCCCCGCCTCTCATGACCGACTATGGATGTGGAAATGCTTCAACTATACGTAAGTAGTAGACTTATTGGGCGTCTCCATCGTTGACTTTTGGATGGGTCTGATCGGCAGCATGACGCAGGCGGGAGATAGTATCAGAGTCTGTTTTTATATGGACTTCGAAGATTCGAAGAAGAGGAATGAGGATTTGATAAAAAAAAAGTTTCTCTTAATAGAAGTTTAGAAATACTGAAAACATACAAACGAAGCTTTGGTGTGGCAGCTCAGACTACCATACCTCCCCATCTCCTATCATCATTGTTGTATAAGGCAATTAAGGAAACACCCTAAGGATGGACAGCAGAACAATACTGCAATTGCAAACCCGCCTGGCAAGCTAGGCGATTATGGCAGCGCTCCCTTATAGAAAAAGTGTTTGTCCTTGTGTCGATATAAATGTCATACAGTGGACGTTTTTTTGGTTGAAATTATGATATCTATCCCCCAACACAAGTATGTAGTGTAGGTAGGGGTTACAGGTATTATCTAAATAAGTTAAAAACGTAACGGATCCACACAATAAATACAAATTACCAAACTAGTCACGACCCGGTTAAAGTTAACTTTAAACCGGTCAGTCCGTCCTTGTCCCGGACGTCCGGCTTACCCGGACACCGGATGCCGGACGGCTGTCCGAAAGCGCAGTTTGTCATTACGGGACGCATATTTTACGTCAGAGTTTCCGCTCGATGTGTCAGGAGGATTTGAATTTAAACGAGTTTTGGCAGCAAATATCTTTGCTTAAGGCGTATTGTACCTTCAATATAAATTTTGATACAGCAAATGGACTCTTGGTCGCCGTGGAGGATGTAGTCCGAAGTATATATCAAACTAGACTGGAACTGTAAATATCGACTACACTCCCCTGTTATTCATAAAAACTTAAAGAGCATTTAAGTTATTTGACATACCTATAGATTGGATGTCACGTATTTACCATACAACAAACCAGAGAAGTATACCTCCAGTAAAGCCAGCTAAAATCTACTGTATCTTTATGAATACCACCGTTTGTAATTATGGTTTTGTATGGTCTGCGAAGTCAAACGTTGATGTATTGGATATAATGGATGTTGTTGGCAGGTTTGGGTGTTTGTGTATGTAATAAGTGTTTTTTTTTTCCTTAATAAGTGTAAGTGCCTAACTCTTCGCACTCAAAGACCAGTAAGCCTTCAAATATTTTTAGATGCAGCCTGTTTATGGTGTCCAAATACATGCATAGACAAACACGCCCAGACCCTGAAAACTAACTTCTCTATGCATAATTAGAGGTAATTATAAAAAATATTAATCTAAAACGTCTTTAGTCTGGCAACTCGATAAGCCCCCCCAAAAATAATTAATCATAATGATTTCCAAAAACATGTTGCAATACTTGCAATTAAGATACTTTTGTCATTTCCCTCTCATCCGAAAATCCAAATTCTAAACTTCTGACTCTAATTGACAGGGAGAGAGCAGCGCACAGAATTTATCATAATAATAACCTTTGCTGAATTACATTTTGTGAAAACGGCTGATTGGATTTGCTCTCGGATGAGCTACAGCTAGAGATACAACGTCCCTTATTAAGCAGCTACTGGATGGCACTTCGTGTTCATTTGGTGTCTTTTCAAGGGTTCTTCTTAAGGGTAATTAGAGGTATATTTTTATTTAAAAAAAAACTTTGTAACTGCTACCCGTTTATTATAATGTAAAGAAAACTTTCTAAAGCGCAAAGACGCATTTTTTCTATAATAATATAATTTCTAAAGATATTTTTGATCCTGAAGGTTAAATTAATCAATTCTGACACGATTTTCAAATGTTTGAGAATACTAACTTAAACTCGGTAGAAACTGAAACCAAATAAATTAATATTCCTGGACAGTAAACTATTAAAGAAACATTTTGCTGAGTATCTTCAACAAAATTAGATTCTAAGTAACTTTACAGACTAACGAAGTTTCTAACTTGAACCGTTGTCCTAAGATCTTAGTATTAAGCGAAATTTAATTCCAGTTGAGCTAAGACGGAAATAATTTTGGCAAGGTCTACAAACGCGGATTTTAGCGTCTCGTTTGTCACGACGACGACGACACGATGGAGCGAACTGCAGTCACTCTGATTAATTATTATTTTCTATCGTAGGTTACCAGAACATGATAGGGTTTTCTCATCTATTTATTTTTTGTATTAGATGTAAGTATTTTTTTCTTTCGAATGGCCATGGCTGTGTTTATGATTGTTACTTGAAGTAATCTTGTAGATACGCAAGAAGACGCAGAGTAGGCAAACCCTTTACAATGTGTGTGCAACTACGTGGTGCAAGTCGCGGAAGTACAACACTGGAGAACCTTTTTTTTTGGATGAGATGACTATGATGGTTGAGTTATTAAAACAAAACAATACAGATCTTCTTATATTAATCATTGTTCAAAGGATTACTCTATTTTATTCTCAAATATTTATAATGTCGCAGATTATTCCGGGTGGTGGCCCGCATTGCGTCGGACCACAGGCTCGGAAGAGAAATATTTAATTAAACTAAGGCACTTGTTAAACGGCCTAGTTTAAATATGACCGGAAAGGCCTAATTTCAATGGTACTTGCCGTTTGCTAGCATTAATTCTGCCGTCGTAACGGTAAATGCAGTACTTGCAAAAAGGCGATTTTGAGAAAAACGGCAAAAACTGTTTTTTGTAATTTTGAAGCTGATATTGTTAAGAATTAAGTATTTATGAAGTATGTTAAATTCTTTAAAAAAATCACTAGACAAAATCTCATACTTTAAAATTAAATATATATAAGGAATATTAAATAAATGTTGGTAACTGCATTCCAACCTAGCAAAACCGAACATTTTTGATAGTATTCCTACGCCAAAATGCAGCACTTGCGCTTATTACTGCATTCTTTCCTAGGAAAGACGTCGCGCGTCCCTCAAATACTGCATGTGAAGTATGGAACTTTAGTTCTAAAATTTTTACCCAGCACTTAATTATTATAACAGCTTGTCCTAAAATATAGTTTTTTGTAGAAAAGCCTCTTATTGCAATGCTTGAGTATCTTCACATAACAATTTTTTTTTACCTTATATTTTAACTTTTTCCCATATAAATCAGCTTAAGGTATAAAAAAAGAAAAAAAAAATGAATTGAAGATTATATTATGATATAGTTTCTTTTCAATTTTAAAACATCTGTAATGGTGATTAAAACAAGTTTTTCGTACTTATATACCAAAATAAGACATTCTTTTCTTAGTAAAAGTGTGTAATTACTGCGTTTCAAGCTAGTTTTTGTCGAATACTGCATTTAACGCTAGGAATGTAACAAATTTGCGTGTAAGTACTGCATTTTTGCTTATTGTTTTTCAGTATTTGAGTACTTTTCAGGTGATAAATTTTTTTTTACAGGTAGATAACCGCCTATAGGTGCCATTTATGCAATAAAACTTAAACCGCAGTAATGGCGATTACTGCGTTTACCATTACGACGGCAGAATTTAACACGGGTATAATATTATACTTAAGCTAGATTTTGTTTAAGAAAAAAAATTGATTTAAAACAATTTTGGAATTAGAAGTTTGAGTTGTTCCAAGGCTGTTTATAGACACAAATCTCTGAGATTTTCAGTAAAGTGATCTCAACTTCCTGAATAATTTTCACGGAAAAGTAATTAACATTAGACACTTGTTCATATAATTCAATACAATCCCAAGAGCTAGAATAATTATTTTCAATTCCTATTGAAACATCCGGAGCCCAGTCGTAAATAACAGTACGGCGACCGGCGACCCCGCTTTCGGTGTCGAAGCAAATTGTTTATGAATTAATCTATCGAATTTATCTCTGTTAATCGGGTGCAATATTCGACTGACCCCGTTCTGTGTAACGTAACTAGAGTTTTGGTGATCCAGTTTATAATGAAAATTAATTGGATTTGCGGACCGAAGCTCGGACTATGATTATCGGATAGTATTGTGCATTTGGCTATTTTAGTTTTGAACCTAACTAGCAATAGTAATGCAAATTCTGTGGATGTGGAAATTGCAAATGGGTATGTAAACGAATGATAAGCGAAAATATGATCACGTATTCAGCATTAAATCTGTTTGTATGGTTACAGTGAAACAACACATTTATGTAGCTGACGTAGGAAATCGTTCTTCCTTTATAATACAAAGTAGGTACTATAATGCGTTTGGTTATTCAGCTTTTTGTAAAAAATAATTAAGAATATTTTTGTGAACTTCCAGAGCCTTCAACTATGATTAACTTGTATCTAAGGGTGCCTGTAGCTATCGGTATCGGGTACTTTGGGGTATGGTGGTATTCTTTGCCACCACCAAACGGCGAATTCTTCAATAAAAACCTTTATTGTACAAAAAGCCTCTCTATGTTTTGGTTACACATTGGTTACAAGCCTTCGACACTGTCTCGGTGCCTATTCTTTTACACAGGTTGGAAATGAATGGTATAAGAGGTGTACCTTTGCAGCTTTTAACAGACTATCTAAGTGACCGTACACAAAAGGTAAAACTTGATGGCTGTATGAGCTCAGATGCTAAAATAACGTTGGGCGTCCCACAAGGCAGTGTACTCGGCCCTACGCTGTTCTTAATTTATATTAATGATCTCTGTAACCTCAAAATTAAAGGTAATGTTTTTTCGTATGCAGACGACACGGCAATCGTTTTTTCTGGGGACACATGGGATGGGGTTCGGGCGACTGCTGAGTGTGGTTTGCGTATTACTGCCAATTGGCTGAACACAAATCTTCTGACACTGAACACCGCGAAGACAAATTTTATGACGTTCTCCATTAACAATCAGTCAAAAAACAAATCTACACAGTGCAATATTCTAAGACTTCATTCCTGTATGAACAGCAATGATTGTTGTGAATGTCCATACATTGACAGAGTAGATACTGTTAAATATCTAGGTGTAATGATAAGAATCTGAATTGGTTTTCTCAGATTGAATTGGTTGCGGGCAGGATAAGAAAACTATTATGGATTTTCAAAAAATTGCGACATATTGCTGACCGTAAACTACTTCTAGACTTATATATTTCACTGGTTCAATCTATTCTTATCTACTGTATACCAATCTGGGGAGGTGCATCAAAAACTAAAATTATTGAGTTGGAGAGATCTCAACGCTTATTATTGAAACTAATGACATTTAAGCCTTTTGTCTACCCAACTCATTTGCTTTACTCAGAGACGAAAATACTTACTGTAAGACAACTCTATATATTACATTCTGTTCTAAAGAGACATAAACTAACTACATATGATAAATATAACTTAGTGTCAAGAAGAAAAGACATAATATTTCGTGAAACTCCTGTCAAAACACATTTTGCCTCTAAACAATTTATGGCGCAATCAGCTCGTCTATACAATATCGTCAATAAAAAGCTTGACATTTATTCTAAAACCTTTCATAATTGTAAGAAAATACTTACTTCTTTGCTAAAATCTCTTAACTACGAACAAACTGAATTATTGCTTAAACCCAATATTTAATCAAATTATCTACTAATTACAGTATGAAATTGATACTACTACACGCTCAATCATCCACATCCACACACACATACACTCACACACACATACTCACAAAATATTTGCATTTTATGTTTTATTTTTATAGTTTTTAGTACCTACCAATATTAAAGTTTTTATTTCTTTTGTTCTGTAGAAGATACTGATGACTGAACAGGCTCTACCAGTCACAGGTTTACAACTTACTTGGTAGAGTTTTGTAACAAAAAATTTGTAACGATTAAAAAGAACAAATAAATTATATTTTATTTTATTTTATTTTTTTATTTATTTACATTGAATCAGGCTAATCTTAATTATTATTCATAAAATTTGCCTTCGAATTCATAATCTCACTGAGAGTTCGTAAATAAATAGAAATATATATATGTATCATCGTCATAAACGAAACTAACAATAAAATCTAATGATCACTTTTCCTTACCAGGAGCCAACTGTCCACCGATGGCGTGACGATAGCGGCACCCTCGGAAGCCGGTCGCTGGTCTCTGTGGGCCCTGTCTCTCTCCAGCAGAGGTCTTCGCTTCTCTGCACCAAGAACCATAAACGTCTTCAGACCGATCCAGTTGGACTTCACTCTTCCACCTGCCTTGAAGGTTGGGGAGACTGTGGAAGTTGATGTGAAGATCACAAACAATATCAACAATTGTATGGATGTAAGTATTTTGTTCAGATTTTGCGTAAAATATCTAATTTTAGGTTTACTGCAGGTAATTTAGTAAACGGTTAAAATCTCGAAAAAGATATATCACACGGATTCAGAATGCGGCCGCAGGGGTCTAGGTGTAAAAATATATAACTTAAGGCGGTAACTCACGGTATGGCGCCAAATCCAAAATTTTTCACGTTTTCTAATTATTTTAGCGAAAGTATTCATTTTAAATAAAGTTGAAATGAATTCGCGTACGTAAAAACCTATTTCTCACATTGTGATATATCGTTTTTGAAAGACAGAGTTACCGATTTTGTGTATATTCAAGGAACTTGTTTTTTGGCCTTTTACCCCTTAGACACAAAATCTGTAGGTCTGTCTTCAAAAAACGTTGTATTACAATATGGGAGATGGTTTTTTACATACGCAAATTCATTTAAACTTTATTAAAAATGTATACTTTCGAAAGAATAAATAAAAAACACGAAAAAATTTGAATTTCACGCCATAGCGAGAGTTACCACCATGTATATACCCTTTTTTGCAATCAGAAAAACTTAAAATGTCAATTCTTATATATTTTTTCAAATTTTTAATCGACTATGAAAAAAAACACTGTCTTTCTGTTCTAAAATTTACTGAATGAAATTCTTTTGCAATACGATGCGCAGATTGTATTTTTTGTAAGTATTTAATGGGATTTGCCAGTTTTTCAATCAAACAAGTTAAATGTTTAAAAAAGTAGGCTCCAGGAAAGAAAAACAGTACTAATAAATTCTCTTTTTCTCTTTAATATTTATCTCGGAGACCGACTGTTGTATTAAAATATTTGCCGGCGAATAATAAAAAAAAAACAAAAGGTTAAATTTTATTTTTTTAGGACCAAGCTCACGGCTTTCATAAATATTATTACCTTAAAATAAAAGTAAGGTACTTGTAAGTGGAAAGTCAAAATACGCTATTAAAATTATAAGAGTAAACTAAATGGCAGTGGACTTTTTCTATTTAGGCAAATAACGCTACATAGCTTATACGCTATATAATACATAGTATAGTAAACACTACGCTCAACGCTGTTGCTTCTCCGCTTAAAACGTTCTGTAGCAGAATTCTTTAGCAGGAATAGGCATAGGCACAGATTAGACAATAAAATATTAGTAGACTTGTGAGTAAGGTGCGAATTTAGCTTCAAATTACTGAATAATAATTGTTTGCGTTGCGACGCCATTTTCATTATAAAAGCAGTTTACGTAACTTAGTTCGTAGAAACACAAGAAAGTCTTTTTCTGCTTCCGAATCAAACAAATCCTTAGGTACCTACTTCCCACTCACCCTTACCTTCTTATTCATTCAACTTTATAGTATTAAAAACGTATCAGCCAAATAGAAATTCTACCAAAACTGAAAAGCAAACATTGTTCATCCCGAAATCAGCGTCACTCATCGAATACCGATTGGGGATTCCCTAAATCCCGGGATCCCGCGGCCGCGACACCGCGGATCCCGGCAAATGGGGCGATTAGGCAATCTATCCCGGGTTAAGTGAGATTCAAACTCAAATCAGGGGCCTCATTCTGTGAAAGCTTTAATTAGACCTAGGGGTGGTAAGAGGATATAAGCTTAGTTATTAGTTTAATAATTTCTAAACAAGGTAAACTTTTAAAAAGAAAGATAAATTTCAGCTCAACAAACAAATTTATAATTAAGAATTCTTTTTCGTTGTTTAAAATTATATTGCCATGGTAAACAAATTGTCTATTGCTTTTTGCAAAACCAAATGAAACCGATTAGATTCGAATGTAGAATGGAGTTTTGTAACCAATTAGCAAAAGGACGGATTGATGTATTCGGTAGATTTTTAATAAGGTACCTCGATAATTTTATTTTTCAAAGGCTAATAAAATCATATGAGTAACAATATCAAAATCTGGTTGATTAAGGGTGGATTGGATGGAATTTAGTGAACAAGATTCTGTCCCCGGTATCAAGTCTGCGGTAAGCACGTCGCCTGTAACTTTGAATCCACCTTAATAGATTAGCCAGCGAACGATAGAAGGGTTCCCGACGAGGTTTGTAGCGTTAGCAGAAATGAAGATTGATCTACCTTCTTAATTGCGGCGGTTAGCTGCGATTTATTTGCTCTGTTGTTCTCTTGACGATTCACATTAGCGCAGTCTCTGTTCTCAACTATTGTTAAGTAAACTTAATTAGAGAATTAATTGTTTTAGATTTGTGGCCTTTGGGTACCTAGAATAGAACTAATCAAGGCTAAAATCTGAGCAACTTCTGGAACTATCAGCTTATTTTCAGAAGTCACTGTTGATGTAAAAGCTTTTTATCGTCGTTTGTTCGTATTAAGTCAAAAATAAACTTTACTAATAAAATGACATAAGCAGTATTGTGCGACACTTTCAGGAAATTAGGTCAAAATCTATAACTTATTATCAACTTTTTAGTACTTAGTCAATTTTCTTTTGTTTTCTCCTAGGTTGCGGGAGTGCCAAACAAGTCCGGTAAAACGTTCTGGGAGAGATCCTATGTCCAGCTGTGGACGTAACGTCTCTAGGTTGAGATACTTACAATTATGACTTCCAACTTTGACCTTTTCTCTTCGCAAGACGATGGCTAAGCACTAAATTTTTAAGCACCTGCTACCTACAGCTCTTTGTCCGTTGCCGTCAGAACATTTGACGGCAACTTTAATAATTACCTTATGCATTGCCCTTTTCCCAGGTAACAGCACTGCTAGCCCTCAGTGCTGGAGCATCATTCGCAAGTACAGGTGCTCTCTACGTTACTGAAAGGCTCAGGCTTGGTCCCAGAGGAGGAACTCAGCTGGTCGTGCGTGTAGCCGTCAACACACCTGGACGGAAGAACATTACTGGTGAGTGGCATTAATGAGACCGCTACTAAATGCTCATGCTTTATGTCACGGCATTGCGTTTAATAGTTAAATATAATATTAAAACTATATTTAGTTTTCGGAAAACTGATAAAGTATTAAAAAAGAAGACAATTTTCTCATGGCATTACTACATTTACTACCATCTTAATAAAAGCGAGCTCGTGAAACTATGCCAAGTAGCTAAATAATTCCCTGTTAAATATTAAAACGTTTCGTAATTCGCGAACAATGCCATCAACTATTCAGATGTTGGACTTCACTTCACTTTGCAAGCTTCTTTGTTTTTGCGCACAGACCTGTATCTTATCTCATTAATGCCTGAGCTACAAAATAATTCCTTAAATTATAGTGTTGCCATCACATTAATCTTTTATCACAATACCTTACTTACATTAAAAAATTAAATTTTCTGGTAGCCACAAAGTATTTTATTATAATATAACGAATATTTTTGGTATAAAGTTAGTTATAAAAAAAAATTGTTACTAAAAATATCGCTCTACAAACAAAAGAAGTTCCTCTTTATGCGGCATTATTTTGAGGGCCAATAAAAACATTTAACTAGTTTTAAAAAAAACTGAAAATACAAGAATACTTAAACTGTCCACTTTCAGTTACGGACTTGGTTTTTTACGAAAAAGCAATTCTTTTTGAAACTTTATTCGCAGCGGATGGAAAAATAATGATAGAGATCGCATGAATTTTCCTCAGGCAACTTCGCCGCTCATCTCGAGAACTTTTGAAGCTTGGAATTTAAATGAAAACTAGGATATTGTTGCACAATGTTTTGAATAATTCGCCTTTGATAAATCTAATTTTAATAGTGACTATCTAATGGCCTTTATCCTTACGATCGCTAATCCGCCTGCCGATCGACCAATTATGGCAAACCGTAAATGTTTGTCCCAGTTACGATCTTTGGGGGAGGCCTTTGTCCAAAATAAAAAAAAAACTTACTGCATTTTCTGTACTTTAGGTCTTTTTTAGTATGCACCTACAGATCCATAGTGCCGACACAGTCGCGTAGAGTCTAATAAATAAATTAGGAAATCTTAACCTTAGTAAGAAACCTATTTGCTAGTGCCAAGCAAATTTGACATCTAACTTCCTAACATGCATAAATTAGTATCACTCGAGCAACAGTCACCCGCACCCGTGATGCGAGCCATTTCGCGACAATTCAATTTAAATGTTAATTGAAATTTGAAACTGCGCCGTCAAATTAGCTGGTGCAAATTGACGTGCACAGTCAACTGTACTGCAAGATTCTGAATGCGATTTGAGTTCACTAATCTCGATTTAATAATAATAATAAGGCACCACACTCAGAGTCCTTTACTAGATAGAACCTGTAGTATCTATGTATAGTGCCTGAAATACATACAAACACACCACGGCTCAGGAAACAATCAGCTATAGCCATCACAACAATTTCTTCCTGGCCGGGAATCGAACTCAGACCTTCGAGCACATTCAACATCACTGCCATTTGAACCTCGAAGTTGGTTAAAAACCTACGTACTACATCCTACAGAATGTTTTGTTTGATGTTACTCTTTGACAAGATTATTAGCTACGCTTAATGTATTAATAAGACTTATGTCTTCAATTGCAACCAATTCCAAAACGTAACGTATTTTTTGCTAACCTAATGCAATGTTGATTCATATTTGATACTCCAATCATCTCCAGTCTGCTTGCCATGTACTGTACTAATGAAACAGTAATAGGGAACAAGATGTTAGTTCTGTTCTCTAATTGTCGAGGGATTATTATTGTCATTGTAATGAAACTCTCTTAGAGCTACTGAACAGAACAGACTGCTTTTGCAGAATTAGGGATGTAGCTTATTGTTTTGTTTGATGGAAAGAGTCATGGAATTTAATTTATATTTTTATCTATGTAAAAATTATAGACAATGCGCACATCTACCGTGGTGAAGATACCAATAGAATAACAATTTCAACCAGTCTCTAAATTCTATGGGGAATGGTTCAATACAGATTTTCAATCCAAAGTTTTTCTGTGCTTCCGTAAAAAACGGCACTAGTCCTAAACCATGTGCTTTAAAATTAAAGACTCGTTAGGTATTAAACACAACTAAGTAGTATACTTATTTAAAAAAAAGTCGATAGACCCAGTGTTCTAAAATTTGCGTTTTGTACTCTTTTCAGTTGAAATAACCGGCTACAGCGCTGATAACTGCTCTATATCGTATACATCATTCAACAATGAAACCCTGGTGGGCTCCGTCATCCGGTCAGCCAGCGTCCTCGTCCTGCCTGAGGGTCTTCTCAGAACTGATACTCAGAGCGCTTACTTTTGTGCCAATGGTAAGTTCTTTGTGATAACGTCATCTCAGCCGGAAGAATTCTTCTGCTTGCGTATGACTTCCACTCAAATCGCAAAACGACCTGTCTTGAAACACCCTCATTATGTGCTCAACCTTCACCAGGTCATCTGACCACTAAAATATCGAAAAATGTTTAGAAATCGAAGAATATTTTTTGTATGATCAAGTACAAACTATTCTTTCAGTTCAAATTTCAAGACAGTATATAACATTCGTTTCTCCTTTTCACATTTCAGAACACCTAGCAGTGTCCTCGCGTGGTTCCTGGGAGTGGCAGTGGGTGTCAGCTCCTCGGAACCGAGCTGGTCTCGTCTTAGAACTCAAGGCCCAGGGCTCAGCTCATATAGCCTTGTCTTCTATACAGGAGCCGTCGGATGAAATGTACAGGATCGTCTTTGAGAGAAGCCGCGTTTGGATTGCAAGGGGGAAACATGGTAAGATTATACTTATTTAATTGATTCAAGACAAGGTTCCTTAAGAAGTGTAAATGAGGGTGTTTAGAACGTTTTCCCCAAATTTCTAAAAAACAAAATAAAATACAGCTTCAAGATTTAGGTAATAGGCGGCTGCCCGTTTGTAATTTAATATTATGGACGAGAAGCCTATTCATATTTTCCTTTATGAATTACATTTCTATATGAAAATATAAATATCCTAATTATATGAACACCTACTAACTAGAATTGGGTACTCCCAGCTCCGGAGAGTGATTAGACTTATCTTGTCCGGATCCACTCTGGGATTAAACTCATCTTATCGAGCCGGGTCCCCTTAATAACTCCGACTCCCATCTCGACTTGACATACTTGTATGTCTTCATGTGACCACTACCAATTTTTAAAAGATCCGATCAACAAAATGTTGTTTTTCTTCGGATTGTTCAATTAATGGACTTCGAAAATTTCACTCGGGTCACATAGTTTTAAGCATTTTGTACCTTAGTAAGAACATCATGCACACACTAAGTTTGCAATAAATATCTTTATATTATCTCTCTCGTTCAATTAACAATTTTACATTATTTCCAGGCTATGATGTCCACCTAGCAAGTGCAGAACAAACAGAGTCAGATGAAGAGTGTTCAGGTGACGCCTGGTGCGCCTGCTGGGTGTGGTGGGAGGGCGGGAGACTGTCCGTGGGCAGGGGAGCTGTCCCGGCTGAAAGGAGGCTACTGGTGTGGCCGCTAGCTCAGGATATGAAAATCAAGTTTGTCGGCTTCAGCGCGCTTTGGGGTGATAAGGCTGACTTTAGGTGACAGTTTTATGATTTAACTTTAAATAAGGTATCATGTCGTGAAAGGCGACAAAGGTAAGAACGGGGAAGTTATTATTTTAATTTAACTTTCAGGATCTGGAATTTCAACGAAGAGGCTGGTTTTTCCCAAGTCCTGGAGCTTGGTTTACCTCACGGAGTGGTGCCAGGGTCTGCCAGTGGCACCCTTCTGATATCTGGAGGATTACATTTGCCACTTTATACTATGCAGTGGGGATCTTCAGGTAGATCTATATTCATTTGTTTACTGATATGACGACCAAAACTTACTCTGTGTTACTCTGCTTTGACTCTTTTTTTATGGTTTGATGTTATAATCTAGTTGCAATAATTTGAGATCGTTTTTTTCTTAATCTCTGACTACATTGTTATGTTAAACCAATAACCCCCTTTCATTCATAAATCCCTTTTCTATATTAAAATGTTTTTCTAGACCAATATGCAGAAGTGTGGAGAGATTCCCAACTGTCGGCTGCTGCTGCGAGCATCGCTCCTCTGTTGGCATTAGAGCACATACCACACCTGGTCGAGGACAGTGAAAAGGACAAGATTTTGAAGAAGTTACCAGAACAGGTTAGTTTTCTCAACATTTTTTATAAAACAGGGCAATTTTGTCTTTTGAATTAATAATCTGTTGAGCTCATCATTGCGCTTTTTTTCGAGAAAAAAAATCTCAACGTGTCCCACTTCTGAAATACAACATCCAAGTACATTTTCTTTTTTCCAGGTGCAAATCCTCTTGTCATTCCGTAAGAGTGATAACTCATTCAGCGACCATCCAGCCATGAGTAGTCATCTATACACGATAAAGGTTCTAGAAATCTTGTCCAAGATACAAGCGTATTACCCTATCGACCCTAAACTGTTGCAATCGATCAAGAAATGGATCCAATCGAGACAAGAAGTCGATGGATCATTTGAACCTTTACCAGCTGATAAGGAAGTTGATTATTACCCAGTTGATATAAAGAGAGTAAATGGAACAGAGCAGGCGAGTGATGTGAGTGAGTACTACTATTATGACAAGGATGGCAATATGACAGAGGAGAAAGTAAAGAAGGAGAGAAGAGTGGAAGTAACTGCTGAGACGCTGACTACGCTTCTGGAAGTCGGGATTGAGAATCAGGTAATAATAAGAACTTTTGTACCTCCTTATACGCCTTATTTGGTGGCCTTTTTATATTTTATTATACTACTGAACTCTCATTACATTCCAAGAGGTAAAAAAATATAAGTTATTCGTTTATGTATCAAACTTAGCAGTGTTTCTACCTTGCAATTTTATTCGAAATTAATTAGACAAGGTGTTAAGTTTTAAAGAGTACAACGGTCTTAGTATTATATGTTGTGTCAAACGTTCTTTTACAATAATGAACCACAATTTACAAGTAAACTTACATCTAAACGTAGTTAAAACTATTTTACAGAAAGATGCAGATGTGGCGAACAAAGCTCAAGCTTACCTAGAGAAGAATATCCATAACCTGTCGTCACCAGCCGCTCTTGCTGCTACTGTTTTAGCTCTTGTTTTAGCAAGGTAATATACAAATAAATTTATTTTATGCCACCCAGTCTTGGTTCATCATCAGACTGTAAGAGCCCACTGCTGGACATAGGCCTCTTCTCTCGCACGCCATGCACCACGGTCCTGCGCCAGTCTGATCCACTGCCTACCGGCGACCTTCACTATGTCGTCAGACCATCGGGCTGGTGGTCTGCCTACTCCACGTCGTCCGTCTCTAGTCTTGGTTACATTATTGTTTTTTGTTGCTAAATAGCCTTTTATGTTTATGTTCTTGGTTGTTCCGTCATTGCTGAAGATCGAAACCAATAACTGTAATCTCTCCATTTATGCTCTCTGCATAGAACTACATGCTTGTTGATTGGAATCCCACTATCGTCTTCTTTTTTTATTCTACTTATATTTGTTTTCAGGAGTCCAATAGTACCAGAAGCTCTGATATTACTCCGCAACGCATCAACGACTGAGGAAGGTGAATTTGGATGGCCAGCACCGAGGAAAGACGCAGCCGACTGGCTCTTGGAAGAAAACTCAAGAAATATTAAAACAACTTCTTATGGTCAGATTTTTTTTGCAAATTTATCAAACTTAAATTTATTTAGTAACATAATTAATTTGCACTGGCCTACTTACAACTATGCATACTTACTCTCTTTTAGCTAGTGGCAAGGAAAAATCGATATATTTATTAAAAAAATAAAATCCTAATCAACAGAAGCGGTAACAATGGAGCAATACGTGGCCGGAGTCAGAGTTCTTCTTGCAGCTTGTGCTAGAGGTGCCTTGTCTGAAGGCGAGGCGGCTGCAAGATTCCTTTACTATCGAGCGTCGACGCTGCAGAGGCATCCGAGCCTAGCTTACACTGCTACAAAAGCCGCAGCGCAATTCGCAGCTTTAGCCCACGACAGGTTAGTTCGTTCTTGCGATAGATGGCGTTGTGGACATTGATGTTTGCGTCGGGTCACCGATAGATGGCGTAGATATATTCAAAATTTTAAAGCCTTTTTATCTAACTAGTGACATTTAAATAAATTCATATTATCCATTTACAGGCATAGAGCTTTGACAGTTTCGTTAGCTACTGCTGGTATGGAGCTGACGGACACTTTAGAGCTGCGAGCAAAAACACCGCCACGGCCACTGCAGCTCCCAGGCCTTCCGACAAAAGTTTTCGTTTATGCAACGGGAGCCGGTTGTGCCACTGTTCAGGTAATCTTCTTCATAGCGTGCGTGCGTAATTATGATGAATATAGATTTTCGTTTCCCAGTCTGGGTAACTTGGATCATGATTCGACCATTCTAGATACAGATTCTACCTAGTTTTCAGCTCTTGAGTGTGATTTGATATTTAATATTTTTAAAATTTTACAAAGTTTCATTATTATAGTTTTAGATTTTGCCTTTTTTAATGTCTAGGGTACAACAACCTTCTCGACCTATACGCCAAAACCAGAAAACACTTTACTGAACATCCAGTCAGCCATCATAGAGGAGATCAGGCCAGAACGGAGTAGCATTGAGGAGCTACAGGGAAACCTACCTACATTGAATATCAAAACTTGTTTCAGGTAAGAAACGATCATTGAAATTGTTTGCGAAGTTATAGGTTTTTGTAAAGTTAATGATGAAAAATGGTCAACAGCTTACAACAGTAACGCGACAGGTTCACTTACAGACTGATCAGCCTAAGATGTCTCTTTCTGTGATGTTGGCACTATTTTATCAATATGTGTTGAGCCTTAGGAGCTGGCTCGGAAGAAAGGGTGGTGTGGTGGTGCAGGGTCTCCAGATTCCAGAAGAAAAAGAGCAGAGTCGGGGACGAACGTGTTTATTGCACGGCTTCAGAAAAAGGAATAGACAGTGTCACAGATTAACTTTCTTTACATAGAAAATATTGATTGAGATTGGCACACAGACTACACAGATTAAAAAGTTAAGGTTACCTAACTGGTGCCAATAGATGGCGCTACTTAAACTGTTTTACAATAAAAAAAATGTAATAATAAAAATCTAGATGGCGCTAATAGTAAATAATGTGCATTGTGTAACAATGTGTCCTAACAGTTTTTGGTAATATGTTGTTCTAACATCACGGTAGAGGACATCATACTGGGAGGTTTTAAACAATACAAACATACCAACTTTAAAAAATCTTATTGAAATTGTTAAACCTTTTTTTATCATACTCTTTACTTATAAAATTCAATTATATTTCTATAAACTACTAGTCGACATGGCGAACTTCGTAACGAACGCCTAATCTTTTTACATTTTGTGCATGTATTATGCTTATAAGCCTTCCTCTTGAATCACTCTTTCTATTTTTCTATTAAAAAAACCGCATCAAAATCGGTTGCGTAGTTTTAAAGATTCGTGCATACATAGGGGGACAGACGCGGAAAGCGACTTTATTTTATACTATGTACTGATATTGTTAATACTTAATTTTTTTCTATCATCAGATGGAAAGGTAAAGAGAGGTCCGGTATCCTTCGCCTGGAAGTGTCTCTGTTCTCCGGATACGAGATGCATTCAGTGAACCCTGTGGTTCTTGATGGATCCACATTTGCTGATCTTCATTACGGATCTAGGGGTGAATCTGTTTGGTTCGTCTTCGCTAATGTAAGTAGTTTATGTACCTTAAGAAAGCACTAATAAATGAATATGAATATGAATATGAATATCAATAAGTATTCAATATTAAGCTGTCCTTATTTGCATTTATATCATGTTCTACATGTTTCAAATTCTTACACAGGTAAGCGCAGAGTGTCCAGTATGCGTCACATATCAGGTCAGATCCACCTTTGTTATAACAAGCCTTCGGCCAGCTTTCGCTAAGATTTACCCATCGACCCGTCCCGACCTGGCTGTGGAAACTTTTTTCCACGCACGACCAGGCAGCCCATTACTCAGAGGAATAACCGATGATGATTTTATTACTTGGTTTGATAAAACTGAACTAGCTAGTCTGAAGACTAATGAACACATCGATAACATTTGTGAGTGCGGTCGTCTTTGCAATTCTTTAAACGTCACCAATACAAAAGAAATAAAAAGAAAAGGCTATTTGAATTTAGAAGATAGCAGAAATAAAACCGACAACGCAAATAAAACTAATCTTGTGACAGAAAAAAGAAAAGTAACCAAAACCGATGCAGTAACAAAAGAAGCAAAATCAACAATGAAATTGAAGTTAACAACCACTTTTCCAACGTTTACGGTTGTCACAGATGAAACTACGACGGAAATCGCAGTAGAAATAACAGATAATACAACTCTACCTACGGCGTTATTTACAGCTGCTAATGTTACCGAACGCAACGACGACCCTATTATTATACCTACTGCGACTGCAACAAATATTACAGCAAGCTCAAGAAATTATGATAACATGGTGCCCCTAGTTGCAAAGGAAGGTGAACTCATCGTTCAAAAGATAACAGTACAAAAAAAGACTGACGTAAAAAAGAAGCCACTTCCAAGACGTAAGGGCACGCTCAAATCTACTTACGGAGACAAACATGAGAAATACATTGGAAAAACATCCTCTTATTCAGCTGCTTCAAATATAACCTCGAAAAAATCTGTTATGCATAAAACAATGCTCAAAAAAGCTATCAGCGAAGTTGCTTTACCTAAAACTCTTATTGCCAATAATATAACTAAAAATAAGGAGAAAAAAGTTGTTATCGAAGTCATAAACTCAACAGAAATTGAGAACTTTGAAAAGAAAATTAATGATACGGTTAATGTACAGACAACGTCTCAACCCTATAAAACAGTGAAAACCATCGCGCCTCTTCCGATGTCTCATTCAGAAGGCTTATCTACTCCTTATCACATAATAGCCGTAACCAATAGCAATATTAAAATGATATTTCAAAGAACTAAAAAACCTAAAGAAATAACCCAAATCAATAAACCTATCATGAAAACTCATCTGAATATTTCAAAAGGCAATAATAATACAGTCAGTGATAAAATAAAAACAAACGACACAAAACACAAGAATATAACACATGAAAAATATTATATAAAACCCCTGAAATCGATCAATAAAGAAATTCATCAAGTACCAATCGTTCCAATATCAGAGACATCTAAAATTTTGTCAGAAAATATAAAATCAGACATAGCACCAGAAAACAGAGGAGGTTTTGAAATATTAGACAAAAATAATCTTGGAGTCCCACAACAACATGTTTGGGATCTTTTGAAAGAAAATTCTGAGGGTGACGCGGCCAAGGCAGACGATCACAAAATAAACAGCTTAGCACAAAACGTGTCGAACACGAATGTTAATCTCTCTTTATAAGTTCAGTACTTTTATTGTCATTTTTAAAATAATTAAGGAAATGAATTTCAGCAGATATTTTTGTAACCCATTCGTCTTGCGTGCTTTGTGAAATCCTTATGAAACTTAAATAAATGTAAATGTATTGCAAACAAAACCCAAAAGAGCACGGTTATTGTTATTGATTAGAATAAAATTGCACTGAATTTTTCTTAATGTTATATTAAGAGTCTCATGTTATATTAAGAGTGTGGAAGCGCGCATGTTTAATGTAAATAGATATTTAAAATTAAGGAAATTTTAAAAATAATACACAAACTATATTGTGAATACCTAAGTTGTTGCCTATTTGCTCAAAACCCTAGATAAAAATAATAAAATTAAATGTACCTAGCACTTGTTTTTAGTTCACGTATCCCGTAGATTTAGAAATACCTACTTAGGGTAATATGAATTATTATAATTTGTTTTATGTTGGCTTCTTAAACTTTTTTATTTACTTACTACACTAAATTTTCCTACAATTATGTAAATCTAAACCACTTTTTTAAACCTCCAAATTATAATTATGTAAAGTTGATTGATAAAGTGTTCTATTTAGAGATACTTATCTCCAACAGCTCCAAAACTGTGCCAAAGATCTCAGTATAAATATATATTATTCCAGCTATAAATTAAATACTTCACTTTCCTTACAATTTACATTTTATTCTCCTCACTTGTTACATATTTTTTTCATTGCTCTCGTCTCTTGTTTTTGATTCCACATTCACATGACATCCCTTGTTCCCGCCTTGTCTCAACAAAGTACTTTTACAAACCAACTTTAGGAAACACATTGCTAAACAAACATCTAGATAATTTACTACAAGTTATTAATTAAAACATAATTTATGGTACCTAATAAACCTAATAAAGTATTTCTGATTAGATGAAAAACATTAATTAGTAATAAATAAACCCCGTATTGATCAATTATCTGTTGTCCATCCTTGCCGCATGATGGCGCTGGGATCGGCCAGAGATAAGGTAGATCGGCGGGCAAAGGCTTCTAGCGTTGTCAGTCCAAGATGCGGTAACACTCGGCCATCCTGCATTGGCCGTGTCCCACGGCGACGGTAGTTGTACCTGACAAAAATTCGAGCACTTAGGTTCTTTTATATAAGGCGAACTTAAAACTAAAGGAAGATAGCAATGGAAGCACACAGTTTTTTTATTATTATTATTATTTTTTTTTTTTGGTTAGTTTGTTTATTATTATTATTTTAGTTTATGATGCGTTGATGCTGCTACACAGGCCATGGCTCACACAGATTCCGCCACACAGGCTATGGCTCACACAGATGCCGCCACACAGGCTATGGCTCACACAGATGCCGCCACACAGGCAATGGCTCACACAGATGCCGCCACACAGGCTATGGCTCACACAGATGCCGCCACACAGGCTATGGCTCACACAGATGCCGCCACACAGGCAATGGCTCACACAGATGCCGCCACACAGGCAATGGCTCACACAGATGCCGCCACACAGGCTATGGCTCACACAGATGCCGCCACACAGGCAATGGCTCACACAGATGCCGCCACACAGGCAATGGCTCACACAGATGCCGCCACACAGGCAATGGCTCACACAGATGCCGCCACACAGGCTATGGCTCACACAGATGCCGCCACACAGGCAATGGCTCACACAGATGCCGCCACACAGGCCATTAAGTTCAGCATCAAACACATCATTATATATTTATTTTTTTTAATTATTAAATTCTTTTTTTTTTTGAAGGTGAGACTAGATTTTTTTTTATAAAGAATAATTTGAATCGGTACTATCCTGAATTTTAAAATTTCAATGCTTCGTATATACATTTTCTGCAATACATTGTCCGCGCCTAATATATCACAAAACAAATACAACTGAGTTAGACTAAAGCTTGATTGTCCTGAGCGCTGTTAACGCGTATGGTCTCCAGTAGGCCCCGCAGGCCGGTCGCGCGGCGTGCGCGCTGCTCATCAGCGACACCGTGTAGCCGTCTCGTCGAGGAGCGCCACAAACTCACTACGTCCAGCGAAGTTTACTAGAACTCTTGGATGTTTACGCTATCGGCGTAGAGTAGTGCAGTGCAACAGACTATGATGCGCCTCTCCGCAGCCGTCCCTGGTCCCACGTAGCAACTGGACCGGTGTCTCGTGGATGTCGTTTTTCCAGACGCTTGAAGCAGATCGCGTGGCACTTGACGTGTCTCTACCGATCCTTCCGTAAGGCCTTCTTGAATGGCTTAACACTCTGCTCGAGTTCTTCTATTTTTGCAAGGCAAAAGGTGCACGCGTCTTGTTGTTCTTTGGCTCATCCCTGCCACAGTAAAATAAATAGTCTATATACAGTATAGGCACTCCCTGGCTCCCTCAGGAAGTGCGGCTCACCCGCTCTCGTTTCCCTCTCTCGCTCCCCGACACCAAAATCGTTGTAGCTTACCCAGGGTAATCGCTGTAATTGTTGTTCCTTGCAGGTACGTGGTCTTTCCTAGAGCCTGAACAGCGGCGATGAAATTCTGTACTTTAATAGAAAATAAAACTAAGTATCTCTTTAGTATATGTAGTTGCTAGACATATGGTACAGTTTTTTTTTAATCTCCCTGCACTATTCTTTTAAATAATGCTGTCTGTGTTGTCAATACGCAGCTCTAAAAAATGACAATATTATATCAGGAGAAGTCGCTGTTGTCCTGTTAAGTAGCGCTCCTACTGCTTCCTTAGCTGGACACCGTAGTCTCTGTAGCTCTGTAATCGCCACAAGTTTTCTTGTGGACTGAACTCACACATATTTGTAGACTCCTTGAAGGCCACTCCAACTAGTCTCCAGAGTAAGTTGGTAATAACGTCTCTCGCAGCCCATTCGACGTAGAAGTTTGGTGATGGGAGCATAACAATGCTGCCGCCGTTCCACCATAATCGCTGACGTGATTTTCGACTCTTGAATTTTATTCATAAATAATATCCATTTTAATACTAAGTGCTGCGGTGGCCAGATGCAGCAAAAACTTCTGTGTCCAACCGATTTCAATCAGACAGTGCTGCCACCTCTTGTCGAATAGTAGTATCAAAACCATTGTAGTATAGTAGAGTGTATACTCTAAGATAGCAGCAGCGTTCAACTCTCCAATAGATGGCGCTTTCTAATTAGATTAAGTAACTGGAACTATCATTCAGTGTTTTTGTAGGCTACTTATAATTCAAGAATATATTGTATAAAGATAGAAATTGATTAAATTTAAACAATGTTATTAATAGTAATTTATTTTTAATTTTCAAATATATTTTTTTTTAATTGAAATATATTATAATACTAGCTGGCACCTGCGACCTCGTCTGCGGAGGATTAGTATTTTAAGTAGCAATCATTATAAATTGTATATTTTTGTGAAGTTTCATTAGGATTCATCCAGTAGTTTTCATGTGAAAGATTGACAAACATCCATACAGTATACAAACTTTTCAACATCACCATTGAAGGCATTTTTTTTTTTACACCATTACTACTTAATATTTTATTAATTTCAATCCATGCTTTAGAGGGAAGCACAAAGCAATAATATCATATGATTTGTTTACACACAGTACAAAATAGAAAGTAATGTTTACATTCTGACTGAATTCCAATTTATGCTGATGCTGTGCAAATGGTTTGCCTAAAAGAAATCACTTTTAGCAATCAGGCTCTCCATTACCCTATATCTCTCATAATCAAGTATTTGCATCTTTTTTTTTTATGTAGGAAATTATTCTTTAATTGGCAATAAAGTATTGTTATCTCTATCTTTTATCATAATGCTGATATTAAAAAAAAACAATAAGATTGATTTTCTGAATGGAGAACTAGATCACTTGAAGCTATTAAGTACTGAGGTATCCAGGGTTTACATGTAAATTATGTTAGATACTACTGACCTTCTTGAATGTTGGCCCGGCAAACTCCAAACAATATTATTATGCATCATGTAAGGTCAACTGCATTCACTCGTAGCAAATGTTGGTTGAGCCCTTGTACATCGTATCAACATTGACATAAATGTTGGACCTGCTGCTGCAGCACAAACTTCTCCACTTTGACCCCTTATGTTCATGTTTCACCCGCACTTAGTCATATCAGATGTTGCTTTGATGGTTCAACTTGGACATTTCTTGGTTGAACTTGGACATCAGACTGACCTCTCCTCCAGGTCGACATCAACATAAATGTTGCTTCTTGATTTTTGTAATAAGTAGGTATTATGATTTTGATTTTTAATAATAACAATGAAAGTTCTAGACTAAACTTTAACTTTTGGTATCCTTAATGTCAACATTCCTTGGTAGTTGGTAGTGCTTGGTGCAATTTATTATACCAAGTGCGATTGTAGTCATAATAATCATCATACTTTACTGCAGTTAGAAGAAAGAATTTGTATTTCGAACAATCGGTAAGTATGTGTTCTCTAATTTTCGGAAGCTTATTTTGTAGGTATATTAGCCATCTCTATTGTCGTAAGTTTACGTTCTTGGTGCCGAGACTTGGTGCGTATTCATTGTGGCCGTGCTGTTTTGATTATTTGAGTAAAATTTTGTTTTCGCCTTCAGAGCTCTGCTAGAGCCAGAACTTTCTCGGTCTCATTTGTTTTCGCCCAGTCCATGTTGTTATTGTGGGTAATAACGTTGAATTCATCCCACTTCTGAAATATTCCAGCTATAAATTAAATACTTCACTTTCCTTACAATTTACATTTTATTCTCCTCACTTGTTACATATTTTTTTCATTGCTCTCGTCTCTTGTTTTTGATTCCACATTCACATGACATCCCTTGTTCCCGCCTTGTCTCAACAAAGTACTTTTACAAACCAACTTTAGGAAACACATTGCTAAACAAACATCTAGATAATTTACTACAAGTTATTAATTAAAACATAATTTATGGTACCTAATAAACCTAATAAAGTATTTCTGATTAGATGAAAAACATTAATTAGTAATAAATAAACCCCGTATTGATCAATTATCTGTTGTCCATCCTTGCCGCATGATGGCGCTGGGATCGGCCAGAGATAAGGTAGATCGGCGGGCAAAGGCTTCTAGCGTTGTCAGTCCAAGATGCGGTAACAATATTAATTTGTTCGTTCATATAGCCAACATTTTCACTGACATAATCTGACTTCTTAGTAGAGTCATTAAAAATACCTTCTAGATACAATTAGGATCGTGTTGACTCTAGATTTTAGAGTAAATTATCTATTGCTAAAGCCCCAGTATTTCCATCCGTCTAATTCTATCTTCTTAGCTATTTACTAAACCTACTTAACTAGTGTACGTAGTCCTTATAAATGTAATAATATGTGTAGGTGCAGTGTTTTTTTAGAAGGTTGTCGTCCTGATAGGCATAAAACACACAGAGAAGGCGCAGTGGCCTTAATAATTTCAATAGGTTCAAAATGCTACACATCGTAGATTATGCTAAGTCGTACGGCCTTTTTCAACCTTCGTGTGTTTTATGCCATATATTTTGTTTGTTATGAGTACATTTCTAGCATACTCTTTGTATTAGAAGACTCTTAGATTTATCTTCCTATCCCCATTTTTCTGATATGAATAGTTAGCAGATTAATATTGTTAGAATAAAGCGTTTAAGTGTTTGGGGATGAAAGATAATATGTATTTAGTACCTAATCTAATCTTGTAGCTAACCCAAACCTTACCCTAGTAAGACTTACGAGTGAGATTTCTTTTTTTTTTTTATTAAAACTTTCTTTATTGCCATAAGGCCAAAAAAGTGGTGGCCAATACTTAATGACAGTTCTCGCCTCCAATGAAGATATAAACTACGGGACCATGGCACGCCTCTCCACATTTTAAGGCGCTTTATGTTGTTGTGGTAGTACATAAAAGCCTTACAACGAAAATGTACAACAAATAAAAACTAGTGTTTGGATTTGTTGTTTGACTAGTTGTGGAGTAAGGATACGATACAACTTACATTAAAATTGAAGCAGAAATTTGCAGGAGCGCGCCATTTATCGTAGTTTATCTCTACCTATGATGTAATTGTACAATTATTTGGAGGGTGCCTCCAGTTTAAAATTTTAATAATTATTTTATTTAATAACCAGCAAAATTTGTTGTAACTCTTCGCCCTAAGAATATAAAAAAAATATTTGATCATGATTAAGAGGAGGGTCAAATTTAAATGTTACGAATAACATTCACAAATGTCTTCAGCTTCATAGACTAGAATAACAGGTACCTAGCACATAACAATTTACACTGGTCCCTCTAAATTCTATGGCACATGTTTAATAATTTCTCTCTTTTTAAAGCCGCCTTCAATAAACTGGCACATACCTACGAAAAACTGCAACTTACTCTTTTTTTGGAAGTCGATTAAAATACATATGTACTAAAACCATTTCCTGAATGTAACAAATACAATGTATTCCGAAAACCGCATCATGATCGGTTCAGCCAAACGCAAGATAATAGCGGAATAACATATAATACATACATACGTTCAGGTCAAACTGAGAACCTCCTTTTTTTAAGTCTTTTATAAACATTCCATCAATCAAAAAATATTTTAAGTTATCATAAGAAACGGCACATTGGTCCTCAATCCTGTCCCATAGAAACACCAGTTTAGGTGGTTATCATGCAATCATTATGTACAATACGTGACTATGTATAAGTTAGTATGTATGGTAGACTGCCTATTTCTAATGCTGGATTACCCAATCTTAAGTAACATTAATATTTGCATGAATACCTATATGTATTTAATAGTTATTGTAAAAACTAGGTGCTTGGGCATTGAATGATTATTGTCAATTTATATTGTAATGTAAAAAGATATTGTTGGAATTGCGTGCTACGTATAAATATTATTAAGGCATAGTTTTATGAGTCATATAATAAAATTATTGTACGCTGATAGTAAAGAATGCCTCTATGCTGCAGAGATAAATATGGAAATAAAAATATTATTAAACGGTATTTCAGTTTATAATTTCAGAAAACCTCTTTTCCGTTAACCCTTCTAACTTTTTATCTTGATAAGACTTTTTAGTCCAATTCTTTGATCCATTGGAATTTCAAAATAAGTTTAGTTTTACATTATAGAGTACTTATACATAGGTATGTGCTTTTGTTTTCGAAGAGGTTCTCATGTCAACGGGAGATAGTTATTTATTTTGAGTTTCGATCATGGAACCTACTACGGACATATAGTAGTATAGTAATAATTCCATGGTTTCGATATCCTAACGGCGTGCGAACTGTCTATACTATAGTGTCTGGCTTTGTATTTTGTAGAATTCTGACAGCTAAAAACCTAACAGAATAACAGAAACACGTTAAAATCCAAAAAAATCAAAATATATATAATTTCTCTAAATAACTAGGAAGTAGGTATCCATATAGTTGGGGTACTCCCTTGTAAGTTTATAAACCATTACACCACAGCGCATGATGCTCCTGGACCTTCCCTGGTAGACTCATGTGCAACGAGATGACATCAAAGCGTAATTGATTGCGCACTGGTACTAGCTAATCAAAATCGCATAACAACTCCTCATACTGCTGTTCAGAATTTGCGCCGATGCTGCTTCCAGGCTTTGAATACAGCTCGTTCTCCTCCATCTCCATATCTTTGGGAAGACGAAGACGCTCGTGGCGTTGACGAGAGAAAAAATCACACTGAAATAAAGATAAAAGCTCTATGAAATTATTAATTTAAAGTCCGTGGGGTGGCAGCAAAGAATTCCACCACCCGATTCCCATGGGTGTCTTAAAAGGAGATTAAAGGAAACGCCAAAGGACGGGTAGTAGCGTCCTTCGTTCAATAAGATAAATTCTGAGGTAACTCGCCTGTCAAGTGTGGCGATTATAGATAGCTATAATCGCCCCCTTCAAAATGTTTGTTCTTGTGGGAATAAGGAGGAGCCTTATGTTCAACAGTGAACGTCTCTGGGCTAAGATGGTGATGGGTCAGTCCACCTAATGACACCACGTAGATCACCCAGGTGTATTAACTCCACTGAACAGTCGACTTGATGACCCGATTGCCAGGTGCAGTAAGTGGACTACGGACAAGTGGACTACCAGGTGATTTAATTACACTAATGATTTCGAAGTGGTATAAAATATCGAGTAGGGTCATTAAGTGGACTAACCCGATAAATATCACACAGTTACCCATATCTACTAAAAGCGCAGTATTTTTAAGAATTTCCCTATCGTTATTAGACTTACCCTGTAAAGGCCGTAAATTATCGCTCCTAACACTATGCAACCGGTGGCAAGGCCCACATAGAATGGCCACATAGGCGGTGCCGGCTCCAAAACTAGTGTTGACATTATGAAGGCAGTTCTGTAAAATTGTATGGGTACATTAACAACCATTGCTCGACAGACGGTCAGCGTTGACGTCGACATCGGTCGGACGTGGCGGTCTAGGACGGCGTAACAGATTTGTCTATGGTCTCGTGTGCCCTCAGTGAAGTGGGAAAACGCTACAGGATCATTGTACGCCCTAGACTGTATTACCAAAAAACAAGTGCTATTCTGCAATTCAGAAAAACCGGAAGTGTTACGCCGTCATGGTCCGTTACTGTACATAGCTAAATAATCACTAAAATTTACGAACTTTTATGGTAGGTTTTTTTTTATAGGCCAAGTAGTTTCGTAACCTATTCGATTCAAACAAACGAATAATCAAATATTATAGCAAATTTATAAAAATAGTGTAGACTCCAAATTTAACTTACTTGTTGTGTTGGTCTAAAAAAAGTGAAGTTGTTAAATTCATAGTCTGCTTTTCCTCCAGCATTTCACCTAGAAAATAAAGTTCTCGTATTCATATCGTTATTATTAAAGACAAAGAAAGAACTATAGTAAATTTAAGATTTAGTTTTATCAACGTACCATGATGATTAATATCGACCCTTAAGGTCAACCTAATCGGCAAGGAGACTTTTGCAGGAGCAGACCACGAGCAGTGAACGAATTCTAAGACCTCATCGCATCCTTGGATCGGATAAGATAGTGATACCTGAGACAAAAATAAATAACGCATCAGACTCAGAACTCTAAAATAAATAGAAGCTTTGTCTATAGGTATGTATTTTAAGCTACATAATGTTAAGCTATGTAAGTTATGATCGTTAGTTGAAAGAGATGTACAATCAATGGGAGTGCCTTAGTACCTAATTGCTAGTGCACAAAGTTTTACAAAATACTTACGTTCTTGGGGAGTCTTATCTCTACAGTCAAAGGTGTCCAATCTGATGGTCCATAGTTGATAATCTGAAAAATGTGACAGATTATTATTATCATAGAAACACCTGTGAGTAATATCAAAATTTGATCACATAAATTTGGGATAATTATATGATCGATTGATACCGCGGTGGCGCCAGTCTATATTTTGAATTTTATGAGTAACCGCAAACCAATGACCACTTCAGATGACATAGCGAAGGTTGCGGGGGACACTGAATAAGAATCCCATAAGATTGGCCAATATGGCGATCTGTGGGGGACGTCTATTTCCAGCAGTGGACATCTTTCGGTTGAGATTATTATTATGATGAATTTGGTATGGCGCCGTGTTGCACCGCGTTCATTGTCGAGCTGAAGCAGCTGGAGGCAAAACTCCCGTTTTGGAGCAAATTTTAGAAGACTATAGCGTAATACTTACCTGATAGTAGTGCACCACATTCAATATACTTCTGTCATTGAATTTCTCTCTAGACACAGGAACTGTGGCATTTGGTAAAGGTTTTCTGAAATGATATGATAATTAGGATCTTTTGAATATAGAGGTCTAATGACATAATATGTCTACGGTTTAGATGGAAGTTAAATCGTCCAACAGCAAAAGCATGGCCATCCCCTCAGATTGCAACAAGGACCAATATTTTTGGAGGGGGTTGCCACAATCGCCACGCTTGACAGATGGGTTGGCGATCGTAGTACGGCTCTTAAAGTTTTAATAATAAGAAATTAATTATATTATTTAATCTGATAAGTATACCTAACTATTTGTCAACTTCATTCTTGCAGGCAGATTACTTGGTCACAAATCTAATCAAACTTACCCATTTACAGCAAAAGTAGCACTTGGCACGATTCTCAATACCACCTCTTTGACCCTCGAATCCGAGATATATTCAGAATAGAAAGCATCATCTATCCTAGCTGTGACCTTCATTTGTTTTTCCTCAACGCCAAACATTTGAGTGTACTCCAGCTCAAAGTCCCACGTGACAACCTCGTTTCTTCGCAACGGTGCCGGTACATCACATGTAACGTTTAATTCTTTTAAAATACAATTTTCTGGTAGCCTTTTGGGTGGTAATGGTAATGTCAGGTGGACTTTTGCACCAAATGCTGGTTCTTCCTTGTTTAGTATGATCACTTTGGCAACTAATTTTGCGTCAGTACCTGGGATGTAAGGTTTCCTGAAAAATATTTGTAGACAGATAGACACTCTATTGCAATATGCCTATCATTTTAAAATAATTTCCTACCTACCTATAATTTTTTTTTTAAGAACTCACCTATCCAATAAGATCAAGTACATCACCAGTAGAGGTTTGCAGACCTTGTCCTCACCACAGTCACTTGTTAGCTGTATCTTGAAATCAGTCTCGAGTTTTGAATCTTCGCTCATCCTGATCGCTTTTGAATCGAACTTTTTGGTACTATCTTTGAAAAAAATATCAATAGAAAATAAATTACTTACAGCTTTTGTATAATTAGAATAGGGTAAAACGTCCTATTACCGCGGTAGTCAAAATCACGTCCTATTACGGCTCTATTTTATCTTTTAAAGTAAAGTAAAGTAAATTAAAGTAAAAATGATTTATTCAATACAGGATACAAGATATCGCTTATTGAAAGTCAATTAGACTAATCTAATTAATATTGATACCTTAATTCGTAAAGTATCCTATACTGATAGAGGCGAGGTAGTTCAGGGTGCCCACTAATTGGCTCTGGCAAACAATGTTTGCCTTGCCTTACGACAATGGTCGCCTGGAGACGCCCCCAACGAGCCCTCCTCTGTCAAATGATTCTACTCCCTTTCGCAATGATTTTACAGCGTAGAGAAGAAAGGGGTAACAAACTCTACTTTACAATTTCTCTCTTTTTTTTTTTTTTTTGTTCTTATATATGTGACATTACAATTCAATTTACAATACAAAGAACATAAATTAATAAGATTTAAAGTACATACATGAAATAATGAAAATATCGTGCAGAGCTAGACTACTTCCATGCGTCTTTGTCGTTTTCATAATCATCAACATTGTAATAAGCTTTCTTAATCAAACCTTTTTTGATACGAGTTTTAAACTCATTATCATTCAGGATCAAAATCTCTTCTGGGATCTTGTTATAAAATCTTACTTCGTTTCCTATAAAGCATTTGTTTGTCCGTTTTAGTCTGTTCTGTGGAATACTTAGTTTGTTTTTGCTACGCGTTCTAAGGTCTTTAATTTTATCACATTTTTTATCAAACATATGTAAGTTTTTACGAGTATACATAATAATTTCAAAGACGTACTGGGACGGTAGCGTCAAAATATCAATTTCTTTGAATTTTTGTCTGAGGGACTCGCGAGCTTTAAGCTGATAAATGTTTCTAATTGCACGTTTTTGTAGTATAAAAATGACGTTAATATCTGCAGCTCTTCCCCATAGAAGCAAGCCATAGGTCATTAAGCTATGAAAGTAACTGAAATACACAAGTCTCGCGGTAGAAACATCAGTTAATTTTCTGATTTTCCAGATTGCGTACGCAGCCGAACTGAGCCTTGCCGCAAGATTTGAGATATGGGCGCCCCACTGAAGTTTCGAATCTAGAGTGATACCAAGGAATACAGTTTGATTTACCAGATTAAGCTTGTTATTGTCCAAATGTATGTCTGTATCATAAGCAGTCACATTTGGCAAGGAAAACTTAATGCAATTAGTTTTCTTTGCGTTCAAAAGTAAATTATTAGAAGTAAACCATTGAGAAATCTCCACTAATGTTTTGTTTATATCTAAGTTGAGGGAGTCACCTCGTTTAACTTTAAATGTTAAAGAGGTGTCGTCCGCAAAGAGGACAACATCAGTAAGTTTATCTAACATGTAAGGGAGATCATTTATGTAGACTAGGAACAGGAAAGGCCCCAATATCGATCCCTGAGGTACACCAATCTTGATAGGACAACCTGCAGACACCGCACCACCCACGTCCACTCGTTGGTCGCGATCAGTAAGATAAGAGGCAAGTAGATCAAGTGATTTATCAATTAAGCCATAGTGCCAATGTAAGCCATTTTGCAATTTATGATTCGTTGTGACTGTGTATGGTAAAGGTGACTACATAGTGTCCAAGGGAAACTAACACGTAACTTATTACCCAGCACTCGTGCGTTTAAAATCGTTTAAAATGACTTAAATTAATTATTTTGTGTAACGTCAGCGAAGCGAGAAGCTGTTTCATACAAACGCAGACTGACTCGCGGTAGAACATTGAATTTTCAGACTTCGTTTTTAGTTCAAACAAACACTTTAAGATTATGTTACTATATTCGAATACTTTTTACGTTCAAGTAGTCTTAGTTTATCAAGTTGATTTCTGGTTTAAATCAAATAAAACAAGTAAATATGAGTAAACAAAAGTCCGCCGTGATAGGAAGGCTATTTGAGGGTAACGCCTATTACGGAGGGTACCATCGGTAATAGGAAAAACGCAGTGTCGGTAATTTATAAATTTAGTGGTATAATAAATATAATTTATGAACATTTCTTTATTTTAGTGTAATTTTCATTAGTTCTCAAGTATAAAACCAATTTTGGAGGTACATGTTTTTTAACTAGAATCCTTGTTTTTTACGCTTAAAGTTGACAGTAAAATTTAAGTTTGTTAGAATACCGTGAAACCTAACGTGTGAGTTTTTATGAAGAAAAATGGTCTAATACAACGATTACTAACGATTTGAGAGTTTTATGGTAAAGACAGAGTGCTCTTATTTGTAAGTAATAATTTACATTACCGAAATATCTTAACATTATATTTCAGAATTAGGATATAAAAACTCATTAGATATTTTAGTACCTACCGTATTAGGCTGTAAGGAATCCTAACACGGTGTATGGAAATTACAGAGCTAATAATTTAACCGTATTATTCATAAAGATACCGTACATTTTAAAAAGCTTTACTGCAGGTCTACTTATTTGGTTTGTTGTATGGTAAATACGTGACATCCTGTCTAAATAGACATACGTCAAATAACTAAAATAGACTTTAACTTTTTATGAATAACAGGGTAAGTAAATAATTAAAAAACTTACACAAAAATGTATACTAAGGTTAGGTTTATCGTATTATCCCATCAATATAATAATAATAATATCTTTATTTCAGATTAATAAAATCCATAAATGTTAGTAACATAAGTACTTAAAAATAATGTTAATTAAGGAAAAAAATAAAATAAAAATAAAACTAAAAACTAAAATTAAATTAGATTACATAGGCTGGGTCATATCTCTCATATGTACACTAACCCAGTACTTCATAAATGGGCTATCAAACCTGTCACATAAAAGTTCTAGAATGAGGTTAGGGCTGCCCCGAGTCCTGCGAATCAGAGAGGCTACCCTCTTTCTTATTATAGCTTGGAAGCAGTCGACTCGCGCTTCCGCAAACATCCCTGAAGCGCTACAGAATCGCGGCAACCCCAACATCACCCTAAACGCATTATTATATTGCACTCTCATGGCATTAAGCGCTCGTTTTGTATAGTTGACCCATAGGCCACACGTGTACATTGACTGGCAAAAAGCTCTAAAAAGGGTAATCTTAACTTCCCCGCTACATCGAGCGAACCTACGGGCCAGCATATTACAACGCACTGCTAGCGCCCTTCTTTCTCGGTCTATATCCGCATCGTCAGTCAGCCGTTCATTGACAATATAATAATTTACTACTAGATTTTACCACAACTTTGACACACCATACAATACTGATACAATACAATACATACTGATTATGATCCGTTGGTTGTTTTATTTATTATTGTATTTTGTTTTACTGTTTTGTTGTTATTTTTTTTGTGTTCCATTTTATTGCATGTTTGTATCGACGTTGTTGTAAAAAAAATGTATCTTTCTTTTTTTAACTTTCTCCGCTTGGGTAGAAATCCATTTTCCATATTTTTTTACCGTTTAACTAAATCTTCACTGACTGCACCCCGCTGCTTCGCCACTTAAATTTTCCTTCAAATATGTTTTATTTGTAAGGTTTTATTAAAATCTATTTCGTAGTTTTTACGTAAAAGAGTTACAGACATCCTTTATTACAAACTTTGTCGTTTATAATATTAGTAGGATTATTTAAACCCTCGTCAGGGCCTTTATCGAATTAAAGTTTGATAAAAACGAACACCACGTTGTTATTGTTTTATAACGAGGTTAAGGAGGTTATCAATTCGACCTGTATGTATGTTTGAATGCATGTCTGTCCGCGATTATTTCAATTTTCTCAAAACCGGTTTTCACAAAAGTATTTTTTTAAATTCAGAAGAAGGGTTTTTGTACCTATTTTTAACCGATTTTAGAAAAGAGGAAGTTCTCAGTTTCGGTTTGTATCAGTTTATTGATTACGGTTTCGGGTAAACGTCCCGGGACCTTATTAATATGTCTTTTCTATCCGTCCGTCTGTCTGTCTGCCAAAGGTACTAATTTCCGAAACGGCTCGATTAATTTTAATGAAAAAATTTCACGATATTTAATTTTTCGTCCAAAGAATTCCAACAAATATTAAAAACTTCAAAAAAGTATGGAAATTTAGAGAAAAATGCAAAAATTGTGCCAAAATCTTCATTTTTTGAACAAAAGTCGAGCCTTTACTGACATATTGACCTGTTCAACAGACATTAAATAATGATCATTTGTAACTTCACTTAATGTAAATTAACAACAAATATTAAAAATAATGTTATTAAGCTAACCAAATTCGCACAAATTACGCTTTTATGGGTATAACCTGCGCACCTTAAAAAAACGATCTCAAAATGGCGGCCTTTGTATGGACTGTCTCTCTTCTCAACTCTTCCCTCATACTAATATAAGTAAGATAGCATTCGTTCGGCCACCATTTTCAAATCGTTTCTTTATCAGCGTGGCTTATAAAAAGAAAATCGTCCCCATATTTAATTCAATCCGTTCCGTTGTGCAGAAAGATGGGAGAACGTTACGATGCCGTAGATTGATTGATTGATTGTTGTTTTGTTATTCGCCCGTTCAGGTCAGGCAAAGGAACATAGTAGCCCATACAGCCAAATATTCATTATTCGTGTTTCCTAAACTAATTATATTACTAGAAACTTCTTAGCGCGAGGCCATTTATTAAATAGTAATTACACAAAATATTATCAAAATATCCCCTTACTAGGAAGAACCTGTATTTATGTACAGTTCCAGTAACAATTACAGCCATTGCATACCATTTTCTGATTGCACGGAACCATGAGCAAAATGTTTCATCGTGCGTGTGTTGTCATCCCATACTCCGTAATAGGCTGTGCTTACCGCCGTAATGGGCTTCAAACTTTTTTTTGCCGCCGTAATAGGAATTCCGAATTGTCAGAAAAAATATTTATTTAAAATTAATTATCATTCTAAAATAAATAAAACGACAACTGAAATAGAAAATATAATTATTATGAGTGTCAAAAAAAAATTCAAATATCTGCTAACATATTTAGAAATGCTTAATTTCTTACCCTACTTTAAAATGTCGTCAAAACGCGCCGTAATAGGGCATGTTACCCTAAATTAAATTTTATTAATAGTAAGTAGGTCTGCTTTAAGGTGGTAACTCTCGGAAAGGCGCAAAATTCAAATTTTTTCACGTTTTTTATTTATTATTCTGGCGAAAGTATTAATTTTTAATAAAGTTTTATTGAATTCGCGTATGTAAAAAACCATCTCCCATATTGTAATACAACGTTTTTGGGTCTAAGGACTAAAAGACCAAAAATGAAGTTAATTGAATCACAAAATCTGTAACTCTGTCTTTTATAAAGGATATATCACAATGTGAAAGAAAGTTTTTTCATACGCGAATCCATTAAAACTTTATTAAAAATGAATATTTTCGCCACAATAATTAAATTGAATTTCGCGCTATATGTACCGATAGTTACCGCCTTAAGGCAAATATGATCTTGCATACAGTTAAAATTTTGGGTCTTTACTATCCTACCAACCTTGAAACTGCTGTATATGTTCCAAATAAAAATTCAGGGTGATTGGCCTTGATAGATCTGCCTTTGGCTGAAAATAAATAAAAATAATAACACATGACACTAAGAGCCAATACCTAAGTAGATCCTGTATCAAGGATACTTGAAACACATAGGTACTATTATACTTATTGTAGGTAATAGGAACATGGTTTAAGAGTTTCAGTGTTGAAAAAGCTAAAAGAAAGCCTATTATGATTTCTTCTATTGTTAAGGTGAATAATGCTTGATTGGTTGTTGTATTGCTGTGTTTCTAAAATTCTTTAGACAGCGTTTCGACGAAAGATGCGAAGCGACGAATGTGTTATTAACAATGTGATCATTAAGTTCTTAGGTAAATGCAGTAAATGTAAATGCACTATAATATGTATCGGTTGTTACCGTCTTATTCATACAAAACCCCTAAAATGGCCTAAACGTTCAATTTAGTTAAAACGTTTGTTAACGCTAAAATACTGAATTCAAAATGCATTATTCATAAACGCAATTTAGGCCTGCTATAACTACATGAGGCCAATAGTAGTTTTTTGCATTTTCAGGTTGTCGCACCAGGTCAATCCACGATCAATCATTTAACAACAAAAAAATGTCTATTTTTGGGGCCTTTGCCCAGCAGTGGCGCACCAAATTCTAGAGGAAAAAAAAACTTGTTATGATTGATTGACTCAGTCAGCTGAGGTGACTGATGATTTTTTGTTTTGTTCAGGCATTACATAGGTAGTTACCGAGTTTATTAAAATTATTTAACTTTATTTACATAAGTAGGTATACTTCGTTTAGTATTTTGAGGGCATTTAGCAAGTTTGCAAAATGGAAAAGCAAAAGATATTACGCGCTGCGCTGGCCCGGCACTGGACACGGCCCGATCTAAGGAGAATCATCCCTAAAAGGCAAGTAACAACAAAAATATTTCCCGTGCGAACAAAACTTTATTTTACAATACGTTTTAGGCTTTAAACGCACAGGCGGATTTTTATCCGCGCGGTAACAAACCGCGCGGATAAAAATCCGCTGTTGCGGTTTTATTTCCGCGCGGTTGGAAAGGTTGTTATTTCATTTTCAACCTTATTCATAGGCAACGAAGGTACAGGCGAAATTTTGGCCGCGCGGAAATAAAACCGCGACAGCGGATTTTTAACCGCGCGGTTTTTTATCCGCTGGTGCGCACACTTCCATAGGATTCAGTATGTTACATAAAATCCGCGCGGCAAAAAACCGCCTGTGCGTTCGTAGCCTTATAACTGTTTCAGATCACATCTAAGCCCAGAAAACTGCAAAACTTTCGTCGGAGCGACCTGAAAAAAGGAACAAAATCAATATAATTGGTATAGGTATATAAGAGTTAAGAAAATATTTATAAATTGAAAATAAATATTTTATGATCAATGTGTTTTTCTTTCTCTTCATAAATAAGTTGTGCTTAAGTATTCAGATGAATACAAATAATTAATTGGGCCTTCTTAATTGAGTAAGTATCTGTATTCTGGTTATCAAAGACAAAGATCCCATAGCCATGAGCGTTGCTAAAATAGTGTTATTCAGGTATTCAAAATGTAAAAAGTATACACAATACATACTTCACGATATCCCCAACACCCTGCAATGATTTGTCATACACAATCCCTTGTGTCAAATTGCAAGACTTCCTGTACGAAAAAAAGATTATGTCCGTTTATTGTAGAGCGTTCGTACTTTATCGCGCAAAGAAATCAGGTCGTAATGTACATTATATTCTTTTCGAAGTCCAGGAAGTGCGGAGGGTTTTGGTTTCCAACTAGCTCGCTAACATCCAAAGCTATCTATCTTCTTTTTTTTTTCAAAATTCACTTCACATCATTCACGAGTCACGACACATCCTCGCGACCTCGCGACAAAATAACAAAAACAGCTGATCAGCAGGCGCCATCTTGGCAAAAATCAGCGTGTTAGTGCGTTAAAGTAGGGTCGGGCCTACTTTAACTTACGGAGGCATTATAACGACGTTTTAGTGCTAATGAGCGTTTATGAATCCAACTTTTTTGACAACACGCCATTTTAGGCTAAACGTGTGGTTTAAGGCCATGTTATTTTTTTATGAATAAGACGGTTAGTTGTTAAAAACACAATTCTCGCTACGGAGCTCTGGTGGCAACACAGCCGCTCTGAACTCACCTTAACCTTGACCGTTTGTTCCTTACAGTTCTCATCACCAGTCGTCATCGTTACCTTGTACTCATTGTTGCCGGATAACATTGCTCTCATCTCTTTAGTATCTACTCTTATTTTAGCTTTAAAACCTGTTAAAAAATACGTTTTATTATTTCCCAAATGTACAGACAGTTGCAAAAATTATCACATTCAACGGCATATTTGAATCGACTAGGTATACCTGGAAAAGTCTCTCTCAATACTATTTTTAGACATCATTAAAAAATTCTTACCAATATGTAAACGAGGCCACAAATAACTCTTGGCAACGGCAACACAGAAAGTGACTTTAAAGTTAGTCGTATTCAGTGACAAGTCGACCACATCAGGCACTACGATTAAAGCATCTACCTTTACTGTAGGTATACAGCGATATAGGAATGCTGAGCCACTGTTCAAAGCTCCAACTGCTAAATCTGTTTGTAAAAAAGAAGAAATAGAATATATAATGTTTGCTGGATAATTTAGATATAGAAGCAGCTTCAGTGCTAGTGATTTCTTTGAAACTTTAGTTAGTGAACATGGCTTCAAACTGAACTGATCATCATTTTAGCCGAGAGACGTCCACTTTTAGACATAGGCCTCCACATAGATTGACACAAGGACAAGCATTTTTGGTTTGAGATTTGCTTGTAGGCGTATTGCTCAAAAAACTCTTCATGTTTGGGTGCATTCACGTACAACGCTGGTAAGAAGCACTTTTTATCGCTGGTTTGAAAAATGTATAGAAAACACCTCCGCGGACATAGACGCTTGTTCCAGCGCGAATTTCAGCGCAGGAATTTTCTATACATTTTGCAAACCAGCGCCAACAAGCGCTTGTTACCAGCTTTGTACGTGACTGAACCCTTACGCTTCTACCAGTCTTTTAGTGTGTTATTTAAGTCGCTGTTCACGACCGCTATGTGAGAAGATAGGGTGGTAGTATTCTATGCCGCATATTGTGATGGTGTTCTATAACATTCTCTTAACTTACCATTACAATGATTGCCATCAACGTCGTATCCTTTAGAGATGGAAAATCCGAAGCCCCTAGCCGCAGCCGTGATTCGCTGTACAGCATCTTCTCTTATACCTTTGCCATTTCCTCTATAGATATACACTGCGCCTGCTCCATCGTCTTCAAATGGAGCTCCTATGGCTATATCTGGAATATTGTATATTTCAATGCTATGTATTTCTAGAATAGTTAGAAGTCAGTGTAAGAAGTGAAAATAGTCGTAAAGCCAGAAACGTTTATGGTAGCAAAATATTATTTAGCCATAGTTAAGAATATTTTTTTTGTCGATCTCTATTATCAAAGAATGAAGGTAGGAATTTTCCGTGAAATGTCAATGTGTTAAAGCACTTGGATTCAGTTTGGGACTGGCACGTATAAAATAAAGGAATACTTGTCGATATTTGCTTTTCGCAGGTCTTTCTTTTGGGAGAGTTATAAAATAGATAGGTACTTAGTAAATTTAATAAAAATTACTCAAAATTTATACTTAGGTAAAAAAGCACGGGATTTCTTTGCGGGATCGAATCAGAAATGAGGACATACGCAGAGAAACCAGGGTCACCGACATAGCCAAGCGGATAAGCTCGTTGAAGTGGCAATGGGCAGGTCATATAGCCCGCAGAACAGATGGCCGCTGGGGCCGAAAAGTTCTCGAGTGGAGACCACGGATCGGCAAGCGCAGCGTAGGACGTCCACCGACCAGATGGACGGATGATCTGCGCAAGGCTGCGGGTCCACGCTGGATGCAGGCCACCTGCGATCGGTACAGATGGAGAGCCTTGAGGGAGGCCTATGTCCAGCAGTGGACGTCCTACGGCTGAAATGATGATGATGATGATGAAAAAAGCACATTTATACGGATTAAGCATCTTTTTCTACCTCTGAAACTATCACCGTCAACATCTCCAAGATCTGCAATAGCGCTGCCAAAACGAGCTCCACTTTTACTGGAGCCGGACACCATAACGATATCAGATGAGATCAGAGTCAGAGTTTTTTCCTGGATTATAAAATAATAGGAAAAAATCACATTAAAATACTAGGAAAATTTATCGACAGCATAATTTTTACTATTTTCAACGATAGGAGAATTTTTATTTTACCCTTAAAGTCGCAGAAAAAAAAGTTTTTGAAACAGTTTTTTTTGTTATTATAACATTTATTAGGTGTCCACAGATGACCTAAAAAATAATAAAAACAATCTATCACCCCTAAATTCAAAGATATGGCATGTATATTATACTATACATTGCAACCTCCATAAAGAAAATTGTATCTTATAATTGGTATAGTATAATATACAGTGCCACCTTAAGCTTATTTGCGGTATAAACCGTAAAGCAATTTTTTTTGCCACATATCATAAAAATCATCAATAATATCATCAAAGACGTCCACTGCTGGACATCATCATCTTCATTTCAGCCGAAAGACATCCACTGCTTGTCATAGGCCTCCCCCACAGAAGGCCACAGCGACCGGTTTTGAGCGACCCTCATCCAGTGTTATCCCGCAGCCTTGACCAGGTTGTCAGACCACCTTGTGGGGGTCTGCCTACTCTGCGCCTTCCGGTTCGTAGTTGCCACTGGAGAAATTTTTGGCCCCGGCGACTATCTGTTCTTCGAGGTGGAAATAGCACCACTCGATAGCATATGTTGCTGTATAAAAATGTATGTTGCATTTTGTGCAAGGCCTGTACTTTTTTTTTGTAAATATTTGCATCTTTGGTATTCAGTTGACTCTATTCAATGATCATAATATGTAATATCTGCTATCTCATTAGGTGTTTCAGAGACAGATCAAGGAGCCAGTCTTTTTCTGTTTTAGCTTTCATCTACTGCTGCTGTACAAAGAAAGCATATCTGGCCAAGTCCACTCCTCCCTTATCACGGTTGTAGTGCTTCACGAAATATTTTTCAGGAATTTTCAGGAAATTCTTTAGCAAGCAGTGCTGTAAGTGAGGGTTAAAGCGCAAAGTCTTGGTTAGGTAATTCGTAAATCACAGTAGAGACTGGTGGGGACAGTCCCACTAACAGGCTTCAATTATAGGGTCGCGTGACTCAAAGCTGGTTTCGGAGTTGATAAAACATAACCCTGGCGATCTTGGTTGGGTGCATCCGTGCATCGTGAACCAAAGCTACTGTCTCAACAATTTTAGGGGGAGCCCGAGTTATTATTTCAGTCATCATCCAGGGGTTGGGTTGATGAAATTAGGCTTGATATCTAGTAAAGCAGTTGCTTATAAAATGTCGAGACAGAAAGGGATCGGATTGACGGATCTGGGCTATTTGACATGTTCAGATTCTCAAGGGATGAATTCAGAGCGGGTGCAGAAGAAGATTCTAAACTTTTACCTAGCTATTTCATCTTCATTATTAGAATCATTGTAATCGTCGGAAGCTTCATCGATATCGAGTACAAAGTCCACGATGCCCTTGACTGATCGCTTTGTTTCTTTCAGAGTAGTAAAAAGATATGATGCATACCAATAAGCATAAGAGAGACCCAGAATGAAATTTTATACTATTGCAAAAGTTGAGCAATGTAGAAAAGATAAAAATAACAGCAAAGACCTTCAAAATAACGAAAGGTTTCTCAATTTTGCCGTAATCTGGCACTTACATAATACAATATACTACTAATTACCAATTAAACCATTTGAATATTTCCACTGCAATGGTGGCAATGTATAGTATACTATACATAGTTTTCAATTCAGTGATTTCCTCTTAAGTGGCAATGTATAGTATAATATACATAAAAAACGAAGTCAGTTTAGACATACAAGAACGCGCTACTGACAGTTTTTTATAACACACATCCAAGCTTTATATCACAAACTTCTAGATTTGAAAAAAATAAAAGTCATAATAATGTCAAAAAAAAATAAAAAAAATACTTAAACTTAACCTTGCGCTTGCGGCTTCGGTATCGTTTCACGAAAATGACAGTTGTGACTATATATTCATAGAAAACTATTAAACTTTTTTTTAAATATGCATTTGGAAATGTTCAGACATCATAACTGTGTACTCAAATTTAAAAAAAAAATAAAACAATTTGGTCCTATAATTTTACAAACATCAATGTATAGTATAATATACAAAATGACTTTAAGGGTTAATTACATATCGCTAATATTCGATCCCCATATAAAAATTAACTTAACTACTTTACAACGCTGTGTCGCAACATTGATATCGATCACACCGGCGGACAAGATGAATCAACGCCAGGTGCGGCCACCCACCTCCCACCGTTCCCGGAGACCATCGGCCACCGCGACGATGGATGATGAAACTGCTGATTCAACACCTCGTGACTCCACGTGAAGCCGAGGATGAAGAAACGGCCCCACTTCGTGTCTAGCATCGACCGAACATAGTCTTAAGCTTTCTTTTGTATTACTTTGTAATTTTAATTAATTAAATTTCTGATTTTAAATTCGGTTTTTTTTCAAGCCTCCGTCTGTGAAAACCATAATTGGCGCAGTCGGTAGGATTCTCGAGGCTCGCGGCGCGAATCGCTCAAGGACTCCCGAAAATCGTTGCTCCTTACGACTCCGCAGTCGCTGGTCGAGCTTTTAAGTTTGTGTCGAGAATTCGAACTTAGTGGGCGCAGACGAGGACGTATCCAGACATTGATACACGAAGAGAACCAGAATGAAATCATATATGTAAGTGCTTGAATTTTTTCTAAGTGTTGCTTCCTTGTCCTTTCAACCCCATTTTTATATTAAATTTATTCAAGATTTTTCACCCTAGGAAAAATACTAGGAAAGGCCCTGCCTTATCTAGACAGCACCATAGGCAGAGATTAATAGATTATAATAGATTTTTAGAATACGAAAATTTTGAATTAGATAGGTTGTTCAACTTAAACTACCCTTCCGATTCAGAAACCATGGCTATGACAAACCCAGATCTTATCTATAAAGCACTACGTGTAGTGCCAGACTTTGATGGTAACCCTAATGTACTAACGCGATTCATAAGAATTTGTGATCAGTTGGTTATCCAATATGTTAGGGACGGAGCCGAGCACGAATTAAATAATTTGTGCATTATAAACGGGATATTAAATAAAATTACTGGACCTGCCGCGACAACTTTGAACTCGAACGGGATACCTGAAAATTGGGTAGGCATTCGTACTGCCCTAATTAATAACTTTTCCGATCAAAGGGATGAAACTGCTCTTTATAATGATCTTTCGCTTGTATCACAAGGAAGTAACACCCCGCAGGAATTTTATGACAAATGCCAGACCCTTTTTAGTACCATAATGACTTATGTCACTCTGCACGAAACACTGCCTACTACTATCGAGGCTAAACGAACCCTCTATAAAAAACTTACCATGCAGTCGTTTGTAAGAGGCCTTAAGGAGCCCTTAGGGTCACGAATCAGGTGTATGCGACCTGAAACTATAGAGAAGGCTCTGGAATTTGTCCACGAAGAATTGAATGTCATGTACCTCCAACAGCGAAACAGCTCTCTGCCTGACCGTAAGGGTCCGCAGCCATCTACTTCCTTTCAGATGAAACCACCTTCCATCATACCAATGCCCGTACCAAGGCCATTCACTTTTCAGAATAATTTAGGTCAGAACTGGCAGAGACCCCAACCTGCGTTTGCTGCGCAGCCTCAATGGAGGCCCAATAATTTTCAGATGAATCAACCACCTAATCGTATGTCAGGTATGCTAGGAATGCCTACACGCACCCAGCAAATTTTCAGAGCACTACCTCCAAACCACAACCCCCAAAACGCTTTCCGTTTTCCCCAGCGTAATTTTCAACCCCAAAATCAGAACACGGGTCCTAAACCCATGAGTGGTGTAAGCCACTACACTACTAAGCCCTTGCCACCTACAGGTCACGATTGGAGAAGGTTTGGCAACCCTCCAACCTCTAATTATTTTAAAAGCAGGGAAATGAATTTCAATGAAACTTTTTATCCTGACCATTACTACTATCCGGACTATTATTACGAACCAATGACTAATGATTGCGACTACAACTACTACGACTATAATCAGCAAGGCACGGAAATATTGCCAGGTGATTCATACGAGAATAGATTTGACTCAACCGACTACATAAGAGAAGCCGACGTTACAAACGAGAGTGTTCAACCCTCCTCAAGCCCTTACGAGCAGGATTTTCCGAAGGCGAATATATCAAACCCACCAGAATAGAAATTAACCTACAGTCACAAAAGCAACTCCGTTATATCAAAATTGCAAATCCACCCTTAAAATTATTAGTAGATACGGGTGCAAACCAATCCTTTATTAGCCCCGAGGCGGTCGAGAAATATTACTCGTCCACCCCTTTAAACTTTGATCCTTTCGAGGTCACAAACGTGCACGCAACCACATCAAATAATTATTCTATAACTATTCCAAATTTTTCCGAATTTAAAAATGATAACTACATAAAATTATTCGTTTATAAATTTCATAACTTTTTTGATGGGCTTATAGGCTTAGATCTTTTAGACGGGCATGGATTGGACTTAAAAAATAATTTGCTTATAACTAAAACTACTTCAATACCTCTGATAACGTATGAACCCCGAACAAAACCGCAGGAAATCATACCTGCCAATTCATCAAAACTTATCAATATCCCAATTAATAGCCCCGATGGTGATGTCTTTGTGACTGAACAAATTGCATGCAATTGCATTATTCATGAATGTGTAACGACCGTTAAAGATCAGGTTGCTTTAGTCGAAGTCGGAAATCCTAATGACAGAGATATTAAATTTTATTTAAATGAGCCTATCCAATCATCCCTCTTTAATATTGAATGTACGCACGTAGATCAAGACCCTAATCGAGTTAGAGACGTACTATCACGACTACGGACAGACCATTTAAATGAAGAAGAAAAGAAAAACTTAGAAATGCTTTGCTCTCGATATGCTGACGTTTTTTATATAGATGGAGAGCCGCTGACTTTTACAAATAAAATTAAACACAATATAAGGACGACTGATGAAGTACCCGTCTACACGAAGAGCTATAGGTACCCTTTTGTTCACAGACAGGAAGTTAGGGATCAAATTACTAAAATGTTGGAACAAGGAATCATACGACCCTCAGATTCCGCTTGGAGCTCTCCTATTTGGGTAGTTCCCAAGAAGGCAGATGCCTCAGGGAAACAGAAGTGGCGATTAGTTGTCGACTTTCGAAAACTTAACGAAAAAACCATTGACGACAAATACCCTATCCCTAACATTACTGACGTCCTAGACAAATTGGGCAAGTGTCTCTACTTTACTACGCTCGACTTGGCTAGTGGATTTTACCAAGTGGAGATGAATCCTAGCGATATCCCTAAAACAGCTTTTAACGTGGAACATGGCCATTTCGAATACCTAAGAATGCCCATGGGATTAAAGAATTCACCCTCTACTTTCCAAAGGGTGATGGATAATGTCTTAAGAGGCTTGCAAAACGAAATCTGCCTAGTTTATTTAGATGATATCATAGTTTTTAGTACCTCTTTACAAGAGCACATGACGAACCTAGAAAAAGTCTTTACCAGATTGAGAGACTCCAACTTCAAAATTCAAATGGACAAGTCTGAATTTTTGAAGCTGGAAACAGCATACTTAGGCCATATAATAAGTAATGAAGGCATAAGGCCAAACCCAGACAAAATCAAGGCCATAGAAAAATATCCGATTCCTAAAACGCCTAAAGAAATAAAACAATTTTTGGGATTGCTAGGTTACTATAGAAAATTTATACCGGACTTTGCAAAAATAACGAAACCCATGACTCAATGCCTAAAGAAATCTAAAAAGATTACATTTGATAACGACTATATAAACAGCTTTGAAAAATGCAAGACATTACTAACTAACGACCCCATCCTTCAATATCCTGATTTTTCCAAAGAATTTATCCTCACCACCGATGCCTCCAATGTAGCAATAGGAGCCGTTTTATCCCAGGGACCAATTGGATCTGACAAACCAATTTGTTACGCATCCCGCACATTAAATGATAGCGAACTAAATTATAGTACAATCGAAAAAGAACTCCTAGCGATCGTCTGGAGTACAAAATATTTTAGACCATACCTTTTTGGAAGGCAATTTAAAATTTACACAGACCATAAACCTTTGCAGTGGATTATGAATATTAAGGAGCCAAACTCTAGACTTACCCGTTGGAGACTTCGTTTAAGCGAGTATGACTACACCATAGTCTATAAAAAAGGAAAGTGTAACACAAACGCAGATGCCCTATCTCGAGTAGAAATTAATAACGAGGAGACACTCTCAATGATTGCAAACCCATCTGATAAATCCACCCAAGCTAGATCCACAACACAGACTGCACAGACAAGTAACGAAAATCCTATCCTAGAAATACCTATCACAGACGACCCTCTTAACAAATTTCACCGACAAATACATATAACAGTAGTAGGCGATATAAAACGAAAACCAACGACGACTAAACCGTTTGACACACATACTAGGACATCAGCTCAAGTTTCAGAATCAAGCCTTCAGCAAGACGTTATAAGTATTATAAAAAAGTTCGTTAATCCAAAAGTAAAAACTGCCCTTTTGATCACACCCCCTTTGGCAATGTATTCTATAGTTCCTATCATTCAAGAACAGTTCCGAAGCTCATCTATGACTATAGTCCTTTGCAAGACAGAGTTAGAAAATGTAAAAGAATATTTAAGACAACAGGATATAATTAAAAACTACCATGAAGGAAAAACTAACCATAGAGGTATAAATGAATGTTACCTCGCACTTTCCAGAAAATACTTTTGGCCAAAGATGAAAGAACATATTAATAAATACATAAATGAATGCACAATCTGTGGACAGACTAAATATGACAGACATCCTATCAGACCTCAGTTCAATATAGTACCTCCTGCCACCAAACCCCTTGAAACTGTTCATATGGACCTCTTTACAGCTCAAAATGAGAAATATCTTACAATCATAGATGTGTTCTCAAAGTATGCTCAAGCCTATTTGCTGAGAGATGGCACAGCTATGAGTATTATTCAAGGCCTTTTGAAATTCTCTACCCACCATGGACTACCTCTAACAATAGTAACTGACAATGGTACAGAATTTACAAACCAGTTATTTTCAGAATTTACTAGACTTCATAAGATAAACCATCATAAAGTCCTTGCTCACTCACCAAACGATAATGGTATAATAGAAAGGTTTCATTCCACATTGTTAGAACACCTCAGAATCTTAAAATTACAGCAGAAAGACGAATCCATTATCAATTTAATGCCGTATGCAATATTGACCTACAATAGCTCTGTTCATAGTTTTACTAAATGTAGGCCACATGAGATTATAAGAGGGCATTTCGATCCAAGAGACCCTCTTGACTTTGATATAAATGAACATCTCATGCAGCAATATATTAGTAACCACAAGAGTCAAATGCAAACAGTTTATAATTTAATTAATGAGACCTCCCTTTCTGACCGCACGCACATCATAGAAAATCGAAATAAGACCCGGGAACCCGAAGTAGAGTACCAACCCCAGCAGCAAGATTTTATTTCTAATCCCGCTGCAAGTAGGCAAAAATTAGCTCCGAGATTTACTCAAGATACAGTTCTTGCCGATCTTCCTATACACATATATACCTCCAAAAAACGTGGCCCAATTGCGAAATCCCGCCTGAAACGTATCCCTAAAAGCGCCAAATTGTTGCAGGATCACACTGATACTGACTCTCCAACTGATTCGAGCTCAAGAGATAAAACTTGAGAGTTTAGAAGATGGACCTGGTCTACTACCGTTTAAACTTGGACATGCAAGGCTCATATCCCACTACCATAGCTTCCTACAATACATTGACCTAACCGACATAGACCAAAAAATAGATTCTGTTAAAGCACAGTTAAAATATTTAAGTAACAGTCTCGAAAACTCAACATATATGCTTTATGAATTTCAAATAGATTATCTCTCCGATAAGATAGCAAAAGCAGAAATACAATTATCAAGTTTGGAACCTAAACGGATTAAACGGGGACTCTTAGATGGCTTAGGATCTATTATAAAGAGTATTACCGGAAATCTAGACTATACCGATGCCAAATTATATAATACCGCTATTGAAACTTTAAAAAATAACCAGAATAAGATTTCACTTGAAATAAACGAACATATTAGTATTAACAAAGATTGGATGACCAAGCACGATATCGTCCTTACAGACATATTAGAAAACCAACATAAGATCAATCAAACTCTACAACTAATTTTAAACTCTAATGCATATGCGGAAGAAAACCTCCTGAAATACGCAAAGTTTGCACAGTTGTTAGTAATTATTACCGAAAATGTAGATGAACTTTCAGACGAATTATTAAAAATAGAAGACACATTAGCTTTCATTAAATCTTCAAGCACTCACCATTCTATTCTAAACCTAGATAACTTAAGTAAAATTATTAGTAATCTTCGCAGCATCTATGGAACAGACAGGGTGTTGGATGTTGAATTAAGAGAGTACTACGATATTATAAAGCCTGGTTCATACTATTCAGAAAAACAGATAATTATTGTATTTAAAGTCCCAATCATCTCCTTAAGTATCTATGATCTTTATAAACTATCTATAGTACCTAATAAGTATAATATCTCCTATATACCACCCTTTCCATTCCTTGCAACCAACGGAAAAACATTCTTGTACATGGAGGCTGAATGCCCGAAGTTTGAAAACTGGTATCTCTGTGAAGAAAGCATTAACCGACAAATAAGAAGTAAACCTGACTGTATCCAGAATCTCATACTCAAACAATCACTGCTCAAAAAATGCCAACCCACTACAGTTACTCTTAACAAAGAAGCAATGGAAAAATTAGACGACCAACATTATACAATCTCCTTCCCTCAAGCAACTAAAGTAAGGATGCAATGCGAACGAGAAGATCACATCTTACTGCAAGGAAGTTATCTCGCAACAATCCCATACAACTGCAGCCTCCGAGCAAAGGATTTCATACTCATCAATGAATACGACCGCATCAAAGGACAACCTATGAAAATAAGCCAACTACCACATAACCTGACAAATTCATCATTCAAGAAGCCGCACGTTCATCTCAAAACGATCAACCTGAAAGACTTACACGGCGTCGAAGACAAAATCTTTATGCCTATTCATCTCGAACAGATCGACTCTACGACAGCCCTATATCATACTACTATACCTATCTACAGCATCATACTTACCGCTATAATACTTATGATCATTTGGAAGGGCCGCTCATTTATTTGCCGCTGTAAGAAGCCACAAGAAAAATCTAGAGATAAGAAGAATCATACCTACAATGAACCCTCTGAGGACCCAACGACCAGTAGATCAATCCCAGCAACATTCTCGCTCAAGGTTCTCAAATAGTTGCTGATCTCCGTGGGGAGGAATTACATATCGCTAATATTCGATCCCCATATAAAAATTAACTTAACTACTTTACAACGCTGTGTCGCAATACCGACCACCTACATTGATATCGATCACACCGGCGGACAAGATGAATCAACGCCAGGTGCGGCCACCCACCTCCCACCGTTCCCGGAGACCATCGGCCACCGCGACGATGGATGATGAAACTGCTGATTCAACACCTCGTGACTCCACGTGAAGCCGAGGATGAAGAAACGGCCCCACTTCGTGTCTAGCATCGACCGAACATAGTCTTAAGCTTTCTTTTGTATTACTTTGTAATTTTAATTAATTAAATTTCTGATTTTAAATTCGGTTTTTTTTCAAGCCTCCGTCTGTGAAAACCATAATTGGTTAATCGGTCAAGGTATTTATGTACTGTATTTTCTCTAAAAAAAAAAAAAAAATTTTCTCTTATAACTCTTAAACAACCCACCCAATTTCATCCTCAAAGCGGGATAAAAGAAATTGTTTCAAGCGATAAGGGCGACTTTTGTCTGTATCTTTTGTCTGTTATCGACTTTTGACTGCTCCGTGGCTCAGTTGGCAGTGATGTGGACTGAGTAAGCGTGTGCACCCGGGTTCGATTCCCGGGCGGGGCGAATATTGATATGATGAATATCGATGTTTGTTTCCGGTCTGGGTGTGATGTTCGTCTCTGTGTATGTTTCGGGCACCCTAGGTACAGGTTCTTCCTAGTTAGGGGCTCTGAGTGTGATGTGTTAGTGTTATTGTTATTGTTATTGTTATCTTGGAATTTAAAACTTATGTTTGCAGCATTGATAATCGTCTTTCTATATTACTCTTATGGCTTGGCTAATTTTGATTATAATATGCCATATTAATAAAGAAAAATACGCGGGCGTGAGCCGGTACGCGTCTTGGTGTTAACAGCTACTAAAGTGTAAAACTAAGGCCTCATTTAGGCGCACGCGGTGCGTTGCGCGGGGCGTCGTGTGGGGAGTGTTGCAATAAAATCAAACGTAGCAATGTTTGAGGACGTTTACGGAAACGCGTTAGTACAGACGTGTAGTCACTTGACGCCCGACTCTCGCGTGTCCTTAAACGTAAAAACGCGTGATGCGCCGCACCACGTCCCGTACGACGACTAGCGCATCGCGCCGCTAGCCCCTAAATGAGGCCTAAGTTTATGACGTGTGGCTTTAGTGACTCTAGACATGTTGCGGTTCGCGTCTAGCTGTAGTCGCGGATGTGCACATTGGGTTCGCGTCGTAGACGCTCCCGTTACGAGTTCGCCTCTTGTTCGCTTTGTTGTCGCTTTAGTAGCGCAGGAGAAACTCACCTCTCCCGAACTCAAGTAAACAAACACAGCTCCCTGGTCATAATTCCATTTGCCATCTCTCATCGTGTACGTAGGAGCACCGACCAGTAGGTCTGATCTTCCATCCATATTAAGGTCTGTAGAACAGAGGACGGCTCCAAAATAAGAACCAAGATGTGGACCTTTTATCAGGCTTCTAATTCTTATGGGATCCTCCTCTTTAGATGGTGGGTTGAAGATCATGACCTGAAAAGATGGAACGAGTCATAAAATCGTTATCATAAAATCAATTATTTTTTCGTAATTAGGTTACTTTTATTTAGTAAAATAAACATAGTAATAAATATAGGCGTGGTTAAGGGTCGTTCCTCATTCTGCTCCCTATGAGAAACCAACAGTATACAGGAGCACAGATCAGCCGTTATATAAAAGAACTGATGCTAAACGCATGCTACATGCTGCACTGCACGCATGCTGCAGAACAAACCGCAAAGTGCAAGCTATGTATTTGTATGTAAACGTATGTCAGTGGACATTTACTTTAATGATGGTAAATTTCAAAAAGTTCTTAGCATGTTCTTTGGTAACAAAAAAACAACATACCCCACCAAACCCCATTTGCGATCTTGGAGCGCCAGCCACGTAAAGAACCCCGCTGGTGTTGTCAAATGTTCCAGATTCCACACTGTAGCCTAAGATTTTACTGTTATTAAACTTTATCCACCGAAACGAGTTAATAAGGAAAATGGAGACTGGCATTGTGATTTTGGCATTTCATTTCCGATGGACGATGGTGGCTAGGGTCGAAAAGTTTTCGAGTGGCGACTGCATACCGGAAGACGCAGAATAGTCAGATCCCGCACAAAGTAGTAGGACGACCTGGTAAAGGTTACGGGAGTACGCTGGATTAGGGTCGCACAAGACCGGTCGGTGTGGTGACGTGTAGCATAGGCCTATGTCCAGCAATGGACGTCTTTCTGATGATGATGATTTGTGATAGTTAAAAGGCTCTATTAACTCGTTTTGATGGAAACATTTTAGATATTGTTTTTTAATATCCGCAGAAGAACCATAAGTAACCAAAATAGCCCAGATCATTGTATAACCAGCATAATTATGTAGCATTGTCGGCTTTTGGTCCGCATAACAAAAAGCGTAAAGATGCTTCCTAGTTAAATCATTACCAAAATAGTCATCCGGCATTAGCATTCTAGTGAAGTAGGGATTGCTTATTGGTTGTTGTCTGAAGGGGTCTTTGGATCCTTTACGATCATACTCTACGATGGAACCTGGAAAAAAGCAAAATTAGTAATCACGACAGGAACAGTGTTATACGTAGACATAGTTTCGTTGACGCAAATAAAAAAAATATTTCTTTCTTTTCTTTCATTCTTTCCTTTCATTCTTTCTTCACAGGTGAGTGGTGAGAAGCCCGGCCTTATCCATCCATCTTACGAGACACGTAATTGTAAAGCGAAAACATTGTTTGTAATTTTATTTCCTCTGACTCAACTTTTTCGCGGTTTAGTATGGAACCTCATATAGAACAGAACCTCACTGGTACAGATCTGTAACAAGTTAAGTCACGGGGGTTTCAGCGCCGCTTCGGCCGTTTTGAAAACCAGAGTTTCGCAACTGATTTCCTAAAAGGATTTTAAAATACTCCTATGTAACTGGTTCTATTTTTTCAGGCGGATATATAAAGCGGAAGTAATTTTTATGTCTTTTCTTGCACAGCGCTGTCCGCTATTATACCGTCTTGACCATTTATTGCTGACTTGACAGTTACCCGTAATAATAATTAGGTAGTACAATGCTTACCAGTCCAGCCTAGAATTCCGGGTGCTCCAATGATGAAACGATTCTTGTCGACAACCTTAGCAGACATTCCCGCTTGCCCAAGGCTGTAATAATAGTTAATAACACTATCTTCTCTTAAATATTCTGGGCGAGTGCGGCTTACTTTGTAAAAGATTCGTGCTATAAAGGTAGAGAAAAAAATTGTTAACACTCAAGCTGCGAATACTTAGTGCTCGACCGACGTCCGTCAGCCGGTAGCATTCAATAAAAAAAAACTATGCATTTATTGCTAATTGCTGATTTTTATTTGACGGAAAAAGAGAGAATGGACGTCCAAGGCGGAATTACTTTGACCTTCTAAAGAAATTATAGGTGTCATGTCGTATCAAGAGGTCAAAAAGCTGGCGGGGATGCGGGAAGATTGCAAGAGGCTCCACCGACCAGAGCGAAGATCACAAGTTTGAAGTTTGGAGGAGAAGAAGAAGCAGAGTGCGCGCCAGCTACCAGCTAAGTTTGCGCCCGGTCAAAATATGTACAAAATATGTGAATGGCGTGTGAAGTACGTCAAGTACGTATACAGTGGCGCTCCCAGTCGCGCGCAGTCTAAGCTGGTGCGGGCTCTAGTCATGCTAGAGGCAGCCTTATATAAAGTTGATTAAACAACACATGACGTTGTGTGGTTGCGGCACAGAAAACAATCACCCCATCCTCACACGTGGATTTTGTATAAGTCGACTGAGACAATGTCCGAAGGACGCACAGGCAGCTTTCTTCATTAAAACATTTAAGCAACCATACTGCGATCGTCGGAAGTTTATAACAGCCAGAATCTTCATAGAAACGATATAACCTTTCAGTTCAAATTTACCACTTACATGGATCATGTAGCGGAACCAGCGGGGTAGATCCGTCACTGGAATGCGTAAAGCAACCACCCAGTATTTTATGTAACCCTTCACTCCACCTGTCCTGCCATCTTGGAGCGCAAACCTGAAAGAATAACTTACTAGGACCTGCCCGATACCAAAATGCCGCTTCATAAGTGAAAAGGATTGCGCGATATATTTGTGGTTTATAACCTGACGTCGAACTCAAATCGCGGGAGACTTATTGAGAAATTGAGTCTACGGGACATGATATCGTTACGCGAGGCATATACTCTTTTATTCTATCGATGTAGATACTTCTTGTATTACTTTGCGAAAAATTATAAAGAATTGCATGGCAGTTACTATTTCCCGTGCATTTTTGTTAAAAATTAGAGGGAAATAGTAATTTGGGATTTTTTTCTATCAAGAAAATTTTGTCTAATCGTATTTCTATTTTTGAGGAAAGATGTGTTATACATGGTGGCTTTTTTTATCGTGGCCGAATTTTTTAATACTAAGTCTCTGAATGATATATGGCTCGAATAAATTATTTTAAAAAAAATATTTATTTTTTGAGATTAAAAAAAAAACTCGCTTCGTGTCAGGAATCAGTCCCGTATTTATGCCTACCGTTTGTTAAATTTTGTTCCACGATAAAAAAAGTAACCGTGTATAACCAATTTCAGCATAAATGAAAATAAGATCTGTAGATCTTACACAGACGTCACACTGGACGAAGAGCGATGGTGGAATTTTTCATGCCTATGGCCTTAAATAATGTACTTTATATCTTACTTGTATCCTGGTACTATTAGGTATTCTGTGCTTGTATGCAATCCTACCCTATTCTATTCAATAGCTGTATAAATAACGCATCACATTCAGAGCTACCAACTAGCTATCTTGGGTGAAAGGGCTTAGGATTATGAGTAAGTAATATTATTAGATTAGCGTACCAGTATTTGATTCTGCGGCAATGACAGTATAGTAGCTCCATACCACATGTCATCGAAGTCAAAGTTCGTAGAAAATTCTGTAAAAATTAAAACTACAGTATACCCCGAACGCGTCCATACAGAAAGAGAAAATAGTATTACTACTTATTTTTCAATTGCCTTGAAGTTTTATTCTGTTACTAACACGATAAAAGAGATAAAAAACTAGGTTTGACATTTTTTTTTTTCTAAATTTACAATAGATTCAGACTATGGCTGGCATTCGCAGTCGTGTCGCAGCTCAAACTCGCACTCCGAAGTGTCAAAATATAACTTTAAATCGTTCTTCGCTCCAAATTGATAGACATAGTCGAGTTCTGACTTCGTGACAGTGAAACATATAATCGACGGAGTATATGTCAGCTCGAGCCAGAATAATCAGTACTCGGGAACTACTTGTCCGAGTATCACACTCGACCTAGTAGTAGCCTCCAAACACTGACTGTGAATGTCGGCTTTAGAGGCCCCTGAAATACTGAGATTATGTGATAAAAAATTGGTCGGACAAAGTTGTTTGTTTTACGAAACCAATGCATATAAAAAAACGAAAACTTATTAAATTATTTCATATCATCAAAATTATCGTATTTTCGAAGATTTATTAGGTAGTAAAAAACGATTTCACCCGAAACGCAAAATACATCAAAAAAATCTCTCTCTATCGCACGGTTGCAGTTGCGGGGCGACAGTATGAGTTTTTCTCAATATTATTTCGTTGCTATACAATTCTCTTAAGATGGTTTGATTGAAAGTAGCTTGAATTATAAAATATATATTTTTTTACTCACGTCGTCACAAGAATAAATATTAAGTTAACAAAGTGTAAGTAAAGCTTGGCTCAATTTACGGTGCCATAATAATGTGAAACCCGTAACCTTAACGTAAACGTTCACACAGAAGTTACTTTGAAGCAGTAGCAGCCGTGTGTCTGCCACCGGGGGTTTGTTACATAATTTCCTTGGGAAGGTCAAGATATTTTTAAGTTTTTATAGCTGACACTAAAGTAAGGTTGTGCGCAAAATTCCAACTTTGTAACTTTAGTAGTTTCCTAGTTAAATGATTGTGAGTTACGTACAGACTTACCCACAAAACTTAGCTGCTAAAAAATCTAGTCTTACCGCTCATAAATACCGCCAGCGGGTTACAAGTGACACTTTGTTTAGTTAAATCACTAAATTTACATTCAAACACTTGACCAGTGTGTGAAGACCTTATACGTCTGCTGGCAGCTTTGGGAGCACCAACTAAAAGCCTGAATATGAAAACAATATCTTACTATCAGGGTTAGGCACTCTAAAAATGGAAGTCATTGGTAAAACTTGCTGTATTTTTTAAGTTATATTAAATAATTATAAAGTTATTAAACATCTAAATTCCAAAATACATTCAAATCAGTTCAATAGTTTTGCAGTTTACCGTGCACAAATAAACAAAGAATTACACCCCTAAACAAATCTATGTTCAGTGTTTGTTCAGTTCAATGTCGAGGTAGGATCAAAGCAGTTTGGCTTTCTTAAAAGTGAAATTTAGTTGAAGATAGAAATATGAAATTTAGTTGAAGATAGAAATATGAAATTTAGTTGAAGATAGAAATATGAAATTTGAAGAGCAGCTATCTTACGTGACGTAGACAACCACTCAACATGGGATTTTGGGATAACAAGAGGGTTTAGTGCAATAATTAATTATTTCCCGATATGAAAATAATATGTAAAAACAAATCAACCAGTTATGTATTACTTTTGTTTTATTATAAAACTATTCGACCCGGCAAACTTGGCACCGCCTAACCTATTACTTGAATCGATCTAGGTATCTAGTAAAAAACTGCATTGAAATCCGTTGCATATACTTACTTTTAAAGATTTAAGCATACATAGGGGCAGACGCAGAAAGCGACTTTGTTTTATACTATGTATATTTATGAAGAATGAAGAAGCTGGGGGCAAAGGCTAGTAAACAAATAAAAAGCAAATATTTTATTTCATATTTACCCTGAATCAGTCAAAACAACTGTGTAACCAAAATATTCCGAAGTTTCATCAGGCGAAAATCTTAATCTAGAATTAATATGATATAATTCCACACTGTTTACCAGCAAAACATAGTTTAAGATTAAACACAAACAAGATATTAATTTTAACACACACATTTTATTTTATTAACTTCAAATTTTAATAATTATTAATGTTAATTATTTTGTAAGTCGAGCGTACGACTTCCCGCTAGGCGACTGATAAAAAAAAAATTACGTATTATGTGGTTTTAAATTTTAAAAAAATTAGGTATTCTGTGGTTTCTATTACTCACCACTCTAAATTATTATAAGGCTCAAAGCACCTTGGCGCAGCGAAGATTGCACAATTTTATTTGAACTGTTTGGCTTCTTTTCTAGATATTTGCATGCTTGATATAATTATTGTCAGAGCTATGACCAGAATTGTATCAATTATTATTTAAGAGTTTTTTATTTACCTACCCCGGTAGCGACTCAGTTGATGCAAATATCTTTTTATTCCACCCATTTCCCTTTAGTGGATTTAAAAACAAGCTGACTGGATTAGGTCAACAGAATTAGGTATCTTTTTTTATTGGAGAAAAAATTCGAATTTAGAAATTTTCCGGGTCAGCTAGTTTATAATTAAGAGTTACGTAACGTATTGTGGCTAAGATTTTAAATTTTTTTTCGATTGGAAACCTGTTTTTGATCATGTGCCATGTTTTAATTGTTTTACTCACTAGATGTGGTCTCATACTATGGGCCGGGGCCACCAGCGTCGATTAGTTTGATTTTAAGGCAACTAATGCTTCAGAATCACTACTATTTAGTCATCATCATCATCATTTCAGCCGTAGGACGTCCACTGCTAGACATAGGCCTCCCTCAAGGCTCTCCATCTGTACCGATCGCAGGTGGCCTGCATCCAGCGTGGACCCGCAGCCTTGCGCAGATCATCCGTCCATCTGGTCGGTGGACGTCCTACGCTGCGCTTGCCGATCCGTGGTCTCCACTCGAGAACTTTTCGGCCCCAGCGGCCATCTGTTCTGCGGGCTATATGACCTGCCCATTGCCACTTCAACGAGCTTATCCGCTTGGCTATGTCGGTGACCCTGGTTTCTCTGCGTATGTCCTCATTTCTGATTCAATCCCGCAGAGAAATCCCGAGCATAGCCCGCTCCATGGCTCGTTGAGCTACTCGGAGCCTGTTCATAAGCCCTATAGTAAAGCACCACGTTTCAGAACCGTATGTCATCACTGGCAGCACACATTGGTTAAATACCTTCGTCTTCAGGCACTGAGGAATATTGGACGAGAAGACGTTGCGTAGTTTCCCGAACGCCGCCCATCCGAGCTGGATTCGACGATTGACCTCCTTCTCGAAGTTGGACCTACCTAACTGGATGGTTTGTCCTAGGTATACGTACTCGTCGACAACTTCGAGAACCGAGTTCCCAACCATAACTGGGGTAGGCAGAACATGGACATTAGACACGACCTTCGTCTTGTCCATGTTCATTTTAAGGCCCACCTGTTGGGAGACTCGGTTGAGGCCTTCGAGCATCGTGCTGAGTTCCTCCATCGACCTTGCCATGACTACGATGTCGTCGGCAAACCGAAGGTGAGTGATTTATTCGCCGTTAATATTGATGCCCTGCCCTTTCCATTCTAGAAGTTTGAAGGCGTCTTCTAAAGTGGCGGTGAACAGTTTCGGAGATATAACATCTCCCTGTCTCACGCCTCTGTTCAAGGGAATAGCCTTCGAATTCTGTTCCTGTACTCGGACAGACATGGTGGCGTTGCTATACAAACACTTCAGCACTTCGATGTACCGATAGTCAATCCGGCATCGTTGGAGGGACTCTAGCACCGCCCATGTTTCGACCGAATCAAAGGCCTTCTCATAGTCCACAAACGCTAGACATAGCGGCAAGTGATACTCTTCGGTCTTCTGTATAACTTGCCGCAGCGTATGTATGTGGTCTATGGTACTAAAGCCTTTTCGGAAGCCGGCTTGTTCGGGAGGCTGGAAGTCATCAAACCTTCGTTCGAGACGATTGGCGATGATCCTGGAAAACAGCTTATAAACATGGCTCAAAAGCGAGATGGGTCTATAATTCTTCAAAAGGGTTTTATCGCCCTTCTTAAAGAAAAGCACCACCTCACTTCTGTTCCATGCTTCAGGCGTGGTCCCTTCGAGTAGGACAGAATTAAAGAGCCTCTGAAGGACTTTGAGTACCGTTGTTCCACCCGCTTTCAGAAGCTCTGACGTGATTCCATCCTCACCCGGTGCCTTGTTGTTTTTAAGCAGTTTCAGGGCCATCCTTATCTCGTACAGGCTGATGTCCGGGATATCTTCGGTATAGTGTCGGGTTAGTTTGGCTCTAGGGTCGTTAGCCGCACTAGTAACAGGCTTAGTGACCGAATCGTATAGCTGTCCGTAGAACTTCTCGATTTCCCTCAAAATTTCCGCTTTCGTCGACGCTATACTGCCGTCATCCCTCTTCAGCTTGGTCATTTGGCTTTGCCCAACAGACATATCTCTTGCGAACACTTTGGAGCCTTTATTTCGCTCTATCGTATCCTTAATACGCGCAGTATTAAAGACACGGATATCGTGTCGCAAGGCCTTCGAGATCTGCCTATTGAGCCGCCTATATGACGCAGCATCATCGGGAGACTGCAGTCTAAGCAAGCGTCGTTCAGCCATAAGTTTGAGGGTGTCTTCAGAGAGTTTCTGAGTTCTAGCGGTACGGCGAGTCCTGAAGAATTTAGATCCGACCGTATGGACAGTTTTTACGAACCTGTTATTGATCTCGTCCACTGATGCGTCGTCTAGACAATCAAAGCGATTAGAGAGCTCGAGTTGAAAGCTCTCGGGGTTTTCGATCTGAGCGAGGGTAGGACGGAGCGTAGACTTCATCAGGCGGCACCGTTCAAGTTTAACGTTCACATTCAATGTGCCTCTTACTATTCGGTGATCACTGCCGGTTTTTACCCTATGAATCACGGAGACATCATTGAATATCCGTTTCTTGTCGGTCAAGATGAAGTCTATCTCGTTCCTAGAACCACCAGGGCTCATCCAGGTCCATTTCCTATGAGGTGGCTTCTGGAAGAAAGAATTAATCATGAAGAGTCCTTCTTTCTCCATGAAATCGGCCAGCCTCTGACCTCTAGGGTTCCGTTGCCCATAACCGAAGTTCCCCACTCTCAACTCATGCTCGCTTCTCTTGCCTAGTTTCGCATTGAAGTCCCCCATAACAACATTGAAGTGAGTTTTATGCGTATGTATGGCCCGACTAATGTCCTCATACATAGACTCTACTTCGTCATCTGAGTGTGTCGAGGTCGGTGCATAGACCTGAACGACCTTCACCAAATATCTTTTAGATATTCTGAGTGTTAGGTATGCGACCCTGCTCGACACACTGTCGATGGTAATAATGTTGCTAACGAGGGACTTGTGGACGAGAAACCCGACACCACCTTGGGACAGTTGGTCGCCCTCCCGGTGGAAGAGCAGGTTACCCGATTTCAGGGTTATCGTGTCCTGTCCCTGTCTACGGACTTCTGATAGCCCTAGAATATCCCACTGTAACCTGCTCATTTCCTCTTCCAGCGCAACAATCATATCGTCAGTCCTCAAAGTGCGGACGTTGTGTGTTGCCAGGGCCAGTTGTCGTTTAAAGGGGTGGTAGCCGACCGTCCGGGGATTCTTAGCACCCCTTGCCCCGCCGTTACCGTGACCGCTACCGTGGTCAGGAATAGCGGGGCTGCCGGGGACTAGGGGCCTGGGCACATGCTGACTATTCATGAGGGGGGGGTTGCCATACTCGCCACGCTTGGCAGGCGGGTTGGCGAGCGCAGTATGGTGTTGTATAAACCAGAAGACGCTGCTGCCCGTCTTCTGGTGCTGTCCCTCAGCCGGGTCCTACGGCTCCCACGGGAGGAGAGGGGAGGGCGACATTCTAACGCCGGCGCCCGCGGCTATTTAGTACTTAAGACGATATATTAGTTTTTAAGGCTTTTTAAATCAAGTAATTCTCTTACCCTCTTATTCATAAAAAGTTAAAGAGCATTTTAGTTATTTAACGTATGTCAATTTAGACTGGATGTCACGTATTTACCATACAACAAACCAGAGAAGTAGACCTCCAGTAACGCTACTTAAAATCTACTGTATCTTTATGAATAAGACGGTTAAGAGGTAAAGATCTGGAATTTTAACATAACATTTTTGAGGATATAACAAAGTTTTTTCTAATTGAAAAACACTTGTGGAATCAAAAAACCTCGATACATTATTTCGTCAAAGATAACCATTCCAAAAAACGGGAATAGCTAGTTCTTCGAAATTACTAACTAGTTTTTGCTGAAACTATATAGGTATAATTATAATAAAGTAAATTAAATTCTGGTAATTTGAATTTGATTTAAAAGTTATAATTAAAAATATATTTAATATTTATTACTTTTTCGAATAAAATGTAGTAACGATGTGGGCGACTGACATATGACTGTCCTTTTCCATCAGTATGTTTGAGGGAAAAGGACAACCTTTGATCCTCGGTCGTTTGATTTATTCCACGTATATCGTCTTAAAGGAAAAAAAATGTATTAGAGTACTTTTCGAGTTATAAGAGGTTTTTGGTGGCCGCGTTGTTAAGCATCCTTCCCAACGCGGCCACCTTCAGATTGAGCCAAAATAGCAGCAAATATAAATTTATGAATTAGAAATAAATCTACGCAAAAAGTACTTTGCAATAAACAAACTTTTGTTTCCCTGAATCTAGGAGAAACTGAAAATTAAGTAAATCCAAGTTTTACCGCGCGGCTTTGAGGTTATTTCCAGGAATCTCGTAAATACGCATCATATGAAGATGAGAATTCTAACGAGTATACTACAGTATGTCTACTATTTAGTACTTTATGGCAAATAATATTACTAGAGTACTTTTCGAGTTTAGAGTTGGTTACTCGGATGTGCATCATTACCATAATAATGATGAGCTGGGCCTAATAATATTGGTAATTTCATGGTTTCATGGACAAAATAATACAATCTAATGAACTTATAATGACTTAAAAAAAATTTAGTACCAACTTTTTTATACTTATTTAAAAAATGCATTTAAGGCCGATGGACCCCTTGTTCTTTTTTCCCTCGCGCATTGCCCTTCACCCCTGTCTGTGCCCCTGTTTTGTCTACCGCCAGTTATGTCAGCGTAGGGCATTGCTCTGGTTGTACTCATCATTTATAGTTTTTTTTACTTACCTACATAAACTTTCCAAGAACCTCAAGCGAGCACGGTAAATTTTTTTTAATTTTTTTTTAGGAATCAGTCCTGTATCACTATGCCTACTGCCTGCCATGTGTTAAATTTTGCTCCACATTAAAAAAGTAACTAGTAGAGTAGTACCTAATACTAGAGAATTATCTCAACACACCACGCTTCCTGTTTTGCGATAATGGATTATTATTCCTACTAATATGAGTCATTGTCTGTGATTCAGTGGGCAGATTTCGGGGCTCCAGTTTCGATTCCCGACGGGGTGATGTAATGATGTAGGTTTCCTGCCTTTGTGTAAGTTAATGCTCAAAATAAAACAAAATATGATTAAAATATTTAGTTTTTGGAATTGCTTACTTATATTTTAATCATCAAAATAATTATTTTTAATTGTAGGTAATGACTATAATTATAAATCTTATTCAAATATTGATGTTTAGACAAAAACAACAGGAAATATTATTATTTGGCAGATAGGATGCATAATATTTTAATTTGGCACTTAAAATTTTATAAAATACTTAAAATGTATATGGTATTAAAAATTATAAGCAAAAATCTAACAAAATGTGAATTTAGTAAGTACAGAATAAAGACCAGCTTATTAACAACTAAATTAAATCGACTCCGTTTTTTTAGATTTATACAAAGTAAGACTGTAAAAACCCTTATGGTAAGTATAACATGTAGACAGGTACTTAGATATTTTATAAGCATGTATCTTATTTAAGTTACAGTAATAATATAATACTAAATGGATAAAAGTTCTTGGAAGTCAATACTAACTACTGATTAGTTGATAATTTCAGTTTTAGTCGTAATTTTTTTAAGTTTTGCTATAATCATGGAGTTGCGGAAGGATCCGGTATCATTTCACTCCTCATCTCCTTTGACCGTATGGAAACCAGGCGGGGACGTCCGGTTTCTGAAAAATAAAGAAAACAGTCAATTAAATTTCCAGAATTAATGAGTAATCAATGATTTATTTGCATAAACACTGGGTATTAAGTTAAGGTTACGTATACCATAAACTTTTTTTTTCTAAGAGTATATACTTAGAAAAATAGGTATACCTACGCAAGTAGCTGACATTAGTGAAATGTAAGAATTAATTAATGAAATTGAAATTATTATGAAAAAAGCAAAAAAATTAGCCCACCCACAAAACAAAATATTTAGAACTCATTAGATTTTATTGGTTAAATATTTTTTCAGGGTTTTTCATGTTTGTGTCCTTTTTAAATAAGTCGGTACTACCGTTTTTTTAAATAATGCCATAGGCATAATAACATTCGAAAGTAAGTACTATGGTATTTTAAGGTACTTGGTCAAAGATAAAATACTTAAGATGCAGAAGGATCCAATCAGTACTGTAAACATTAGAAAATTAAAAAAGGTCTTCATTAGTAAAAGTAGAGACCTAATTAATTTTAATTAACTATATCGTTCACGACATCTAATTCACTTAAAAGAAACACACAAATAAAAATTTTGCTTAACTCGAAGTTTCATGCATATAATAACAAATTAAAAACCTTAATAAAATAAACTTAAAAAAAAATTACATATAAAATTGGCCTCAAAATCATTCAAAACTCAAAACATTTACTTATCAACTATTACCTAAGCAGCCTTCGCAATACCTAAAGAAAAAGAAAATATTAATTTACGCTTTCAGATTCCATAGACTTTCCCAAAGCAATCGAACCGCAATACTTTACTGTCTAAGTTACTCTTGACATTAATATTTCTCCTACTAAGTATACGTAGAACTTATAGCGTTATAAAAGCCAATATGATGCCCATTTCAATTTAATGTCGTGATAATATTGCATCTTCGATAAATATCGAGACGGAGGCATAAACTTTGGTCCTCTTTTATTATTATTTATATTGCTTATTATTTAAAATAAAGGTTTAATATACTTAATAATACATACGTTTGCATGCAAACTCTAAAATAAAAATGATTGAGGTAATTTTTGTACCAACCTCGAGGTCCTTAGCCCAGTTGGCAAAAGCGTCAGATCGCTTTCCGTACCTGTGGACAAATTTTATAAATATTTACACTCCATTGGTTTATTTAATTTTAGATATTGTGTAGAGAATACGTTTTTATACAATCCTTATTAAAAACTTATTCTAATTCAAAAACAAAAAAAAAACATCAAAAAAGGTCTGTCCGCAAACCTTAGTCCTTGTCCTTGTAATCACCTATATTCAGTCTATTGATTGCAATAAAGAGGATTTCTATTCTATTCTATTCTCAGAGAAGCCATTCAAATTTCTTAGAAAAACCCTAATAAATCGATTATAAGGTGGATAATGAGCTGCAATATTAAAATAATAATAAATACCAAAAAACACATTTTAAGAAGCATCATTCCTTTCAATAGCCGCAATAAACTTTTAACATAAATCCGCCAATTAAATAAAGTCGAACAAAGTTTTCGAATCTGGCTCTGTCACTATATTTTAAAGCTTCATTCAAATGAGAGCGCGTATCAAACAAACGTTCTACAATAAGTAATTAACGACCTAGCCTCAGAACAGAATTAAAACATCGAACATTCAACACCGATGAATAGATTCATGCAAACAGATTAAGATATCACAGTGATTTACGCTTGAACATCGACGTTTTTTTTATCGTACCTTGGTCGCGTGTGGTAGGAGTAAATGCGGTCAAAATTCTGCAGTTGAAGAAGCCGGACGGCTCGATCTAATATGTCCGGATCAACCCGTTCGCCGTCCGAAACGTCGCGACGGCCAATCCTGCCAATATCGATACGATATAACAACACAGAGCGGAACGCTTCAGTTTTTAACACGACCAAGTTACGGTAAAGCTGTCCTGAAACAACTTTGTCTTATGTTGATTTCTGAGACTCCAAATTGACTGTTAAGCATTAGATGGGAAGCCGACTTTCTGATAATTCGTTATAAAATATTATGGGTAGAAGTAGACATGTAACGAAACGCAATTTCGCATGTTGCACTAACGTAAACTTTTAAATTGGAGATAGAGTTTTTTAAACTAGCAAAAAGTAACTTTTATAATTTGGTCAGAGTAACGAGCAATCAAACAATAAAATTCTAGATAAAAGCATTTAAAAAGCATTAGTTCAGTTAAGAGGAACGCATCAAGTTAAACAAACAAACTAAACAGACGATAACACAGCCTATCATGTGCACTCAAAAACGTTCCGTGAAACGCAATAGGTGTTAATTTGATCACTCGAGTTCGAGGCACTCATTAAATAGCGTATCGAAGCGTTAATATCAACATTGTTCGAGTGTTGGCTTACGATAGCTTAGCGCGAACTCTGGAAGACCTGTTTATATGTTTTTTTAGGGCTTCTGGTTGAATACTAAAGATTTATTTATTATTATTTAATATCATAATCTTAGCCGAGAAGTCTACTATTAGCCGCACCCACAGATCGCCACAAGTACAAAAAACAAAAAGGAGTTTTCCATTTACGCCACGCTTGGCAAGATGGGTTTGCTGTTGCAGCATGAGTAAGGCTATCATCTATTATCTCAAGTTTTTCAAAGGAGGACGCTGCTGCTTGTCCTTCAGGTGTTCCTATTGTCGCCCTTAATCCAATGAGAGAGAAAAAACCGCCTGTAAAAGTATTTAGAAGTTAATTTTCAATGTACCTACAGAAACGCTTTTGTACCTTTTAAATTGTTTTGAATAAATAAATAAAATAAAGAAAAACACTGTTTACTGTTTTAAAATTGTAGGTATATGTAAGTAGAAAGAATAATTTGAGAAGTGCTAACTACAAAAAAAACCTAAACTATTTAAATGTCTGGCATCAATTAGCCATTCTACACAATTATAAGAAATGAACAACTGTTTTTCCTTTTGTTTTAATTAATTAATGAAGACTTTTCTCGAGAAAATAAAAATCAAACCCAATTAACTTGGAACTTCTTCTCTTACAAATTTAAATAAAAGAAATGCTTTGCATTTTATACGAAAACTATTGTGAATTTATTCTATGAAAAGTGCAGTGTAACTTAAATGGTCACGTACGATGTGCTTTGTTGTGTAAAACCGTCCATTAGACTACGAGAAATTAAAGTTAGAAAAGCTGAGTAAAAGCAACTTTATTTCTGAAATACATTTGCAAACTCACGTACTTACTATCTGCGTAGTACGTAAGCATGAAAATGAATATGCTGAAAAGAATCCTTATGAATTATTTTCATCATCAATCTACTGTTGAACAAAGTCGTAAAACCATTATATTGCCCTCTTCAAGTTAATACGATCGAGATCATAGCGAACGATGCCTAAAATATGAAATTTAATAAAATAAATACCTGACTCCGGTCGTATTCGACAACAGCTACAATCGACGTCATTAATCGCAAAGCTACGGCGTTGATCCCAAACCTACTCACATGTATCTAGATCCTAGATCTAGATCAAGTGCCAATGGGCTACTGATAGCCACGGCTAACGAGAAGTTTAAGATGAGGAACCCACAGCTTAACGTGGCTTTCAAAGTACGGAAGCGATGGTGGCATCATTCAAAGTCTTAAAAGACTCAATATTTATGTGCCGCCAACTGGGATTGAGCCTCGGACTGGGTGGTAGACTCACTCGTTTTACCCCTGCACAATACTTTTGCTACAAAAACCTGCATAGCTAGTCTTTTCCTGTATTTAGTTAGGAACGGTCAGTGACATTTTATGAAATACGTCTAAAAGTATTTTTACTTTTATGGCTAATCCACATTTAGTTCTGCAAATGTTTTGTAGAATACTTCTACTTCTACTGCATTGGAGTGCAGTGCAACCGATTCAGGAAAAGGTGAGCATTACTTTCCCAACTTTACACACTTTAATTAACCGTTGCCTCGGAGACAATTTCCTAAGATCGGAGTTGGAAACTTGTTATTTAGTAACATCCTAGACAACCCTAGACACCGATTCTACATTGATAAGGGGCTCTAAATGTGACGATTTTTTTAAATGTATACTTGGGAGTGAGAATTTGGCGAATGCCTTTTTTAGTAAACACTTAAACCTAAGAAATCTACATTGCAAATTTAAAAGTAGTTTAGGATCTTATTACAATTAGATATTGGCTATCTGACCGTTAATTTTTATTTTTTATCGTTTTCTGGTAGGTAGTGCAGTGCACCCGATATCCGAAAAGAAATCTACATTTCAAATTTCAAGTCACTATACATGAGGTTTACGTTTCTGTTCAGTAACGAAAAAGTATTTTACAACAACAGGAACACAAATAATAGGTGCGTGCGGCTGTATACGACGCTAATGCAGGTAGTATGGTCGTATTTTATCCAATCGTGGTTACAAGTAGGATATTGCCAGCGTAAGTGAACTGTTTTGCATTTTAATAGTTTTGCTGTCGAGCAACGCAACATTTATTGCGATTCCCAATAATAGCTAACACCTTGTTAATATTATCTTTTCTTTTAGATAAATAGGTAATATAATGTTAGTGCTTAACACATTTAATTAAATACGATAGGTTGAATTTGTATCTAATTAACTTGTAAGGTTTTATTTATCGACATTACCTATATTTATTTTACCTAAGTGTAAAAATACATACGGAGAAAGAACTTCGAAATACATACTGTCCGATGTACTGAATAATATACCTAACCAACTTTATGTAAAACTTTGTAACGATCCCAAAAACAAAAATAGGACGAAACTAATTAAATCTGCATTCCTGTCCGTGTAACGTAAACCCCCACTCTTTGTTTTTTGTATAAATTTATTATGTTAAGTAAGATAACATATTTTTACTATATAGATTAGAGCGATCACAGCAACAGATAAACCTCTCACGGTTTTCGTTTGCTGGTTATTGTAAAATGTATGATGTTATTATATATCAATAAAATATTAAAAAAAAAAAAAAAAAATTATTTAAATAAAATTTTCAATTAAAAATTATTGTAAGTATTCCAATTATGTACTCCACCAAATTAAATATATACCGACTTGAAAACTAAAAAAATTGCAGGAATGCCTAACAAAAACATTTTGTTAAGTCTAACTTCAGGTAGAGGTCTCTTATCTCAAAATAGACTTCGTCGCAACAATTCCGGTGGAGTCCACAAATTGCTCTCAAAGCATGCAATTTGCCAGACATTAGGCCCGACACGATAGTAGAAGCTTTGTCAACTGTAGGAAATGACACGTTCTTTGTGACTCGCCAACTTGGTACCGAACAAGTGGCGATTGGCCAGCGTTGGCTCCAAATGCTGAAAATTATTAATTTAAGGGAACTGCTGAGGATTTGCTTTTCGCTTTGTGTTGGCATGTTGATTGCTTTCTAGCAAAATCCTATGGTAATCCAATCCAATTTTCTATTTAAAAATTCTATCAACCTTTCTTACCTTTTTTAACTTAGTCTGATCAGAATTTCAGACCAAATTATATATTTTTATTTTTTATTACTAGACAGCACCGTTCGTTCATGAAAGCTCAAATAAAAAAGTTTATTTCCCTAATATATTAGTACTTACCTACTACCAAGTAGGTAACGTATGTGCAAACGGCATAATATGAACTGCTTGGTCCCAAAACTTGTAGACCTGTAGAGCATTTTTCTCTGAGATCTAAGACTAACCTCGGTCTAGCAGCCTGAGTGTAGTAGCGGTCCAGCTCCTGTAGCATTCGAAGAGCGTCAGCCATGTCGTGGGGTCCTTCGTCACGGGCTTCGGCCAGGCAGACGAGGGCCAGGGCGAGTGCGGTAATGAGGAGTAGCTTCTTCGACAGCATCTATTTAAAGGAAGGATATTTATAGTAAGGATACGTCCTTTTGTTTTCTGCCATATACGACAACATATGGACATGGGTCTCCTCTAAGGATCGTCATAAGGACAAAAATTGTGAGGAGTTTTGTCCTTGACACGCAATTGGCAGGCGGGTAGACGAATACAGCATTGCTCTTCTAGTTTTTCAACAAAGGACGCTGCTGCCCATCCTCAAGTATTCCAGTCGTCATTTGCGCCTTTTCCCAAGAAAGGAGATGGGGTGGTGGTTTACAGTGCCGCCACCACGCGGCTGTTTCAGTCAAAGTTTACTTCACATTTATTATTTTTCAAATTCGAGGATTACAAATCATAATATTGGTATGTTTTATTGATATAATGTACATATTATGTTCAGGGTATAATTTGGTAGAGCTTAGAAAGGAAAGATGACGTTTGCAATACATAGCCTCGGGCATACAAATGCGGATAATAGAGGTCATTATATCAGAATTATTGTTCTAAGAGACTAATTATGTACTCGTTACTGTGGTTAATTAATATAAAGGAGTTCATCAAACAGTGAGAAGAAAACTATCACAAAATTGTTTCAAAAACTTCATCTTAGTTTATCAAAGGTTTGTCGCGAGGAATGTAAAACTGATTGTTGTGTCGATAATAAAACTATGGCTATAAGTTAAAATGAAAAATATACAAGACCCGTACTTCGGACGCCGAACCGCCTTTGATAATGGGGAAAAATGCGCATTTCCCCCTGTTTTCGGACGGGGGCTATGTGGGGCTCGCACCCACTTACAAGAGTAGGGATTATAACAAGACAAACTCTCCCCAATATATTTGTCCTAGCGGCGATCTGAGGGGGTAATCTATGTCCAAAAGTGGACGTCTCATAGCTGAGATAAAAATAAAGAACTCTAAAAGTGATAATGCGCATAGAAATCTTCTTCACTGATTATCACCGGTCGTATTCCCGAGCGTCGGAAGACTATGTATCTAAGGTGCCTAAGTGCATTTTCTTTGTGCCAAATTTACAAGAATTAACTTTTTGAATTCGGGTGTTTCCGTGAAAAAGACAATTAGCGAAGATCTGCATGCGCACTATTAATTTTATAGAAATTGTGTTTTGATCGCGTTGAATTCTGGAAATGCCTAAGGCATTAATGTCAAACCTTTACCACAGTCTTTAATAAGTATTTCGTCTAATTACTGTAATAAATAACTATTGAATTAAACATGTAATCCTCACCTAATAGACTCATCTTCTAACGGTGTTACGTAGTCATTAATATCAAACAAACCAACTTAATTATAATTTTTATTAGGTACTTTACTACCTACGAATTACCGTAAAGGACGAAAGTCTTAAACCAACATATATCTGCCGAGGCGTCGCAAAGATACTGAGAGAAATGTGTCTCTAAATTGTATGGCAAATCAGGTTTTCAATCGAAAATTATTTAAGCTATCACAAGAGACGTCACGCTATTGCTCCTCAAACCAGCGGGGCAAGTTTCTTAAATAAAAACGATTGACTCGTAATTGTTTTGTTAGCGACTTCGTCAACCACTGCCGCTTTAACAATGACCATTTCTGGTGCACGCCCAAAGAAAACAGCATTGGTTAACAAAGTCGCTAACGAGACAATTACGAGTCGATCGTTTTCTGTTGAGAAAATTATTGTACTTGTAGAAATTAGAGTCAAATCGTTGCGTGCGCTGTGCGTCTCAGACTGGTAGTTCTTTGGAAATACATAACATTAGGGTCATTTGACGTTTATGAATTTTGGCCCGGCCAGCGGCATAATTAATATCTAGTTGGTATAATGTAATGACATGATTTCGCCGGAAGGACTAGTCAGTAACACTGTTCTTACATCAATGTAGGTAATTACTAATTGATAAGTTGGAGATTTCATACGATATACAAACTAAGACTAAGATTACTCAGTTTTTTCGTTTGTTAGACAAAAACCTTCAAAACGCTGAAAAACTGCACAAACCAGTGCCAAAACTCTAAATTACAGGACTCTTAACTCACTTATGTTTTTACCAGGTTCAATTCTCGGATATATTTCAATGATTATCGACATTTGTTTTTGTTTTCGTGTGTCTGGCTGTTTTAGTCATACAAATTTCTTTTTTGTATTTTGGGTCGCTAGACACCAGTTTTTTCTAATTACCTCGGCGTGTAATTCTTATAGCTCAGTTACAAATTATTATTTTAAATAAAAAAAAACTTGTTAGTTATTAGCATTAATATAGAGTTCCTAAAATTGTTAACGTTAACTAGTGATAATATTTTGTCAGTGTGTAAAGTTAGTAAAATATAAATTATTTTGTTTGCTAATTCAATTTGCCGTTAAAGTTGTCTCGTTAACACAATTTGCGCACGTTTTGTTTATCAGATGTGTTGCGATACCCTTTACCCTTAATTTTTGTTGAAATTAATGTCACTTTTAGGGATAATCTACTTTATACATATCATGATTAATATTATGTTGAAAAGCATTACATGTTTAAGTAGGTATAATTGTGTCAAAAAATGTTTGTGGCCCTGCCATTGGCTCAGCTCATAATAGTTTTAGCGATTTAAATTTAAATATCTAGTTTTACCTGGGAAATTTAAGACTTTATTTTCTTAATAGTAGAATTTATTCTATTTTGACGTTTATTATTTAACAATAATAATTAAAGACAATATTTAATTTGAAAAAGGTTTGCTGCTCTGCTATACATATAAATATAAGCATGTAAGGCTCAAATCGTCATAAGGCTTTCCATAGGTACAATAAACAACGATCATAAATGTCACCGTCATTCCCACGCCACGTTTTTACTTGTATTCGATATTAAAATTAAATGACTCTGTAGACATAATTGATATGGCGGACAAATTGCCACCAATCCCCGTAGTCACAAATGTCTACAAACTGTTTGAGTTTCCGCTCCAAGGACTTGGTAAGCCCTGTAGAATGGCCTGGGCTCCAATTTAAAAAGTTACTGGTTACCTACCTCTCATGTTCCAAACTCGAATTTATAAAACTTTTTTTTGTATTCATGATTCACCGGTGACGCTACCTGTATAAAAGTCTTTTTGTTTTAGTCTTTGTCGGTGACTGTTGATAGTTTGATGCGTTTTTCTGATGACGCGGTATTGGTTCGGTTTCTTGTAATTTCAATTAAGTTTCGATTTTAAGTTTGCTAAGAAGTAAAATCTTTGTTTTTTATTATAAGTTGTAAATACCTATATATATTTAAAAAATACAATAGGTACCAATAAAAATGTGACTGAATTTATTTTCGTAAGAAATTTTCAATAATAAATGTTATTAAGTATTATCACAATATTTCCAATTGTAAGTATTTTTTGTTTGTTTGATACAAAAATACAATACAAGGATAAACATTATTGAGATGATTGATTATGATGGATTCCCGTTCAACATATAACAGTGTCAATTTCCGCATCTGCCCAATCATAGAAAAAGCTTAGAGAACTAAAACTACTTGTCTGAATATTCAGTATTTGTGATAGTACTATTTGATGCAAAAGCTTAAATATTTTTGCTCATTACTCATGTATTTTGATAATAAGGGGCTGGTTTGTCTACTATCATTAAAAGTCTTACTAACAATCTTTTCATTTATAATAAGAGGACGTCATGTGTTTCGGGCAGAATAATTAATACTGGCAGGACAGCTAATTAAAAAAAAACTCCAAGAATCCCGAACAATTATTTACTTAGTCCTTTGTTTTTATTTTCAATTGTTTTCTTTTACTATTTGCATAATTTCGTACAGGCATGTTGATTCATTTAGAAAAGTTTTTTTTTACTGTGTAGAGCCAAATCTCGGCGAAGTTTATTTTCACATGTAAGTAAAACTGTGGCAGAGCTGAGCCTGAGGCCGGGGCTATCACAAATATATCACAATCGTGTATGGAAACGCTAAGCCTAATGAAATATAAACAAAAATGTAATCCATCACCTTTACCGAAAGTTATACGCCCTATGTAGAGTTTTTTTTAATTGTCATACTTACAATTACTTAATTTCTATAAAGAGTTGCATGATACTTGTTTCGGAAATCATACGTACGTTATAATTACCGCGCTATAGTATGCATATGCTCAAATGATAAAGATTATCCTCTAGGCGACTAAACAAATCTTCTAAACCAAGCTTATTTCACCACAGACCGAATCAAACACAACCTAAAGTGAAATTTCATTCGCAACTAGATCTCAACCAAAATCTTGTGGTTGTTTAGAACTACTCGGATTAGTGAATAAGTACATTACTCAGAGTCGAGTTGATGTCAGAGTCAAAACTAGGTAGAACCTGTAACTAGGGTACCTGAAAAACGCACACCAACACACCCAGACCGTAAAACCAACGTCAATATCCCTTAACTTTCTAACTTTAACTTAGAACAATGTTCGCCATCACCGGCAATCGAATCGAAGTCCCAGTCAATCTTTGAATTAAACACCAAAAATCTTTGAATCACTTAGGTGGTCGTATTTAGTGCTCAAACAGACGAAGCCGCACCGCCGCCGCGCCGCAAAACTGTTCATACACGCCGCCGCCGCCCCGCGCCGACAAAGCCGCGCTCCCATCACCGGCGATGTTCAGAACTAGCAATCAATTAAGTACTTACAATAGTACAGTGGAACGATAAAATTTGCATTAATTCCGTGGCCGTGGCGGTGCGGCGGCGTGTGTGAACAGTGTTGGCGTCGTCTGTTTCAGCGCTTATCGTCATGGCTCTTGTCATTTAATGTTGACTAAAGAGATTTCGTTTATATAAAAATCTATCTGAACACTCAATGCGGGGAAATCGGAGCCAAAATACCAAAGCAAATATCCATCAAATACTCGACTTAAAACATCAGAGGAGGAAAATAAAAAGAATGGTATTTGCATGTTCCATTATGTATTTTATATAAATAGCATGCGATTGAAAGCAATTTTGTAAAGGTCAATCTGCTTTTTGGAAGGGACAATGGAAATATGATGTCTTTTATACCACTTGACACTTCGGTTTGAATTTGAACGTTAAATCCTCTTCAAGATCATGGAAGTATTTGAAAAAACAGTCAACGGTTAATGCGTTTGAGTTAATATATACGGTTTTTTTTATCTAAAACAATGCAATGCTGGACCATTAGGCCCGGCGCAAATCTGGCGAGCCACGGCCTAAAAGATAAAAAAACAGGGGTCAAGTTTCTTAATTAAAAACGATCGGCTCGTAATTGTCTTGTTAGCGACTTCATTAACCATTCCCGCTTTAACAATTACTGTTGTACGCCCAAAGAAAACAGCAATGGTTTATGAAGTCGCTAACAAGACGATTACGAGTCGATCGTTTTTAGCTAAACATGACCCCCTGGTCGCTTACGTCTATGGCACAGGGTATATGACCAAACACATTGTTATGTATTGGTGGCGATGAACAATTTTCGTTTGAAATTTTGAGAACACTTTTAATTGTGAGGATCCTCTCGGAGTGTTCGCTCCGCCTCGCCAGTTTTGCGCTGGTCTTAACAATTACCATAAACCAATCTAATTCGTTGCGGTTAAAAATGAATTTTTAATACGAATTTTTAAATTTGCAATTTAAATGTCTATATACCATACTGAACCCTTTTAACGAACTTCCCTGTTAAATTCCAATGACATTTTATTATGAGAAATCACTGAACTAAACCGACAAAACATAAAGAAGATGTTTTCTATTTTAATTGTTTTCCAGTTGGTTTCCATTGCCTTTGTAAGTGCAGTGATACACGAGACCACAAGTTTCTTATTTCCTCTAAAGTAACGTTTGGAATAAACGAACAAGAGTGTTTATTATAACAAGTATTTTTAAATGGGTAACTGGGTAGGTAATTTATGGAATCTTGGCATTTAAATAATTTAAACACCATAAATACATTGTTTTTAATGCTGTAATCCTTAGATTGGAGCCTCTAAGGGGACACAAGACAATAATAGGAAGGCGGTCAAGAATGGGACGGTATTTACTTTTTTTTACTTCCCTTTTTTTGACTAACGTGACCAAGTCGCAAATCTACTGTTAAACAACATCAATTTAAATAATACTTTTGATGCAGTATATGGCCAAGCGTGTCGATCGTTAATTTTATTGATTGACCACCACCGTGGTTGACTTAGCGTGATGCAGGCTATGTTTTCAGAGGTACAGAGGTATGATGGATCCATGCTTTTTTCTTAGACATGGGATTTTCTGTGGTCTTTGTAAGTATTTTTAACCGACTAAGTAATCGCTTAGAAAGTCTACACCACTCGTTTGATTAATTCTAAATGGTAACAGAAATTAAGCTTTAACATTTTACAGAAAGTTTTATTCTAGTTGGAAAAAAATACACCATCTGCAAAAACATAACGATGCGCAAACAACATGAGGATATTCATTTCTGAGTGGAAAAACTCAGGCCAAGATAATCTGAGTATTATAAATTTATCCTGTCACAAGTCTCAACACGTTAGTTTTATTATACGCTTTGGTTTGCGCTCATGGTGGTTTTCGTCATAAACTATGGCAAATATTTAAAAAAAATTAACGGTCAACAAAAGGTCAATACGTCAATACTATGAACATATGACAGTCTGTGTAAAATTAAATGACAAGCCGTTTACTTTTAAATGGTCTTTATTTATTGATGTGTTTGTATCAATTTCGATAACTAAGAATAGATAAGAAAAATACATTCTTCTTCTTCTTCTTCTTCCTCAGCACATATCAGCCCACTGTTGAGCAAATGCCTCTCCAATTATTTTCCAGTTCGTTCTATCGGCTGTCAATCTCATCCAAGTCCTCCCCGCAACAGTAAGAAAAAGACATTATAGCAAACAAAAAAAGAGTAATATAATGTAATTTTATAAATAACAATTCAAAGAATTGAAACTTTGAGCTTTTCTTGTTTATTTATTGGCAATTATTACTTTGAAAAATAAATTGCAGAAGATCAAAGCTTATAACTTTGCAGTCCGGATTGTTTTCAGTAAAAGTATGGTAGTTTTTTATTTTCACAATTGATCAAATTTAATTATTGGTTCTTGGTATAATAAATAATCATTAAAGCAAGCTAAAAGCGATAAGGTCAACTTTTGTCGACATACTAACGATTACGTTTCCTGTTTATGTATTTTTTGTACAAAAAAGATATCTATCTATCTTTTATCATCCAGTTGGACCGATGATTTAAAGACTGTTGCAGGGGAAACATGGATGAGATTGACATGACAGCCGACACAGCGAACAGGAAAAAATTGAGAGCCAGTCTCCCAGCAGCCAGCAGTGGGCTGTTGTATGCTAAAGAAGAAGACGTAGAATATTAATTAATAAAAATGAAAATCTATTTTAATTGTAAACTTTAATCAGTCACCCATCCCGGTTTCCGCTACGTCGCTACGTAGCTAAACACACGTAGCTGCTACGCGCTTCGCTTTCTACGCTCACGATTTTGAGCTAGCTAGCTACACATAGCTGTGATACACTACTCAAAACGGGTGCGATACCAGCGCCACTTTGATAAATAATAAATATCTTCTAAACTATGACCGAAATCAAAAATATGCGTCTTTGACTCCCTAGATAATCTTGCTTAGAATTTTATGTTGTGTAGCTTTTAGGATAATGATCTTAGAAATATTTTTTTATGAAACTAAAGTGGCCATTTTAGGCAACAACAGTTAATTTCTTAGATTTTGAACCTGAAAGCTACACAACAGGGCCTTAAAAATTCTAAAGAGTGAGACGTTAATGTATAAAATTTATTCTTAGTGTTATATTGAATGCACATTCTGTAAATAGTTCAGTAATTCGAACCAGTTCATGAAATCAAAAACTTTAACAATATACAGCTTCTTGCACATTAGTGCAGTCTCTTATTACAGTTACAATATACAGAAACTAATTAATGCTAACGACTAATTAGTAGCGAGACAGATAGGTTACCTGTATTTAATTCTTATTCTATTTTGAATCTAGTAACCTTTTAAATCTCCCTACTCTCTATTACTAATAAGTAATTATCGGTTATATATCATATATTATATTGCTAAAAGGTTAGCAATATAATATAGCATCTTCGCAAGTCCGGATTTGGAAAATAGGGAATCAAACCCGGACCTGCAAAGATGCTCTGTGAAAGAGGACGATGAACCAAATATGGATACCTTTATGCCGATGTTTGTTTTCTGGGTTGGGATTTGTGGTTGCTTATCTTAGGACTATGTATTTCGGGCACCGTAAAGATTTTAAGTTAAATTTGTGCGATTACCTACTTAACAACAATTTATCGTTTGATTGTACCCTTTAATTTGACGAACCACGAACCTGAATCAATTCAAGAACCTGAATCTAGGGTTCCCGAAACATTTATACGAACATTTAAACACAGACTGGGAAACAAACATCAATATTCATCATAACAATGTTCGTCCCGCCGGGAATCGAACCCGGAGCACCCGTGTCTCATTCCACATCACTGCCAACTAAGCCACGGAGCAGCCAAATATTGGAGCTTTTGAAATAGTAATAAGTAGCAATTTATATAGAAATTGTGAGTAACTAACTTACATGATTTTTTTATTCGAAGTTGAAAAGTTTTTCATACTTTTTATAGTTTTGCTACATTTCCGAAAGAAATTTTTTGATTGAAACTTGTTACCAAATGTTTTATTAGTTTCTTGAATTTCTTTTACTTTCTGAAACTGCCTCATTTGGGTTATAAATTCAATCAATTATATAAACACTTTATTGCATACAAAAGATACAAAGGAACATTATACAATTAATGGTACACATAATTAAATTTTCATGCAATGGCGGGCTTATCGCTAAAAGCAATTTCTTCCAGGTAACCCATATTGTAAATTTTGCAGAAAAATTAATGAAAGTAATATATTTACTAAAAATATATTTATAAATTCGTAGTAATTGGGAAGTTGGTTTTTGGTTGTGTGTAGGGATGAATTACGAAATAAATTCACGAATTTCACTAGAGAATGAGAAAAACTGAACTTTTCGTTTAAAATATACCGCACGATAGCATTGATAAAAACAAAACAATAAAAATCGGCCCTTTGTGGCGGTGGCTTGTTTCGAAATGTTTGTTTTAATAAAAAAAATACAACATTAGTTTACGATCTATTTTCTATAAATAAAAAAATATAAAAAATTATCATTTGATTTTAATTAATGTACTTAAAAAAATCCATACCATATAATATTATTAATACGTGACTGTCTCTCTTGCTTTCACGCCAAAACTACTGAACTGGTTTAAATGAAATTTTGTAAGGAAATAGTATAAAGCCTGAGAAAGAATAACGGATATATAGGCTACTTTTTATCCCGAAGATCCCACAGGAGCCGATAATGACATTTTGCGGTTTGAAGGAAAATTGCGATGGAGAAGCCGCGGGGCGTATAGGTACTATAGATTTTTTCTATTACTCATTATTTTTTGTCAGGTAAAGTTTGTCCCTACACTACTAGATGAACTTGTGCTGTGATGTAATTATCACGGCCGTTTCACAGGTTAGGAGGATCAGACTATTAAATGATGATAAAATTAATCTAAGGATGAAATGAATATTAATCAAGTACATGGAAACAAAAATTGCTGTTCGTTTGGCTTGCTAAAAATCGAGAACTGCTGGGATTATCGTAGTCCAGGGAACGTAACAGTCAGAAATATGAAAGTCAACATTTTATAGTTCCACGCGGACAAAGTCGTAGGCACAGCTGCTAGCTTCAAATAAAATTAAAGAGTAAAATTGCAATCAATCTAGATCATTACACCACCTACCTTTACAGCGGTCTGCAGTGGATAACAGGAGATTCGAATTTCAAATGAATAACTTAAAATGGCAACTTGAGTTTGTACTTCGCGCCAAAATGCAGCAACAGCGAATGATGGCCAGTGCTACAAGTAACCACCATTTATAGGGCCTCTAAGGGCGTATAGTGGGTGGAGCCTATTTCTCGCCGCGAAATAAGTCCCTTGAAAATACAACTGTTGCTTCGAAAACTTCATTTCTTCTTCCCGAAGGTAGGACGAGGTGACTATCTGCGAGACAGGTTTGGCGGTAAGTGCTCTACGCACGCGTAGGCTTTAAGGACTCTATGATAAAAACGCTCTCGGAAATCCTTTGGTGATTATAATAGTACATAACTATAGTTTCGGAAAAAGTTCACGCTCGGTTATGCGCGTGGGTTTATTTCCTCTTTGAAAAATTGTTCTATTATTGATTGATAAGTACATAGTTGTGATATCAAAGTACTTTTCTTTTCTTTTCCAGTCAGCACTGGGTAATTAAGAATAAGTTGATTAATTTCAGGGAAGTATAAAGACAGTGAGATAAAAAAATTGTATGAGTTGATAAAGTAAGTTACTCTACTTTATCAGTTTTCATACGAATTATTAACAATAAGAAAGAGACATATTTTTTGTTTATTTTATTACTTAACATGTTTAACTCACACCAACGACTATGTAGAATAACTATATGTGAAGCTGAAGTCTGGCTGTCCCAAAGTATCAATATCAATCCAGGTTTATAGGACTAAATAATCATCAATACATAGTATAAAACAAAGTCGTTTCCCGCGTCTGTCCCTTATGCTTAAATCTTTAAAAATATGCAATTGATTTTGATGCGGTTTTTTTTAAAGATAGAACAATTCAAGAGGAAGGTTTATAAGTACACAAAATAGTAATAGGTTAGGCGGTACGAAGTTCGCCGGGTCGACTAGTTATTAATAAAAATAAAGGGAGAAATAATTCAGATAATATGTACTTACTTTATTGCAATCTAAATAAAACACCAAATAAATACTAAAAAAATTCTATCTAATCGTTGTATTGCAATGTGGGAGATGGTTTTTCACATACGCGAATTCATTTAAACTTTATTAAAAATGTATACTTTCGCCAGAATAAATAAAAAACACGAAAAAATTTGAGTTTCGCGCCATAGCGAGAGTTACCACCTTAAGTATTATATTCTCTGTGGCCCTACCATAGGAGAGCTTAAATTAAAGCAGTAATCAGTAATTTACGAAATACACCTTGATTTTCCTTTTTATTTTAACCATCTTTTTTTCTTAATTGCTATGTAAATTGATGCCTTAACAAACCTAACTAGGACCTCTTTCCGGATTTACTAATCAAGTTAAGTATGTGAGTTGATCCCACCTCCAACATTATTAAGTTTATCTTTTTTATCTTAGGGTCGATACGCACCCATGGTACTTTTACAGTGCGGCAAAAAAATATAGAAATTAATAAAAGTGGCGACAATGTATGGAAATTTTCAAAATTCCGTCAAATTTCAATGCAGTAGTGTTGCTATTTTTTTATTTCTACATTTTTGTGCCACTATAAACATAGGTAGAGGTGGTTTACGTGGTATTATTTGGCCAACCACGCTTGATCGTGACTTACTATTATTTTAGCTCTAAGAAGGTTACATTTTTTGAACACTTTTCGTTTATCTACTTACAGCAAAAAGGCATACAAAGAGATGATGAATGAAAGGAGTTCCTAGTTCCCACTAATTAATGCTTTAATTAGTCAATGCGCCTATACTATTATACATACAGGGTGTTTCTGACAAGGCGGTAATAAATCAAGAGATTTCGACCCATGTTGCTTTGGGAGAGTTGTTAGGTATGGTGAGCTAAATCCCTCCTTTGATTAATTACCACCATGTAAGAAACACCCAGTATGTATAGGCACATTGACTATTATATCATTAATTGGCGGGAACTGGGAACTCCTTTCATTCATCATCTTTTTGTATAGGTAAGTACTTAAGTGCTTATCTCATTTGATCGTCATAAAAAAAAAATAAGTAGGTAATGATGGTGGGTGTCCTATATTCGTATCGAGTCCTAAGCGTGGATAACTCATAATGCTGTTAAAAGAGTAAGTAGATAGGAACCACAGAAAAATACTCTCTACGCTACGTTATACAAAGAACGTTTATTTTTATTGTTTTCATCAAGCTGATTTACATTAGCTTTTAACGAATTGCCAATTCTTTCCCACTTGCTATTAAGAGTTTTACCTTTGCAGTCCTATAAGTACAGTATATTACAGTATTACAGTATTGGTAGTCCTTTTTTTTTTTTTTTGTAACGGGGGGAAATGCCTAACGCATTTCCCGACGCTCGGGGGAGCGTCGGGGGTATGTGGGGCTCGCACCCACTAAAACCCCCCGGCGGCCGTCTTGGCGCTTTTGGGAAGGACCCCGGGAACCACGCATTACTGGCGTCCGAGGTTCCTCCCACGCTCAACTGATATCAGCTTCGTGCACGGGGAGGGCATATTGTTCCCTCCCCGGCTCGCCTTTGTAGCTGCGGCGGCACAGTGCCACAAGCTGTGCCGCCGCCCATCTTGGGGCCGTTTGATGAGTGTGTCGGGCCCCCGCCCTTCACACCCACGGCCCCAAAGACCCCTTTTAGTCGCCTCTTACGACAGGCAGGGTATACCGTAGACCTATTCTTACGCCCGGACCTACAGGGCTTACAGTATTGGTAGTCCTACTGTTTAATTTTTATATCTTACCTACATACTTACATATAATTTCATATATTTTTATTTAATTTTAGTTCGTGCGGGATGGGAATTAAGATCGTTCTGGGCCATGAGTATGGTGTTTGGTTGGAGAATTGGTGGGTGGTTGACCAGTGCAAAGGAATATGGCCCTTAGGGTGTAAAGGCGAAGCTTGATAGTCATCATCATCATCATCATTTCAGCCGTAGGACGTCCACTGCTGGACATAGGTCTCCCTCAAGGCTCTCCATCTGTACCGATCGCAGGTGGCCTGCATCCAGCGTGGACCCGCAGCCTTGCGCAGATCATCCGTCCATGCTGTACTCCATGCTAGCTTGATAGTACGTTAGCATAATTATTAATGTATTTTCATTGTATTGTTACAACATCAGTATTGTACTTAGTATTCTTATTAAAAAAAGAGAAATACAATTGTAGTTTCTTACCCCTTTCTTTCTTTAAGCGCTGTAAAATCCTTGCGAAAGGGATAGAATCATTTGCCAGAGGGGAGCTCGTTTCAGGCAGGACGTCTGGCGATTTCATTTTGGGCTTTGCTAGGTGGTCTAACACACCCCACAAGGTGGCCAGACGACTTTGTGAAGGTATCGGTACTAAACAGGGTGAGGGTCTCTCACAACCAGTCTGTGAGGTGATTTGTGAGGGAGGCCTATATCCAGCAGTGGACGTCTATCGACTGAGATGATGTATATTTACATTCTTAAGTAGGTAATATACTATATAATATACTTATATCTGCAGTTTTGAACAATAAAGTCACCCCCATTTTTCCATCCTTATGGTAGGAATTTTATTTCCAATCTAGCTGACCCGGCAAACGTTTTGCCATATAAATCATTTTTAAGTAAGAAAAATAGATGTTAGCCGATTCTCAGACCTACTTAATATGTTCACAAAATTTCATGAGAATCGGTCAAGCCGTTTCGGAGGAGTACGGGAACGACATTGTGACACGAGAATTTTATATAATACTAGAGGCTGCCCCGCGGTTTTTCCCGCGCAGATTTCTCATAAACACAAAAATATCGGGAAATCCTTTGTTAGTGCTCCCCTACACTCCTTAAGGAACCTACATGCAAAATTTCAGCCCGCTACGCCCAGTAGTTTTGGCTCTACCGTTGTCTGTCAGTCAGTCAGTCAGTCAGTCAGTAACGGAAGAATTTTATATACTTATATTGATAAGATATAGGATTTTAATGGGACCAACTTCAAGGTTTATCGAAATCGGTCAACTCTGTAAAAAGTTATGCGTGATCATCAAAGCGTTGATCATAGTTGATCATTGGTGATCATAGTATGATTGTATAATCTACGAGCTGTCCCGGCTTACTTCGTTACGCCATAGAATGAAGATACTCTAAAGACTTGGCTCTATAGAGCAAGACTACTAGTCTATGTTCTTTTGACTGCCCAGAATGGGCGAATAAAAAAAACGAACAACAACAACTAGCGGCGGTTTCCTTTCTCTGAGAACAACAACAAACCACCTGTCAAAATATGTAAACAACGGAAAAAATATTGCACCTTGGGTTACATTATTTGAGTTTAAGAAAGGATCCCTAATTTTTCGAAAATCTAATATAGCCTATGACACTCGGGGTTAATGTAGCTTCTTACCAGTGAAAGAATTTTTCAAATTCGTTCAGTATTTCCGGAGCCTATTCTTTACAAACAAACAAATCTTTCCTCTTTATAATATTGGTATTTGAGTAAGGAAGGATCCCAAATTTTTTTGAATATCTATTATTATAGCTTATCGTGGCTTTACTAACAACACCGCCCAAGTCATTTTTCTTAACTTTTCAGGAGGCAATAAAAACTTCATAATTTAGCTAATAACTGTCCAAATTATGTTTTTTTTTCACTAAAGTGATTATAAAAGAATAATGAATCCGAAAATGACACCTAAATTGTGATTTTTATGTATATTGTGCTTTAAAAATGACTTGGGCGGTGTTCATCAGTAAAAAATGTGGACTTACGCGGTGTTGATAGGAAAATAAGTTTTTTTTATTATGAACGAAAAACTCTATTTAATATAAAGAAAAGCCGTTTTTACTTTAATTATTAACTCTACAGAGACTTAAACTCGTGTATGTATGTAGTTTGGACCAAAAATTGTGTAAGTATATATTTTAGACTTGCAGTAGTTAGTTAACGATTTGTCACTAGCGCCCACTAATAGGTGGGTTTGTCAATACTTACAAAGAAATTATAAAAAGATAGCTCAGTCTTCTTTATCATCATCTCAGCTCTAAGCCTCCCCCTCAGATTGCCACCAGGACAAACATTTCGAAGGGGAAGTTTTGCCTTAATCGCCACGCTTGGTAAGTGGGTTGGTGATCATATTATTATCCTTCTTTTTCTCCAGTTGTGGGGGTAGAGGAATGCCTGCACTTAGCTCGCGTGCTAGGAGCCATTGTGCATTTCCCCTCATTTATTGCAGCCATCCAAATTCATCAGAAAACTGCAGGTGGTCAGCTGGGCTATGGTTGGCTGCTATAAATTTTTGTGTTATTTTCCACTATCATTGCATACCGATGTGGTGTATTTTTCAGTGGCCTTTATTGCTACACTGGAGGGTGCATGAGATCCCGTGTAGACTCCAGCTGATGCATTAAAGCCAAGTGTGACCCGCGGGCGGAGTCCTTTTTGAGCCATTACGTACCTTTAGCAGCTCCCTAGAGCCCACACAGACCTCCTGCGCAGTCACCAGATTGATGTAGTTATGTGGGTTTTTCATTCGTGGAAGCCTTTATTGCTTTGCTGGTGGGTGCTTTAGAGCCCGTGCAGACCCTAAGAGAAGCACCTTTCGGACCAGTAGGTTCTCTCAAGCCCGCATAGAACCCTGCCTCCGCATTGAAGCCCGATTGGTTCTGCATAGCCCTCCCTCGTGCCCACATTGAGTTTCAGCGCTATTACCAGCGATGCCAGATCGCTGGTAAAGGTGACAACGGCTCTGGCAGCTTTCTCAGCCCTTATGATAACCCTCTGGTCCCTGGTGATCGCAGTATGGCTTGTTAAGTTTTTCAAGAACTTCTGTCCGATCTTCCAATGTTCTCTTAGTCACATTTTATGATATCTATAGATTCGTTATTAGGCCACACAGATATTTTTAAAAAGAACCAATTAGGAATGACACCTTTCATTTATGTTTTGAAGCACCATCTAAATTCATTCAAAGCACTGAAGATTAGACAGATAAATGAATATTTTCGACATCTGTACTTGTTTTTAGATGATTTTTATCCTTAGTTTATGCAAGGTGCACCTTTTTTTTAACTATAGATTTTAACATTATTCTCAATCTCTTAAGAAACTCAATAAAAAAGCCAGAAATCTGTATCGTCCGTCTGCAAACACATACAAAACACCGCTCAAGTCGGTAGTTTTAATCTCCAAACACCGCTTAAGTCCAAGACCTTATTTTAGAACTGAAAAACTTCAATATTACTCAATGACACATCAATACTAGTTATTTAATACAAAAACATACCATTCAGGTAGCTATTCACAAACTTTTCAGGTTTATTCAGCTAAAAAATCACACAATATCACTAAATAATGGAGCACAGTGTCGGCGCGTGCTGTTTTCCGTAGCGATTTGACAGACTTGGGCGGTGTTTCAAGACCAATCGACTTGAGCGGTGTCAGTATAATTTAAAATAAAGGCAGTTCTTGTTAAACAACTAACCAATCAGATGAGTTTAAAAGACGCGCGAAAAAAAGATCTATCCAATGGCATCAAAATGTCAAAACCGCCAAAAATCGACTTGGGCGGTGTTGTTAGTAAAGCCACGTTATGTCACTCGGGGATAGTGTAGCTTCCTACTAGTGAAAGATTTTTTCTAATCGGTTCAGTATTTCCGGAGCCTATTCGTTACAAACAAACAAACAAACAAATCTTTCCTCTTTATAATATTGGTATAGATAATTTGAGAATCTCCTCATTTTTGTTTTTTCCTCGGTTAAAATCTCAGGTTAAAATAAAAACAGAGAGGTTGGAAACCGCCGGCCGTTACGCTGGTCGCTGTCTTTCAATAAACTGAGCTGAGCTGAGGTTATCAGTGTTGCCAACGGTTGAAATAGCAATCCACCAGATAAGGCTCCTCAAACCACCAGAAAACCACTAACAAAAAGATGTCCCCCTCTGAAAACCGCTAAAATTTCCACTAGGGTGCATGACAGATGAGTGGACATACGTAAATAGGGTACAGTTGCTATGCGTTCTACCCCTGATGGGCAAGCAATATGACCTGGGGGGGCAAGTTTCTTAACTAAAAACGATCGACTCGTAATTGACTTGTTAGCGAATTCGTTAACCATTGCCGCTTTAACAAATGTGATATATGTTACACACCCAAAGAAAACAGCAATGGTTAACCAAGTCGCCAAAAAGAACAAGACAATTACGAGTCAATCGTTTTTAGTTAAGGAATTTGCCTCCCTGGGCCCCTTTTTTTAAGGATTTTTTAATGTTCCATCTCAAGACAGCCACAAAGAAAACTAAGGGTCCTCGAAGTATGGACACATCGACTTTGTATTTAATTGAAAAAAAAAAAAAACATTTTTTGTAATTCTACTAATTGTCTAAAACATCTTTAGTTCAACGCTTTGTAACAGCATACCGCAATTCCAATTTATTCAAAAACTGCAACAGTTCTTGGTCTGATTTTTCCACTAAAAAAATCCACTAGCCACTAAACGCAAAAAATGGCCACTAAATGGGGGTTCCAATCCACCAGATTTAGTGGAAAATCCACTAAGGTGGCAACACTGGAGGTTATAAAAGTTTGGTGACGGAACGAAACCCTCAGAATATTGACAGATTGACAATGACGACAGGGGCAGCAGTATGTAAAGTGATGTCTCAGAGATGTGTTCATCTTAATAGGGCCCTAAGGACCTTTACTTAAGTATAGTTTACTTTAACCTGTCGATTTTTAATTTGTAGTTCTTGTACCAATTTAATTATTAATCCTTGTGTCAGCTAACTTCTTAATAAATTTTATTAAAATTGCCGTTTAGACGTTAAGAAGTACTTAACAAACATACACACTTACAAACTTTCGCATTTATAATATTAGTGTGATAATTCATAAAGAATTAATCTTGGATACAGAAACAACAAAAATAACAACGCTTTTTGTAATGTTGTAATGCCCAATAGCTCGTTATTATTATTTAAATTTTAATGTACTTGACTCCACTTCAGTGGAGTATTTTGCCAATGTCAAGTTCACAAATTAGATTAAAAGGGTGGGCATAAAGCCCGGCAACGTTGTACGGTTATTATGAGTTTATTGGATTATTGTTTTAAAGCCCGCTAACAAAACACGTGGTTTCGGAACCAACGTTAAAACAATAATCCATAATAGCTAGTTGTTTGTTTAAGACGTATTTTGGCAGCACTAGCATGTTTGTCACTTTGACGGATTGACGTACAATTCAATCAGTCTGTCAGTCTGGTGGTTGTGTGGATGTTTGAAACCAAAACAGACAATTTTTTTTTGTTTTATAACGGAAATTAAATTAAATTCTAAGATATTTCTTGCAATGGATAACTTTTTAAAATCCTTAACTACTAAATATCCTAAATTAAACATTGAAACACTAAAAACTCCAAGCTACGTGAATTTATACACGAAGAAAAATGATGAAGTGTTATTGGTTTTTGTCAAGGTATAGGTTGATTGGATTTTATATTCTCCAGAAGCATTTTTTGAGTCTTTAGGTCATTAAAGTATTATTACTAGCTTTAGGTTAACTTAATTGATTTTACTCATTAAAACTTAGTGAAACGAAATGTTAAATAAATTAAATTAACATTGGTATTTTACACTTCCAGAGCAAGCCAACAATATTCCCATCGGCGCGATCCCACCCCAATGACGAAAAAGGTAAGAAAAGCTTATATATTAAGAACTAACCGTGTTATTCATAAAGATACAGTACGTAGTTTTCCTGGAGGTCTACTTCTCTGGTTTGTTCTATGGTAAATACGTGACATCCAGTCTAAATTGACATACTTCAAATAACTAAAATGCTCTTTAACTTTTTATGAATAACAGGGTAAATATTTACCTACATAATATAAATAAGCTTCAAGTCTAGATCTGTAGCATGTTAATATCTATAAGACAATTTTTGCTGTTTATACAATGGGATTTTACTCTTCCAAACCAAGTTAATTTGAATACTAACAAGTGTCTGTCTCAGTTCCTTACACTGGTGAATGCTAGTTTTACTGTCTGGGTCTCTTTGTTATGTTGCGGCAGGTGACACATTGTTGTAAGGCAAGGCAAACACTGTTTGCCTGAGCCAACTAGTGGGCACCCTGAACTACCTCGCCTCTTGCAGTATAGGATATTTTACCAAATAAGGTATCAGTAGTAATTAGATAGTAGTCTAATTGACTTTCAATAAGTGATATCTTGTATCCTATATTAAACAAATAATTTTTGACTTTGACTTTGATGTCTTTTGGGCACCCTAGATACAGAAAGTCTATCTTGAGTCTGCTCCAGATGAGTTTGAGTGTGTCTGGGGGCGCCACTGTATATCTACTTATCCAACCATTCAAAACAAATTGCTGTTTGACTGAGAGATTGTAATAGATTCTTAATTTTACTGCTTGCAGACTTAGCTGGCATGGCACACACTCTAGCTCCGAGTGTCATGCATTAATATTGTAATAAAATAACAATACTTTATACTTTGAGTTAAAATCAATTAAATTTAACATGAACTTTCAGAGGAGTTAGAGCTGACAGGTTCCCCACTAAAGTTGGATCTGAGCCTCCACACGGTGCTGGATGAAACCCTGCCGTCCGACGAACCTCAGCTCTGGACCAAGGAAGAAGCACAGCATTTGCCTGTAGCTATCAAACTTGCTAGGTATGATGATATTCTTCTTCTTATTATTGTATTCTTTCACCTAGTTACCACATTGGCATAAATACTGCTGATAATAGAGATAATTATTTCTTTTCATTCAAAGTAAAGCTGTTGTTATAAGGCCATTAAGGTCATTAAGTTTTTTTTATTGAACTGGGCAAGGGCCCATGCGACTAAGGAGTCGCATCGCGCAAAACGTAACTATCGAATCAAAGTAGAGTAGAAACAGTACGTTAATCGCAAGAATATACACATTTGGTAGTCTCGTAATCAATTTTGCTATAACTATAGCAGTAGTATCGCAATAGATTGGAATTGACCAAAAAGGGTAGTCTGCTCCATAATAAGATAATGTTATGATTACGTCCGTCCGGATTCACAACATAAAACAAGATTCACTATTTTGGTAAAAAAATCCCAGATTATTCTATAGCTTGCTATTCATATTCTATTGCTATACTATAATGATCGATCAAAGTTACGAGACTCGCAATTTTTGACACAATCGTAATAGAGTAATAGTAGAATAATAATAGAATAGAAGTTTAATCGTAAGTTTAAGAGACTAGAGTCCCTGAATACATTATTGTTTAAATTGGTTGCTTAAATTGGAGGTTTCCTTGTAGAAACTGCTCGGGCCACCTTGAAAAAGTAATGCAATACAATGTTTATTTATTCTAAATCTAAATATTTTTAACAAACTTAGGCAATTGATTTATTGATCATAAATAACAATAGCTTTGGTGACTTTACCAGCTTCCAAAGCTTTTACAGCAATTGTGGTTAAATACAGTAAAGTTAATCTAAAAACCTAAACATTTTCACAGGGAAATTGGCAACACCTACAACAGCTTTCTCCGTCACAATGTAACAGAATCACCTACCCCCATGTGGTTGCTTTGCGCCCCAAGTGAAGATCAAAAGACATTACTGCTGCATGTTGAATCATACAAAGACCATTTTGTCCGTGGAATAGTTACATATGAGGATTGTATGAGCCTAGATGACATTGATTTGGAGGCGCTGGTTGCAAAGTATGCGGAGCAGGAAGGGCTTACTCCTGATATGGTATGGATATATTATTTGGTGAATAATATTGAATTTAGAGAACTTCACCAGTAGTTCCCTTGTGTACATTAATGTATGGAACTGGTAATTTTTTTTTGGGATTTTTTTTCACTCATGTTGCTTTGGCAAAGTTGTTAGATATAATGTGGCCAACTTTTCATTTTACCGACGTGTCAGAAAACACCTAGCATACAGAGTGCATGCCAGATAAGTCTGTGCGGACTGGTGGCGCCACTGTATAGGTGTTCTTTCACCCGCCAATTGGTTCATTTTTGACCGCACGCAGACTTAGCTGGCACACATTCTAACAAGAGTTCGCGCCAGCTAAGACTACGTGCGACTGGGGGCGCCACTGTAACATATAATTCACGTACTTCACCCGCCATTCAAGACAAAGCGCGCGCAGACTTCAGGCACGCTTCCTAGCAAATATTTTTCCATACAAACAGGTCACAACGGAAGTGGACTGCAAGTACGTACTGTCAGGGATGTCTTACGCCTCGCACCCGGCGGAAGAGCTGGTGAACGCGCCGCACGGCGCCGCCTCGGAGCTGCGCTGTGATTGGTCGGCGCGCGCGCTCAGAACTCCGCCAATGAGCTGCCGAGTTGTGTTTGTGAGTTATTGCCTTCAATCACTGATACTAACTAGATCAGACTCTATCTGAGTTAGGGAGTAATAGTTAATGGGGAGATAGAGGGTCCCCAAATAGATCCCATACAAAATTATACAAAGATCATTCCGCATCTGTACATCTTTACCGGAAATTAACAATGATGTAATTTTTATTTTTAGGAACAGGAAGTAATAGTCGGCCACCACTCGAGTCCCTGCAATAGTATTTGGAAATCAATATGTGCCCTTCATAACATAAACCAACTTCTAGTTGACATGTCGGTCGCTGGATTTGCCTCGGTCAACTTGGAGCATACTCAGATAAGGTGAAATCTAAAATACTTATTGATTGAATAATTTACCAAGTAGAGTCCGCGGAGCTAAGTCTGCGCGCGACTGGGGGCGCCATTGTATACGTACTTGACGTACTTTACCCGCCATTCAAAACAAATTGCTATTAGACTAACAGATTGCTAATTGGTTCATATTTTGACTAGTATTAGTAGTAGTATTTTGAGTAGTAAATTCATACATACATAATCTCACGCCTTTTATTCCCCGAAGGGTTAGGCAGAGGTAATGGCTCAAGAGCCGGACCCACGTTTAGCCGAGTTTTTATGCTTTATTACCAACGTGAGGCGGCCAGCTTGTCGCCGCGGTTATAACGACCACTACTGCGGCCGGGACCAACGGCTTATCGTGCCTTCCGAAGCACGGAATCATCTTACTTTTCGGACAAACAGGTGATTCAAGCCTGCAATGTCCTATCCAACCGAAAACAACCACAACGTGATTTTTGTGAGAAATCAATATGTGGTGTTTTCTGCGGGGATCGAACCCACAACCTTCCGTGCCCTAATCAAAGGCGCGACGCGCTACGCCACTGAGCTACGGAGGCGGCTTTTGAGTAGTATAGTGACTATATCAAAGAATTATTGGTTTACATTGATTGACTGGCTGTGAATTAACCATCTATTATAGATGGATCGACAAATTTCATTTCCAATGAATAAAAGTTAGTCCCAATGAAGAAGCCAGAGTTAGAGGGACTTTAATATTGTATGGTTTTATTGATTTACTGTCCAAAGGAGGTTTTATGTCTTCAAAAACATTATAATAACACTTTAAAAAGACTTCAAACAAATCTGCGAAATCAGTTTAATTTACACCATTCAATATTGAATTTATTAGCTGTATACTTATTTATAAGCTTTCCTCATTGTCCTATTCTATACCGACCCCATACCGTTGTCATTAAAAAGTATAGACACATTCTCAAAAAAGTGCTTTAATAATTTCAGGCATGACACAATCGGTTCCAAAAGGCCAGACAACACAAAACGGCTGAACGATCTGTTAACCGATGTGGAGACATACGCCTACATGGCCCAATGCCCGCCCGGAGGTTGTTTGTTCGTCACAGAGGACAGTAACTCCTTAGCTGGTTGTCTTAGAACTTTGGACGCTGAAGGGTCGAGCAATGACTTCACTTACAAACTGTGGGATATATTGAAAGGTACAGTCACTTGCAAAATTCCCTACATAGTGTTAGCACTAAAATAGCTTGCACGCAAATACCACACACATCTGTTAAAAACATTTCCCATTTCCATACATTACATACAAACATGCCTATGAATTACATACAAACGCTGTGAGCGTAGCGAATATAAATGCCAGCCAGTAAATGTGATCGCTGGAATATTTTTGCTTAGTCCGTATGGACTAATGGTTGATGGTTGATATGAGACACATGCAAAGCAACGTAGCGTAGCACATCTTTGGTGGAAAAGTACCCTAAGGATACGAGATTAGGGTGTGTTATATATAATAAATTAAGTACGAAATCTACAAGACATAGATTGTTAATATTTATTTTGTAAAAAAATAAATTACAGAATCAGAAACAGCAGAGGAGCTAATAAGTTTGTTAATACACGCCCTCAAATTTATATCTTCGAGGAAGATTCGTCCTTTTGTAAGTATATACCTTAACTACCACTGCATACTTGATTTAAGGCTTGGTGCTTCAAAAATTTGTGTTTTTGAGATTTTTTTAAACAATCTGAGACATACAAAATTGATGTCTTCATTCTGAAAAAAATATATGTGTTAATTAAGGATCTAATCTAGTCATCATACTAAAGGGAAACAGGATCTAATTAATTTTAGTTGATAGAAAAAAATCTCAAAGTTACCCCTTTTTGTTTCGTTTTTTCCATTTTATTTCTAAACCGCTGATTGTTTTTATTTGATTTTTGGAATGAAAATTGCTGACCTTAAATTTTAGACATACTACTATATTAAAAATATTTAAGTTTAACGAAAAGACAAAAAACCAGCAAAAACTAAAAAAAAACATCGTTTTCGCGCGGTCCGATGCCATGCCGCGCCGCTCCCTACCCCGTCAGTACCCTTGTGGCCACGGCCGAGGCCGGTTCTGTGTCAAATTTTTGTTTTCGCGCTCTCGTATTTCGTTTTATTTTTATTCAAATGTAAACAAATTTTGACAACAGATGTCAAAACAATGAACCATAACATCTGATTAGGATCTGTATGGAGCTGAAAGAAACCAATTTTGATACCGATATTACATTATAAAACCGTCGCATTACAAACTTACCTTTTTTATTCCCACAAATAAAACTTAAATCATAGGGTACTTATATAGTTATATCATATCTTTGTTAGTTCTGTGGCGCCGACAACACAATATTAATATTACATTAGCACAATATTACGTGGTATACTTACTCAAATTACTTTAAGAAGGCAGTTATTTATGTCTTAATAGAAAATGATTCCTTTTTATTTAACGTTTTTCGGTTTTTTCGGCTGTTTAATTTTTTGATGAAAAGATTTTATTTTTTGCTTTTCAGTTTAATTTTAAGGAATTCCCCCCCCCCCCCTCACTTCAAGGTTCACCTTCACCTCAAATCACCCTCCAAACGCTGGTCTCACACCCCTGAAGGTGGTCAGACGACCTGGTAAAGGTTGCGGCCTATGTCCAGCAGTGGACGCTATCGTGTGAGATCGGCTGCTTAAAATCAAAACCTAGTAACTCGTTTTAACAAAAATGTTCAGGAGAGCCAAAAAACGGGTCGACCACTTTAATTCGTTGCCCCGAAGAAACCAGACGCAAAGCGATTTCGGTGTTTGACCAAAAGTTTGACTATATTGTTGACTATAGTCACACTTAAATCGATCCCACTATTTTTTTTTTTTTTAATTTACCCAAATATGACAATGAAAACAATTTCAAAACATGGTATTTCGTTTAATTAATTAATTTAGTTAATTAACTAAGTGTGAAATACTATGTTTTAAAATACAATCTCTGAGTTAATTCTCTACTTTTTAAAGCATTTTATATTTTTAGTTGTACGTTTCGAATGAAAAATGTTATTTTTTGAAGTGCATTCATTTAAAAGTTATACAAATGATTTATTTGTGGCAGAATTAAGTTTTGTTTACGATTTGGTTACGACTCGTGGTTAATTCAGCCAAATTTGTATACTGTTTTTGTAACTTACTAAATTCCATCAAAATTTGTTTGATTTTATAATCGGCGCCAAATTCAAAACATAGTAAGTCAGCTTTCAAATTCATAACCTAGTAAGTCGGTTGAGTTGCTAGGTTTTTTTATTTGTAATCCGACATGCGCTTTGTTAAGAATATGTACTTCATGGAAATTTCAATAACTTTTCCAAATTGGGTAGACTTGCTAAATTTTATTTTTAAAATTACGTAAGAAACTGGGTGTTTTAAGGTTCATATCAAATCTATACCGCCTAGTAAGTCGAAAAATGACAAAAACGTTTTTTTTGCAAAAACACCAGTTGCTAGGTTTTGAATTTGGGCAGCCGAGATGATGATGATGATTATTATTATATTAGTCGGCGAGGCGCTTCTCCAGAAGTCCCCCAGAGTCCTCCAGAAGAAGGCAGGTGGTGGGGCGAGTGTTGAAAATTTTGCGGTTTTTGTAATCCAATCGTCGTAGGTCGCCAATTTAGAGAACTCCTATGTCCGCCCGCCTGCAGTAGAAATAACTCCAGAGGTTGAAAAAGAGATGATATATTTACACATGGTTAGGTACACTATTTACAAGAAAATGAATGCATGTTAATGTGTACAGCGGCTGAGATGTACTGCCTAGTTAACAAAAGTCTTTTTGAAAGGTAACAATGTCAATTTTAAAATCTTCTTCTATAAATTAAAAAGTAACAGTATCAAAAATTAGTTTGGTTACAAAAAGGTTGGAGGAAAGGCACAATTTACTTTTATATAAAAAATATATATACTTATGCGAGCAGTTCTCATGTAAATTACAATATGGCAATACAATCTGTGAGTGAATAGAAAAGGCATCCATATTTTATCCAGCCTTAGGCCGCATTTGCAGGCCGCACGCAGGGCGTTGCGCGAGGCGTCGTGCGGGGCGTGCTGCGCCCAAATCAAATGTATAGCAATAGTATGAGACCGTTTACGGAGACGCGCATAGGCCTATGTTCGATATCGTATAAGGAAACGCGTCGGCTCCCGCGGCGGCGCCCGCAGCGGCGGCGCCCGTGGTGGGGCGCCCGCGTCGGGGCCCACACGACATCCCGCACAACACGCCGCGTCTTCGTAAAGGAGGCCTTAGGGTGTGATTTTAGTTCCAAATAAAAAAAGTTATCAACTCAAACTATATCGTTATTTGTTTAAAATTAAAACAACCAGTGGTGTTTTATTTATATTGAGAAAACACTACAAAAAGGGTTTACTTTGATATTTATTTCTACAGAGTGAAATTCATTACATCTTGTTACTTTTTAATAACTTGTCTAAACTAAATCCTACATCTATATTTTTCAGAATTAAGAAATCTGTTTTATATTTCTCAGATGGTTTAAAAAAAAACTCGTTATTACAAATACCTTACCTAAACGCAAATTCTTGTTAGCTGAAACGAAAATCGGAAATAAAAATTGTGCGGTAGGTATAAACATCTCGATTTAACTTCGGCTTGTATGAAAAGTAATAAAATTTAAAACTGCCGCGACATTTCGCATTTCGACGCGCGCATGTCACAGCTGCGAGGGTGGGGGACCCTCATACCTAATTAGGTAAGAAGCTTCAAAGTACAGGTCCTTAATTTCTTTTTTGAATTCTGTATACTAGTCGACCCGGTGAACTTAGTACCGTCTAATCTATTACTATGTTGTACATATAAATAATAATAATAATAAACCCCATCGCCCAGTGGAAATTCCAGTACTTTCGGTCTGGAACTTCCATTGCAATTAGTCACCGCAGGGACGGCTTGTGGCGAGTCGATGGTGAGTGGCGACACCACGGACCCTATACCTCCAGGGGGACACACGCAGTCATCACACGCACACTCACATGCAGTCATCACACACACACACCCCCCCGCCTCTGAGCTTGCCTTCACCAGCCGGCCAGAGTGGAGTAGCAAGAGCGAAGCCTATGCTCCAGGTTGGAAGTGTAAAATGTCATAACGCCGGGTGCATCTTATGCTGCCCGCAGTCTCACCTCTCGACAACCTTAGCTGTCCACGACCAGTGTTGCGACCCGTTGCCAATATATCGGCGACTTAGTGGAAGCCCACCCAGTGGACAGCGAGTCACCGCCTGCCATGATAATTAGTGAAATGTTGCATTAAAGGCAGGCGTACCGGTATTTCACTCCATAGCACCAGTTAACCGGCCCATTAAACAGTTCAACCCCATAAACCATTTCTTGTCATCCATTTTACAATAGTTCCTATCACCTACTGGGAGCCGCCTCTGGGTGCATGATCTATTTGTGCATTTAGTGGCGGTGCCTGATTGGTGATCCATATACAATATATCAAAACTCTCGAAAGGGCCTCTACGAGTTGGATTCGTCCCCTCGCACGCCTCTCAAAGGACCGGGCTCCATCCCGTGATACCGAAGAGTATTGAGAAACATAATAATAATAACACATCACACTCAGAGCCCCTAACTAGGAAGAACCTGTATCTAGGGTGCCCGAAACACACACAGAGACAAACATCACACCCAGACCGGAAACAAACATTGTATTCATCATATCAATATTCGCCCCGCCCGGGAATCGAACCCGGGTGCACACGTTTCTCAGTCCACATCACTGCCAACTGAGCTACGGAGCAGTCAAATAAACCTTTTTTTGGATTCACTCTTATTTATTAAAACAAAAATTGCACCAAAATCCGTTGCTTGGTTATTAAAAATTAAAGCATAAATAGTGACAGACAGACGGCAAACGACTTTGTTTTATACTTTGGGTGCGATACTAGTGCTACTTCCATAAATAAATAATATATTTTATACCATGGCCGAAATTTAAAGGCTGTGGTGTGTAGCTTTTAGGATAGTGATTTTAGAAATATTCTTTAATGAAACTAAAGTGGGCACTTTAGGCAACAAACGGTTTATTCCTTAAATTTTGAACCAGAAAGCTACACAACAGGGCCTTAAAAATTCTAAGCAATATTATCTAGGGAGTCGAAGACACATATTTTTTTATTACGGCCATGGTTTAGAAGGTTTTAATTATTTATCGGAAGTGGCGCTAGTTTCGCTCCGTGTAAGCCCTAAAGAGCCAGTTTACCGCGATGCTAGCGCCATTCGCGAAAAAAATAAATATCTTCTAAACTAAGGCAAATATCAAAAATGTGGCACAGTATGACACTAGATAATGTAGCCTAGTATTTTTAGGGTACTGTTGTATAGCTCTTAGGTAAAAGACCAAAGAAAGTTACAGAGTGTTGCTAAAAGTGGCCACTTTTAGCAACAATCTGTGTATAATTTTGTTCTTTTAAGTTAGGACTACTTTACTGTGCTCAAAAAATTCTAAGCAAGATTATCTAGTGTCATACTGTGCCACATTTTTGATATTTGCCTTAGTTAAGAAGATATAATTTTTTTCGAGAATGGCGCTAGCATCGCGGTAAACTGGCTCTTAAGAAATCATTAATTCTTTCCAGATAGACGCAAACAACAAGAGCTACCTAGCGAAGCTAGTAGTAAAACTGTCCCGGGGCCACTCGCAGTCCGGCGCCGTGCTGGCCCGCCTGCGCGCCGCGCCGCCGCAGCCGCTGTCGCTCGCCGCGCAGCTCGGCGTGCACAAGGCCGTGTGGGAGTACACGCACGCGCTCTCGCTGCTCGACCACTCCTTCTACATCACTGCTGCCAGGGCTGGAGATGCCAGGTAAGTAGCAATGATATTTGGTTGCGTAATTAACATAATAATGCAGATCACGCACGGTGAAACTTCGTCACTTCTTTTCTGCAGTCTTGTTTCACCTTATCTTTTTTTTGTGTGTCTTTTCTAGAAAATTCCTTCCAAATCGCTGCTGCCGGAGCTAGGCATGTTTAGTTACTGTAATTGTTAACTGTCGAAGTAATTGCTCCTTGTTTCTTACTGTCGCATGTGTAACCATCCTTTTTTTTCTGTCGGATGTGTCATGCATCTAAGGATAACTGTGTTTGCTTCGATGATCCTTGATAATACTGTATGGGTGTTTATGCTTGCTAAGCAAAATTGGTAGTGAAGCTGTCTCCTTTCTCACGCCACACAACTCGGGCTGGAAAAAACTGTGTAATGTCAGAAATCTGTATGTGTCTTTTGTACTTGATTCGCGGAGGGAGCGAACATCGACATGATCAATATTGATTATAGTTTCCCGGTCTGACTGTATTTGTTGGTCTTTCGGGTACTCATATACATTTCCAGGATATTTCTAGTTGTAGTTTTGATTTTGATATATTATTTACTAGTTGACCCGGTGAACTTCGTACCGCCTTGCCTATTTTGTGCATGTATTGTACTTATAAACCTTCCTCTTGAATCACACTATCTATTAAAAAAACCGCATCGGAAACCGCAAAATCGGTTGGGTAGTTTTAAAGATATAAGCATACATAGGGACAGACGCGGAAAGCGACTTTATTTTATACATTATGATTGATTTATTTATGTCACCGGAAAATAACAAAAACCGTAAATTTATAAATTTTCTAGGAAATTTATAAACTTTCGTAGGATTCTAAACGAGAGATAAATTGTATTATTTTACGGCTACATTTTCGTAAATTGATAAACTTACTAAACTCACTCGTAAAATAATAAGTAACCAATAACCAAACGCCATGTATAATGTATTGAAATTTACCACAGAGCTACGAAAGTTTTATGGTAGCCATGACCAAAATGTTTTATTTTTGTAGAGTGAAATAGGGAACCCCCTACTAGGTAGGTAGGTTAGGTTCCTATAATACAAGGTTACTTTTTGTATTATAATCTGTCACCGTTATATTGCGAAATACGTTAATGTGCACTTTACCGGGCAATGTGCACATTAACTGTTTAGGTCAGTTAATGTGCGAAATTTTATGTGAAATATGGGGTATCCACACTTTACCTAGTTATTGTGCGTATTACCGGATGTCTCGCCGATTAAGTGCGGAAAACAGAAAACTCCGACCGAAAATTCAAATCTAGGGCAAAATTGTAGGTTAGGTTAGGTTCGGTTTGTGATCTTTAACCAGCGTAGCGAACGAAGCGAGCGGAGCTTGGGTTACCTGTGTTAAACTGAAATCTAAGTCAAAAATTGTTTGAGCCTAACTTAGTCGTTATTCTGTAGATTACCTAGGGATATTGCAAATTACCTAGTTAATGTTGAGAACAACATTTTATTTCGAACTCTAACGGATTCAGTCAGTAAGTGCACTTTTACTGAATTTCGCAAATTTGCGGTAACACTTAACCTATTAACCTACCTAGTTTTTAGTACCAGTAAAAATACTCTTAGTGTGATCGAATTGTTTGGCAAGTCTGATTGTACGTAAGTCTATGGACGCAAGCATTTCACTGTCAACATCGACCAATCAGAGAGCAGTGTGTTATTTTCCGTATTTCAAAAAGCGTAAAATTAAAAGCTCTTCTGTGATTGGTCGATCCGTTTAGAATCTTACGGGTTGATTTCCGTTAGTTTATAAATTTACTAAAGCGCGCCGAAAATTTATAAATTTGCGAAAAAGTGGGCGTAAAATAATTCAATTTATCTCTCGTTTAGAATCCTACGAAAGTTTATAAATTTCCTAGGAAATTTATAAACTTGCGAATCTTATTATTTTCCGGTGACATTTATATTGTTTTCTTTTCAGATCCCACGAATCAGTCGAACAGATAAACCAAACAATACAAGACATGACAATGAGCGCGGGCGATTTCTCTCTCAATCCCTTCGAGAGTTTATCAGTGGGCGAGCATTCGGTTCGGCTCGACTGCGAATCACTTGTCGACGACGAACCGAATTCGCTCGGGGTCGATGACTTCGCGTCTCTAAGACAACACGGGGAGAGGGCGGGGCCGGCGGGAGGGGAAGTCCCGTTGATTGCTGACGAGATTGACATCAGTCCGTGGAAGAGCCTCCTTTGTATGTTCGCGCAGACTCACGTCTGTTTGGAGCATTTGTACAGGGCTGAGGCGTGCTTGAGGACGGATTTTGGTGAGTTAACAATATAAACTTAAAAAATACAATAAATTACATACTAGACTTTATTCTAGTTTATTGGAAGTTTTTATTTTATTACTTTATAGGCCTCCTCCAATGTTTTCCAATACTTCCTATTTTGCGCCTGTCTTATCCTGGATAACAATATACTTAATATCAATATATATAAAACTCTTCCGTTACTGACTGACTGACTGACTGACAGACAACGCAGAGCCGAAACTACTGGGCGTAGAAAGCTGAAAATTGGCACATGGGTTCCTTGGGGAGTGTAGGTGAGCACTAAGAAGGGATTTCCCGAAATTCCCACGGGAACGGGAAAAACGGGATTTTAGCGTTTATGAGAAATCTTCGCGGGAAAAACCGCGGGGCAGCCTCTAGTCAATATATATAAAACTCTTCCGTTACTGACTGAATGACTGACAGACAACGCAGAGCCGAAACTACTGGGCGTAGAAAGCTGAAAATTGGCACGTGGGTTCCTTGGGGAGTGTAGGTGAGCACTAAGAAGGGATTTTCCGCAATTCCCACAGGAACGGGAAAAAACGGGTTTTTTTTGTTTAAGAGAAATCTGCGCGGGAAAATCGCGGGGCAGCCTCTACTTTTTTTAATCAAATTACTTAAAATACTCTACGGTTTTTCTACCTTTTCATGAAAATATTGTTGGTTTTGTAATGCGGAAAAAAAACAGATGTTATATGAATGGTCGCTAAATTCGTGACGACTCAGTGATCGAAATGAATCTCGTCATTTCCATCGCATTGTCATTTTAAATTTACTAAGGTATCCCCTGGTTTCCTTGCCGAAGTGACATAGTTGCCTTACTTTACTACAGTGCTCTTGCTTTTTTTTACAAAATTTTGTATTATTTCAATCTTTCATCTAAATCTGCTGCTGGTATTAATTTTTTTTAAAAATACGTAGGGTGAGTCGTCCCAATCTTGGCCCTTTCCTATTATTGGCATGTCGACACATCGGGCTGTGGGCACATCCTATTTAGGGGCTGAATATAAGAATTATTGGCATTTTACAGCATTAAAACTATACATATTATGAATGGTGTTTTAAAGCTAGAAAAATCTTATATTCAGCATCTAAATGGACCATGCCAATAATTCGAAGGGGGGCCAAGAATGTAACGGCTTATGACTTTGTGAAACAGACGGTTCTAGAGCGCTAGTCTGACGCATATTAGCGCCTTCTGTTTCATAAAGCCTTTAACCTACCTACCTAATATTATTTTTATCCAATCCACTCGAAAAGTAGACTTTTTTATTGCTGTTCTCAGGTCGTAAAGTTCCTCATTATTCACATGCGGTTTGTTGCTGGTCAATAATGAATTTACATACATTATTTTTTGACCTCTGGGCAATTATGATGTACTTATTGTATTATATACGAAAATAAATGATTGAAGTGAAGTGGGATTGAAAACAAGCTAGCTGATTAGGTTAGCAAAATAAAGTAGGTACATGAAATAAAGTAGGTGCTTCTTTTTTAACCCTCGAACGAAAAATTCAGAGAGGGATGTTTAAAATTTTAACGTGTGTATCTGTCTGTCTGTCTGTCTGTCTGTCTGTGTATCTGTATGTGGCATCGTAGAGCCCAAACGGCTGAACCGATTTTCGTTTAGTTTTTTTTTGTATCATAGATAATTTCAGGCCGAGTGTTCTTAGCCATGTCTGATGAAGATCTGATTGGTTTGAAGATGATCAGCTCTTGAATAATGAATGAGAGGATCTAACTAGCTTCCTTATGTCCGATCGATTTGAAATTTGGTACCATGTTACATCTATGATATAGAAAGTATTTGTTAAGGTAACCATGACCTGATCTGCCGTTTGAAGATGATCAGCTCTTGAATAATGGATGAGAGGATCTAACTAGCTTCCTTATGTCCGATCGAGTTGAAATTTGGTACCATGTTACATCCATGATTTAGAAAGTATATTTTAAGGTAACCATTACCTGATCTGCCGTTTGAAGATGATTAGCACTTGAATAATGGATGAGAGGATCTAACCACCTTCCATTTGTCCTATCAATTAACAAATTTGGTACAGTGTTACTTCAATGTTATTGAAAGTATATGTTAAGGTAACCATGATATTTTTAAGATGATTAGCTCTAGTTCTACTTAAGTTGATGAGGGGTCTGACTGGGTCGGGGGTTTTTAAATTTTAAAATTTGAGTTTTATGTAAATTTTATCGTCGGATGGAATAAAAAGCAGTATATACAACTTGGGAGTAAAGTAATTCTGCCTCGGGTGAGGTTAAAATCCTCGCTTGTTAAAGTTTCAAGTCATTATTCGCTCATTACGTTCGGGAATAAACCCTTCAAACTCTCTCTGCGCTCGGGTTTTTACAGACCATCCTCGTACAGTGGCGGACACGCTCGGCGTAACACTTCCGGTTTTTCTGTATTGCAAAATAGCTCTTGTTTTTTGGTAATTCAGTCTAGGGCTGACGAAACCATAGACAAATATGTTACGGCCTCCTAGTCCGCCACTGTACATAACATAAATACATAACTTTACACCCATGTTGAATAACATCAAACTGGTCAGCAAGCCTCAAGCCGCTGGCGTCGCAGCTGCTGGCGCTGTTCGTGTCGGACTCGTCCCCGGTGCGCGCGGTGGGGCAGCTGCTGAGCGAGCCGGCGCAGCGCGCCACTCTGACGCTTGCTAACACGCTCGTCAAAGATCATCTCAAGTTAGTATATCCTTCCTACTAGTTTGTGTGTATTTGCGACATATAAAACAACCACCCACACCATCGCGCACTAGCGGCCGGGCCGCGGCGGCCAGGTCGCATCGGCCAGCGAGATACATACATTGGTATGAAATCACTATGCTTCGCGCGCACCGGGCTGCACGCACGCAGCCAGCGACCCCATATATTTCGCTGGCCGCCGCGGCCCGGCCACTAGTGCGCGCGCGCCTGGTCTAAGGCTGACATTCACAGTCGAGTCGCACTCAGCTCGAACTCGCACTTCAAAGTGTCAACATTTTACTTTAAAATTTGACTGCTCCTTGGCTCAGTTAGCATGGCAGTGGTGTGGACTGAGTAAGCGTGAGCACCCGGGTTCGATTCCTGGGTGGGACGAATATTGATATGATTAATACCGATTTTTGTTTCCGGTCTGGGAGTAATGTTCGTCTCTGTGTGTAATGTTCGTCTCTGTGTGTGTTTCGAGCACCCTAGATACAGGTTCTTCCTAGTTAGGGGCTCTGAGTGTAATGTGTAAAAAAAAAAAAATGTGTTATTGTTGTTTTATTATAAAAAATTGTTCTCCACTCCAAATTGATACACAGTCGACTTTCGACTTCAAGATAGTGAAGCAAACGCTCGACGGAGTATAAGACGACACGAGCCAGGATAATCGGTATCCGGGAACGACTTGTCCGAGTATCATACTCGACCGAGTAGTCTCCAAACACTGACTGTGAGTGTCAGACTAAGCTATGGTTTCCACTATGGGGCAGCTTCTGAGCGAGCCACTCTGACACTCGCTAACACTTTCGTTAAAGATCATCTCAAGTCAGTACCTTCATCAACTCAAAAATTAGGTTATCACTGAACTCCCAGTGAAATGCCAACCTTGGCAAATGGCAACCCCGCGCCCCCCAAATGTTTTTCTTTATACACTTAAACACAGTACTTTATAATTTTTATTTTACAGAAAACCAGTATCTTGGTACAGAGTGAGCTTAGACCGCAAAGAGACGGCGGCCAGCGCGGGGCGGCGGCGCGGCGCGCGGCAGCTGCACCTGTTCACGCAGCAACCCGTCTTCCCGCCCTCTGTGTGGCAGTATATCGGTAAGTCCTTTCTACTCAAAAGTCAAAAAATATTTATTCAATATAGAATACAAGATATCACTTATTTTAATAAGTCTATTTAATCTATTTGATATTGCTACCTTATTTGGTAAAATATCCTATACCGCTAGAAGCGAGGTAGTTCAGGGTGCCCACCAATTGGCTCAGACAAACAAATGTTGGCCTTGTCTAACGACAATGGTCGCCTGGAAACGAGCCCTCCTCTGTCAAATGATTCTACTTTTCTGTAGGTTGTCTGGAAGTAATCTCTTTTAGTGATAAGGGCGTGCGTCACATCCAAATTTTATTATTTGTATACCTTAAATTGTTTAATTTACATTGGTACCTTACTTGGTGTGTATAAAAGGTCTATCCATCTATCTACTTCAAGATATGAATGGATTATTGTTTTAACGTTGATTCGGGTACCGTTACGACGTATTTTGTTGACGGGCTTTAAAATAAGAATCTAATAACCTTATCATTATCACAATTCCACTGTTGGATATAGGTCTCCCCTACAGATTGCCACAAAGTCAAACGTCAAGCGCGACAGGCGGGTTGGCGATCGCAGTATGGCTCTTTATGTTTTTGGTGTGCCCTTAGTGACCCTTTATGCCACTACCACAGAGCACCAATGACGTTAGTAAAAGCATTAACGAACTTTATGCCCAAACCATTTTGATAAGCCTCGCTAGTTGTGGGTTAAACCTGAAATAAAACCCAAACAACTCGGCCAAAAAATTTTTGTAAGTTATTAAGTATTGAAAGTGTTTTTATTTTCATATTTTGCAGAACCCCAAAACGATTCCGTAGCTGAAATAACGACAGTCGGCGAAGATTTGAAGTATTATTGTACAAAATACACGTATCTTAGCAATAAGCTGGTAAATAAACTTTCAATTTAATGATCTATCTGTTTGTTCTCATTTTTTTAAATAGGTTTTGGTTAGTTTTGGGTTTTCAGTCGCTAATTTTGTCTTTATTAGGCTTCGAAACCGTTTTATTTTACTTATTATGAAGAAAAAAAGCGAAACTGCGTGGATTATTTTAAAATACTTATCTTGGAAAGCGTAACCCCTGCCTACTGAGAAATCGCTTTTTAAAATTAATTAACTTTTTACAGCTTATTTGACGAAAACAAGATAAACAAAACAAAACATAATTTTACAAAGCGGGATCGAAATTAATAACAGGAGTCTGTGGCCCAGTAATCTATTTTTTTTTCTTATTAAGAAGTGCTGAGATGGACTTCTGATTATTTTGTATTTAGAGTGTACAATCGAGCACATAAGTGATTTACAAATGAATATTTGAATAGCCACTGCATTGCAATTTTGTTAAATTTATACATTGAATGCAATGGGCGGGCTTATCGCTAAAACCGATTGCTTCCCGGCACCCTGCTGTTAATATTTAATTGTACTAAATATTATACGGTGGGTTCGTCTTTGTAAATGAAAAACATGAATGAATTTTGATATGACCATTATCAATATATATAAAACTCTTCCGTTGTTACTGACGGACTGACTGACTGACTGACTGACTGACTAACTGACAGACAACGCAGAGCCGAAACTACTGGCCGTAGAAAGCTGAAAAAGCTTGGGGAGTGTAGGTGAGCACTAAGAAGGGATTTCCCGAAATTCCCACGGGAACGGGAAAAAACGGGATTTTTGTGTTTATGAGAAATACGCGCGGGCAAAACCGCGGGCAGCCTCTAGTATATTATGAAGCTCTTCCGTTACTGACTGACTGACAACGCAGAGCTAAAACTAGGCGTAGCGGGCTGAAATTTTGCACGTGGGTTCCTTGGGGAGTGTTGGGAAGCACTAAGGAATAATTTCCTGAAATTCCCATGGGAAAGGCGAAAAAACGGCATTAATTATGTGTTTATGAGAAATCTGCGCGGGTGAAACCGCTGGGCAGCCTCTAGTTATGTATATTCTAGGATTTCTAGGCTTAGCAAACATGTAGGTCATGCTTGCATCGTTGTAGGTAGCAGAAGTTCTTAAATCTCTCATAGAATTAATAATTTCTCAATAACGAAAATTTAATAATGTATCACCACTTATGAACACTATTATACCAATCTCATTCACCTATTTTATTGCCACTTAAATCTCAACTCTAGCCTGCTTACAATAACGTTCATTTTGCATGTGTTTTTTTATTACTGTTTGTTTACATCCCTGGTAAATGTTTACATTATCGGGCACGTGCTCTCTTAATTGGAGTTACTCAATAATATTGTGTAGAGATGTTCCGAGATTGTTTGGATTTAGAGATCCGGCCGATGGTTTTCCCTTTTTGTTATGATCTGAGGTTAACGTATTTTTATATAATTTCCCTGTTATTCATAAAAAGTTAAAAGAGTATTTTAGTCATTGAACGTATGTCAATTTATACTGGATGTCACGTATTTACCATTCAAAGATTATTATTTTAACTTGGTTCCGAAACCACGTGTTTTGTTAGCGGGCTTTAAAACAATAATCCAACTAACATATAATAACCGTACAACGTTGCCGGGCTTTAAGCCCACCCTTTAAGCTAATTTGTGAACTTGACATTGGAAAAATACTCCACTGAAGTGGAGTCTAGTTCATTAAATTAAAATAATAATAATTACCATTCAACAAACCAGAGAAGTAGACCTCGAGTAAAGATTACTAAAATCTACTGTATCTCTATGAATAACACTGTTAGGTGTTATATAATTAACTAGAGGCTGCCCCGCGTTTTCACTCGCGCAGATTTCTAATAAACACAAAAATAACGTTTTTTCCCGTTCCCGTGGGAATTTCGGGAATTCCTTTCTTAGTGCTCACCTATACCCCCTAAGGAACCTACATGCAAATTTTCAGCCCGCTACGCCCAGTAGTTTTGGCTCTGCGTTGTCTGTCAGTCAGTCAGTCAGTCAGTAACGGAAGAGTTTTATATACTGGGTGTTTCTGACAAGGCGGTAATAAATTAAAGGAGGGATTCTGCTCACCATAACTAACAACTTTCCCAAAGCAACATGGGTCAAAATCGCAAAAAAAATAACAGCTGTTCCATACATTGGTTCGATCAGCTGACGGGGTCAATGTACGGGACGGCTGATTTTTGTTGGCCAACCCGCCTGACAAGAACGCTCAATTTTTTTGGTTATATGGCGATTTGTGGGGGAGGTTCAATAGTGGACGTCTCTCGCCTGAGTTGATGATTCAATCAATATATATAAAACTCTTCCGTTACTGACTGACTGACTGACTGACTGACTGACTGACAGACAACGCAGAGCCGAAACTACTGGGCGTAGAAAGCTGAAAATTGGCACGTGGGTTCCTTGAGGAGTGTAGGTGAGCACTAAGAAAGGATTTCCCGAAATTCCGACGGGAACGGGAAAAAAGGGGTTTTTGTGTTTATGAGAAATCTGCGCGGGAAAAACCGCAGGGCAGCCCCTTGTTAATCAATATACAGGGTGTTTCTGACAAGGGGGTAATAAATCAAAGGGGGGATTCTGCTCACTATACCTAACAACTTTCCCAAAGCAACATGGGTCGAAATCTCAAAACAAAAATCAGCCGTCCCGTACATTGACCCCGTCAGCTGATCGAACCAATGTATGGAACAGCTGTTATTTTTTTTGCGATTTTGACCCATGTTGCTTTGGGAAAGTTGTTAGTTATGGTGAGCAGAATCCCTCCTTTAATTTATTACCCCCTTGTCAGAAACACCCTGTATATTGATTAACAAGGGGCTGCCCTGCGGTTTTTCCCGCGCAGATTTCTCATAAACACAAAAACCCCTTTTTTCCCGTTCCCGTCGGAATTTCGGGAAATCCTTTCTTAGTGCTCACCTACACTCCTCAAGGAACCCACGTGCCAATTTTCAGCTTTCTACGCCCAGTAGTTTCGGCTCTGCGTTGTCTGTCAGTCAGTCAGTCAGTCAGTCAGTCAGTAACGGAAGAGTTTTATATATATTGATTGAATCATCAACTCAGGCGAGAGACGTCCACTATTGAACCTCCCCCACAAATCGCCATATAACCAAAAAAATTGAGCGTTCTTGTCAGGCGGGTTGGCCAACACAGTGTATGGCTCAAAGGTTTTTTTAATGAAGGACGCTGCTGCCCATTCTTTTTGGTATTTTCTTAGTCGCTTTTAAGGATACTGTGCTAACTAAGTTAACTAAGTAATTTAAAATAAATGCAGTACTTTTTTCAAAGGATTGTTTAATGTTAAATGTTTCTTGATAATCAACATTTAAGTAAGTAGGTCACAATATCATATACTTGACAAATACATTTTTACATAGGTAAGTACTTATTGCATTTATTTATTCATCTGTCTTACGTCTGCTGAAAGGATGTTGCGTCACAAGGAAGCCTCGACACATGAACTTAACCCCAATATCCCAATCAATTGTCCATTTCCTAAGGTCGCCTTCTCTGGGTTATTATCCACTTCGTCAATTGGATGGGTCATCGAAGGTGGCAGTTGACTCAGTAGGCGCCAGTAGGGCTACCATTGTTTTATTAAGATTTTTGGAATTAGATTATTTAAATAATAAATATTTATTAATATACCTACCTACTTACCTAATAGTTTATTCGTAATACTTACTGCTTGTTAGATTATGAATTTATATTATGTTTCTTAAAAATAAGTTTAATGTAATGATAGAAATGTCATTACTATTTTGTTTAAAACTTCAATAGAATTGAGTTACTTATATAAAAGTACCTAAATACTTGTATATAACTTTTAGTTAGTTATTTACTTAACAGTACTAAACTTAGATTGTATTTTTATCTAAACTGCCACTTAAACGTTCGGTTTGCGCGGAGGCTATAAAAATATAATGGAAAAACACAACTGCTGTTCGTGGACACGTCTAAAGAAAGGCTATTCAGAAAAGAAAAAAAGTACTTCAAAAAACAACAAGATGTTACAAATGAACCCTCCTTTTCAATCCCTCCGATTAAATGTTATTTGTCATGGTTACCCTACACGCTGCACTGGACTTGGTCGGTCGGTATGTACGTTATGGGACACTGAGTCACAAACAAACATGAGAGTCAATTGTAGAGTTCTAGTGTGCGAACATCTGCCCACGGAACTTGCATGAATGGATTATAATCATCACCTGTTCACATAATCATCTCAGATAGACAAACGTTATAACAATACTCACAAAGTGATAATGCTCCTAGAAATCTTCGAGCTTCGAAAGACGATTTGTATAAGGAATGGTTAGCAAAAAAATTTATGATTATTTCAAAAAACGGATAAGTAAGTAAGTACTCCACAGAAAGGGTTAGAAAGAATATACTTGCAGAAATATTCCGTACGTCGGAATACTCACATTCTAAAGGTAACCTTTTTAAATTAACATAAAAAGGTGACGCCTCTATGTTCAATACGTGCCACCTACTTTGCCACTGTTCCACGACGTATGTATGGCTTCGGTGCTCTACTAGGGTGACATAATAACAATGGGGACAAGTAAAAGTGGACTTCGATAACAGAATATAAAATTAGCTAGTTAAGGTACACTCGCCTAAGTTCGGACGAACATTGGAGAAATTTTGAAGCATAGGCATTTAGATTTTTTTTTCTTAAGTGAACTTACGATTTTTGTGATTTACTCTTCTATGAATTGATTAATAATAAATGTAGATTTACCACAAATTTTGTAATCTGCGTAGTTACTATACTTTAGGCAAAACAGGCGTTCAAAAAGACGACTTTTTTTTACTAGTGCTAGAAAAAAAAATTACTGGTTTTCCGAAGATCGGACTATGTTATAAAATCGTTGTTACGGGTATTGTAATAAAGATCACGTTAGGAAAAGAGCCGAAATTTAGTTGGCAAACAACATATCAATAGATGATCTCGTAATTTCCTATGGTTTAGTTAATACAATGTTTTAACTTTTTTTTCGCGTTTTTATAATCCGGTCTTTCCTCCTCGTCCAAAAACATGTAAAATAAAGATTCTCAAACATAGGGAATGTGGCCCCTCGGGTTCCTTAAACTTGTAAAAAACATTTTATTTTAAACCCCACGCCTACCTATTTACACTATGCAGAAAGTATTACGAGTTATGCATTTAGAATTTAAAAAAAAGTCAAAATTGACAGTAAAAACAATTAGTCGTGCCGGGCCTCCTAGTCTTCTATAGTAATAAAGTTTGAGAACCACTGAATATTTTTGGACCGGACACTGGTTAGTCCGATCTTAAAACAGAGAGCGAAGACCGGATCTTAGGATACAGATGTCATAGGCGGAATCGTAGTATACAGATCGCGAGATAATATCCGATTTCCGGTCGAATTTTGAATGAAGAAGTACCTAAATCAAAAGTACTCGCCACAAAACGACATTTAAGTTTTGGAGTAAAGATCGGATCACCGAAATATTCCGAAAAAAACCTTCTTTTTATTTGAGACTCCGGTACGCCGTTTCTATCCGTCGCAGCTCCGACGGCGGTATGAGGAGTTGGGCAGAATGAAATGGCGAATCAAACGATGTCGCAAACAGTTCAACATATCGTCTAGTTTGTAAGTAAATCCGAGTATACGGTCTTCGGTCACATCCGATCTTAGGCGAGTCTACCTTATGCCATAGGAAAGTATTACGTTTAAACTATACACCCGCAGGTGCTACTCGTAATAGGTTTAGGTCTTACCAACACATAAGTAATTTATTTATCAATATCATCATCTATGCTAGTATAAAACAATTTCGCTTCCCGCGTCTGTACATGTATGCTTATATCTTTAAAAATATGCAACAGATTTTGATGCGGTTTTTTTTAATGATAGAATGATTCGAGAGCAAGGTTTATATGTATAACTAGTCGACCCGGGCAAACTTCGTACCGCCTAACCTATTACTATTTTGTGCATGTATTATACTTATAAACCTTCCTCTTGAATCACTATCTAATAAAAAATAAAAAACCGCATCAAAATCCGTTGCATAGTTTTAAAGATATAAGCATAATTACATAGGGACAGACGCGGGAAGCGACTTTATTTTATACTATGCTTAAATTTACAAGTCCCAAGTTATTTTCTTTATTCTAATAATACATGCACAACATAGTAATTGGTAAGGCGGTATGAAGTTCGCCGGGTCGACTAGTTTACTATAAATGAACAACTATTTATAATTGCTTATAGGTAGTAGGTACGCGATTAGCGATTAAATCTTGCACTTGAAAACTGGTTTAATTTTTATTAAGGTCCTATAAAGTGGTCCTAGAAAAAATACAGCTACGAATGCAATTATGGGAGGGCACGCATCGCTAACTTCCCTTCATCCAGGGTTTCGTACGAGCAGAACAATCTGTAGTAATGAGGTCGCTAGACTCTACGTTTTTGTTTCGCTCTAATTGCGAGCGAAATGCAAAATGCGCAAGTAAGTATATAAGTACGAAAGCTGAGTAAAAATAGAAACTGAATAGTAGGTAAACTTGAATGCCCTGCAACTTTGAATATTTGTTTAGTAATGGTAATAACACAGCAAATGCATTCACAACTTACTCCTGGTTTAACGCTTTGAAAACGATGCGTTATATATTTTTTTGTTGAATTTTAATGGCATTGTTCTTGATTTTCAATCATCGCTGAGGCAAACAAACTCAGAGATAACTGGTGGTAAGTTTAATTCTAAGGGGAATCTCCAGTCAACATTTTATAAAGAAAGTTCCAATATCACGTCCCTTAGTCTGACTTGCAGTAAACTGACTGATACAGTTTCTCAGTTAAATAGGTATTTGAAACCCTGCCCTTTGTTCGAAGAGATTTTTTTGTGTAGCCTCTTTTGTGTCCCAGTGCTGGGCAAAGGCATTCCCCGCTTGCTTCCATTGCTCTCTGCTCATTGCAGTCTCCGGCCACTCAGTTCCCCAAGTAGGTATCGAGATCATCCCTCCATCTCCGTCTTGATCTGCCGCGTTTTCGGCGTCCGTCGCGTGGGATCCACTTTGTGGCTATTCTCGCCCAGCGATCCGGTTCCAATCCATGCGGCATACAATGGCCAGCCCAATTTCACTTAAGCTGAGCGGTTGCTACACCATCATCTTTTATCTTAGTTTGAGCGCGCAATGCTGTATTTCGAACTCGATCTGTGATCTTGATGTACGACGAGATTATCAATAGAAAATTGCGCTTAATTGAACACACCCTCCCTGGTCTGATAACTACATAAACAAACAAGCCCTTAGCTAGCAGCCTAGAGGAAGCCACAAGCGTGTCCGACTGAGGACGACAGCGAGGCAGCGTCTGTGACCTCAAGTCGGCCTCTGACAGTAGGAATGTTAAATTCTACAAACTGTTTTGAATCCGAGACCACTAAAATCTTCTAGGATATCTCGTATTATAAATACATTTAGCGAAGAAGCATTTGCACTGAAGAAGTAAGACAGTACCAAAGTCTAACACCTTAAATGTCAGTTTTGCTAGTACTATTTATTATACTGTGAATTGGCATTGGCCATTGTGTATTTAAATTTATTAAGTAAGTAAGTATAACAAAATTAAGTTATGAAAGGTTTTTCCCTAAAAAAAAAGCACTCTGTGCTAGCTAAAATGGAGCATTAAACATACTTAGCAGAATGGACAATGACCGTGGCGATGCAATCATAGTTAACTTGATTAAGTTAAATCGTTTTAACTAGAGGATTCCTGTTAATTAACGCGATGACCCCACCACGAGTGCCGTACTCAATTAAATAATTCTAATGCAGCGGGGACCGCGGATGAAAACTGAAATCCACATGTTTTGGAAATTAGGACCGCAGTTCTAGAACATTTTGAAACAAATACAATATGTTTTGAATTATATATTATCACAAGTCGTCCCGGCGAACTTCGTACCGCCTGATCTTTTACAATTTTTAGCATGTTTATTATACTCATAAACCTTCCTCTTGGGTCACTCTATCTTTATAAGAAACCGCATCGAAATCCGTTGCGTAGTTTTAAAGTTTTAAGTTTACATAGGGACAGACGCGGAAAGCGACTTTATTTTATTCTATGTATTGATACATACAAGCTCAGTGAGAGAAATACTAATTTTGCTCAGTTCATTATTATCTCACCCTGCAGGGAAAAATAATTCTTCCAAAATCTAAGAAACGCACTAAGAGTAAGTATAGGTAGAGTAATCTACCTTAGGTTCTGACAGAATCAGCACCGTTGAGCATGCTGAGCCAGAGCCAAATAACTTTTAGATAGCATTAACGCTACACAGTAAGCCACACGGCTTAGACATCGTTTGACCACATTGTTGTTACAGTAATGATTGCACAAGTTCTTAAGTATAGGTACATTATGTAAATGGGGGTAAGTAATAAAAGACCCCTTTTAATACACATTTACCCACGTCTTTATTATTATGCTATAAATCCATAAGGCGGTCACTTCCCCAGTTCCCGAGGTGCTTCCGTTACAAAGTGGCTTCTTGCTAACACGATTTGCGTGGTTCCCGTGAGCACTTGCGGGCCTTCGGATGTGTTACTGGGGGACCTTTAATATGCCTACAATGTTTTAAAGGTTCTGCTTCTGTTCTGACTATATTATTTTAGTTTATGTTCTTTGTTTTTGTTTAACTTTAGTTTATTTTACTGTAAATTAATTTTAAATCATCTTATTAAGACTAACAGCAAGTAGGGACTTACATACGTATCTATATCTAGGCCTCATATTTTTGTTGGGATTTCGTCTTTTAAGTAGGTATGAAATTATGTTGTAGTAAGTACCTACTTACCGACAGTAGAAAATATGAATTAGACTTGAATTTGGGTGCTTATAAGAATTTATAGGTCATCAAAATCCATATTGTCTAGCTGTTCTCGACTGCTTTAATTGGTTCTGATTTAATTATTCATAGACTACTGTCTGGCTTGGGTTGTATTTGTTTTGTATAATTTATTGATTAAAAAAATATTTTATACTTATGAAAATAAAATAAAATTACTTATATCCCTTTATAATTACTTATAACGGTTATTTTTTGTGTCTTACAATGCCGCAATGCGTTTTATAATAAAGAAGATACCAACTTTTTTTTAACGTGTTGTGTGAACCTAGAGTGCAACCTTCTAAACAAGTAGCATACCTAAATCTTTTTATAATAAGATCTTTATTGTTTCGCCATAAGGACAATTTTGTTATAGTGATTTCATCCATGTTCCAGAAATGTATTTGGGTATGATGAGCTGGATCACTTCTTTATTTATCGTTCCAGCAGCGAGCGACTATAAAGAAGGTACCTACTACCTTTTTTTGACCGACGAAAAAAAAAGGAGGAGGTACTCAATTCGACACGTATATTTTTTTTTTTTTTAATGTATGATCACGCATAACTTTTTACAGAGTAGTCCAATTTTGATAATTCTTTTTTTAATCGACAGGGCATATCTTGAAGTTGGTCCCATAAAAATTTGGAAATAAAATTCCCACCCTAAGGGTGGGAAAATAGGGGTGACCTTTTGGTCGGCAGGTAGATTTATCCACTCACAGGTTGCATTCCGTCCGTGTTACATTATAAATTTTGATACCTACTTACAATATCTTTTGAAATGAAATAAAATCAGCCGAAAGACGTCCACTGCTGGACATAGGCCTCCCCCACAAATCGCCATACCGACCGGTCTTGTCGTCCCTGTAAACCATGTCGTCTGATCACCTTATGCGGTGTGACCACTGAACACCTTGTGGGAGAAGAAAATAATAAAACCCTAAAAGAACTGAAAAGCATAAAATAAAACTTTTTATCAAAAAATAAAACCGCCGAAAAAAAAACTGAAAAGCATAAAATAATAGTCGAATTACTAAGTTCTTAAAGTAATGTAGGGTATACCAAGTGATTTTGAGTCGGCGCCACAGATTCCTCGTACAAAGATCTCTAAATTAGGTACCTTAAATTTAAAAAGAAATTACAAAAATTCGTGCGCTGCCGCGCATCAATCTTTACGTAATTAAGAAATTTGCTTGTGTGGCGCGCCGACTTAAAATAACTTGGTATACCCTACATTACTTTAAGAACTTAGTAATTCGACTATTATTTTATGCTTTTCAGTTTTTTTTTCGGCGGTTTTATTTTTTGATAAAAAGTTTTATTAAATTACCTACTATACCTAGTATTTATTTTCTGAATTTGTATTTCGAAACGTCAAACCCATCGCATGTTTTGCTGTGAAGTTTAATTATAATTTCAGAAAGCTTTAATAAATACACAAATTTTACTAGGTATTGGAAATATTTTTCGTCACATGCGCGAATTGAAAACTAGTTCTCAAACTTCCACCTTGCCTCGGCAACTATCGGGAAACAGTCGGGTAGCAGCGGCCGATGAAAGCCTGTTAAATCCCTAACAACCTGTAGTTTGAATTACCGGAATTTACTACTGCAGAACAATTTTTGTTTCTGTTGCAAATATCTTAGGTAGGAATTTAGGTATTTTGTAGCGTATAAAAATGCCAATAGGTAATTCGGCAACCCTGAAAAGCGGTGGATTGATGATCCGGGGCGGTCGGTAGCGGTATAGCCTACGCACGACAGAGGTTCGTGGGTCTGAAATTCGGAAAAAGTGAATAAGTATTATATTATTATAGGACTTTTACAGCAGTTATACTTACCTAGTAAAATAAACTATAGCTTAGTTTATCAGTAACTAGTCCAACTTCGTACCTCCTAACCTATTACTTACTATATTGTGCATGTATTATTCTTATAAACCTTCCTCTTGAATCACTGTATACTTATCTATAAAAAAAACGCATTAAAATTCGTTTCATAATTTTTAAGATTTAAGCATACATAGGAACAGACGCGGGAAGCGACTTTATTTTATACTATGTAATTAATGATAATAAAATTGCTTACCTACCTAAGTACTTTCTTTAGGTAAGTAAGTATAATAAAAAAAGTTGTAATTTTAAATTTAAAAAGAAAGTAGGTAGGAAAGTTAGTAGGTAACTAAGTACCTAACTACATAAATTTAATATAAATTATCAAATAATATACTTCGTATTGTTAATTAAAGTTTAACTAAGTAGATAGGTTAGTACCTATTTACTTACCGTGTCGAAGTTTGTAGTTGAGAATGTTCTCGGAATGGAACAGTCTCGGTCGTCGTCGCCTCGCTAAGTTAAATTAATTTCTATTAATACAAGGATCTCCAAAGGAAGTTGGAAGTTTAGTTTCTGGCTACGGATGCATTTCTGTTAAGCATTCCTATTATAATGGCTAAAATATTTCTAGAAACAATTGTTTTTTTAATGGTTATTCCAATTGGCACAACACTCGTCAGCGTTAAATGATATTGCATTGAATGCAACACGTGCTGATTCAGAGCCAGTTTATGCTACCAACTTATAATTAAGTGGAAAGGTAACTACAACACAAGTTATAAGTTAGAGATTAGTTAGCGCTTAACCAGACTATCCTACTTATTGTAGTTACTTACTAAGTTTCTCTGCAAACTTGTGTATCTGTGTGAAATTGTATTGTAAAGTGCCACCTTACTTTTAAAACTAGATTTAAAAAAAACAGACTTAATATTCATCATCATCATCATTATTTCCTTTAAGTCCCTCATCAGGGGCATAGGGCATTAAGAAGCGTTTTCCATTTTTCTCGGTCTTGTGCCACAGTTTCGAGATCATTCCAACTGTCACAGCCCATAGACGCCGCCTCCTGCTCGACTGAGCGCCGCCACGTCATCCGCGGTCGGCCACGCTTGCGGCTTCCTCCAGGCTGCCAGGTAAGGGCTTGCTTGGTTAGATGGTTATCAGGCCGTCTGCGGGTATGTCCAATCCAGCGCCATTTCCTCCCGAGAATCTCTTCGTCTATTGGCTTTTGACATGTTATTCTCCAAAGCTCAGCATTAGACTTAATATTACAGAATATTAAAATTAAATAATATTATTTACACATCTTTAAAAAACCTCTTTTTAGAATTGTAGGTTCCATATTGTTTATACCAATGTATAAAAAAAAAATATAAAAAAAAGGTAAGTAAAGTATACCAACGCACTGTAGAACAAATAAACTGTCTGTTTTCACACTTCAAAACATCCTATATATAATAATTTCTTTTTTTAAAAAGAGACCCGCCTTTAATGAATTGATAAATACATAAAACTGAGAACTCCCTCTTTTCTGAAGTCGGTTTATCTAGGTTTATCTTAAAACTATTGCTGTGCTCGATAAGTTTCGTGTGGGACGCCATGACAGAAAACACTTTTAGTTCTGCCTCCTTAGCGCAGGGGGCAGCGATGTCGACTATGCCGTCAAGGATCCCACTTCGATTCCCAGGCTTGCTAAACATTAGTTTGATAAATATTTATGTTTTTTTGTGCCAGGTTCCGGTTGACTCTGGCTGGGTATCAATTTTTGTGTGGTAGGTACTTATTGTTTTCATTTCAGGTAGTCTACAGTTTACTAAGTTCTAACTTAGTGGAGCCTCTCAAGCTGTAGATTTTTAATTATTAGCTATCATGAAAAGCAATAAATTAATTTCAAAAACAAATATTAATTCTGTAATTCCTCACAATGTGTAATAGAAAATAATGTTAAAATAGGACCCCATTTTGCAAATGTCACTAAATCAAAGGCGAATTGCAATAGCGGGAAGATTTTTGGCTGAAGGCAGCGAGCTACCCCGGGCGGGGGTCGCGGGGTGCGGAGCGCCCGGGGTGTACTTACATAACTGAGAGGAAGAGGCTGATGTAGGTGCCTCGCTCGCACAGTTAGGGTGCGTGCAGAGGGGGTGGCTTTTCCTTTGTTTTTCCAAGGTAATGTTGTAGAGTTAACCAATAAATTTAAGATGTTTTTTTTTATTGTTTGTTATTGGTGCAATATAATTTGTCATCCCTATTAGGATTGTTTTACATAAAGAAGTAATTATAGTCCTTATATCTGTATTATTCAACAAGCAGTACCTGGCCTGCAAGTGCCTACAATGCACCTCAAAACACTTCATCATTAAACCTTGCGTTTGTAATCTGATTGACAATTTCCACGGGCGATGACTCAGTACAGGGCCACTACAGCGTACTGCACGGTTCACGTTCTAAATTGAGAAAAACTGCACCCAGTGTGAACCGACCGTTGCGTGGCTGCGCACATGTAGCGCCAACTCCAACTCTGACGACCTACGTAGTGTGCCCCGTGCCGCCTTGCTGACGCGTTTTCCTGCGCAGTGAGAACAAAAAAAAATAACATTCAAATTTCAAACATTCTTAACTGAAAGTGTCAATCTTCCCGCCGATTTTATCTTTTTTTTGTGTTTGTGACAGCCAGTGTTTTTTTTTTTTCTGCCGTGCCTAGGGGTGTTTTCGGATTTCCACAAACCATCCCCGGAGAGTGTCGCCATAGTAACGGATGACGTCAAGTTCACGGGCGCTCGGTGCATCGCGTTCGATAACGCAGTACCAACCAACCCCTATGAATATTGTCTTGGTTTTCCCTTTTGTGGCTTGAGAGGTAAGATTTTTAAGTTACATACTTTTTAATAATTAAAATTATAATTTTTATTGTTTCAATAAAATTTTATAATTATTATTATTTATTTCAAATAGCAGACTGTCTGATGCACTGTTAATTGTCAATGAAGGCGTGTGTCTTACTCTTAAAAATTAGTTTTATTTACGAACATACTTATGAGTCATAAAAGTATGGTCTCACAGCCGCATGTGACTAAAAATTATGTTTTCCTCTTCTTTTCTGCGATAGCTACATACCTACATTTTATTGAATAATTTAATAATAATAATTCAAAATCAAAATTCAAGTTATCTTAGAGGAAACTCCTCATCCTAAAAAAACACAATTCAAAATTTCAGTCTCTATCTTAAGCGGTTTGGGCGGAACTGTGCATGTCAGACAGTCTAACTAGCACTGCAAAGAAAATCACGAAATGATGTTACTCAATTTTCTAAATATTTTTCTGGATTTTGGTAAACTAGTATGTTTACACTTACAGTACTAAATGTAAACTACTCAATTTAATAAGAGAAAATATAAAGAAAGGCGTTTCCGAAGGAATCTGATCGATGCCGATGTCCCGGCAAAATCCAGTGTTTATCATTGAAATGAGGGATCACCCTCGTATTTCAATGAGTTAGGTCTCGTTTTTTCTTAATAAGATGACGAAAGAAATACTACAGAAGACTCAAGTCCAGATGGTCTAATGTTCCTATGCCTGCCCATAATCAGGTGACCACAAATACCACACTAACAAAACAATTGATTGTTTTTTTTTATGACAAGTTTTTTAAATAAATATCTTAACTTCAAGGTTATCCTTAATAGCACACCATTAAGACAATATAGACTAGTCAAAAAACTAAATATGAATATTCAAGCGGTTTTAAAAGATATAGCGAGCTCGGAACATAAACCCAACCCAAAATAAAACACAATGTACATTGTACAGTGGAGGACACGACGGCGTAACACTTCCGGTTTTTCTGTATTGCAAAAAGCTCTTGTTCTTTGGTTTCACAGTCTAGGGCTGACGAAACCATAGACAAATCTGTTACGGCCTCCTAGTCCTTGACTGTACATATCCATTTGATTTATTTTTAAGTTAATTGTTGTTGTTTGTTGTTGTTGTTGTTGTAACGTGGGTCCGGCTCTCAAGCTGGTGCCTCTGCCTAACCCTCCGGGGAATAAAAGGCGTGATATTATGTTAATTGTTTCATAGCAAGATAGAGGAAGGTGATTTGCAATTTTCTTTGAGTAATAAGTAAAGAAACTAAGTACTAAATGAAAAAAAAAACTTTCCTTTTTAAAGTCAACATTACATTTAACAAACAATTCGAGTCCACTATCGAAAAAAAACTTAATACAGAAACATTTTCACACGCCCTTGTCTATTTTGTTAAGAAAGTCCTGATTCTTGTACTTGCACAATGGCGGACACCGTCGGCGTAACACTTTCGGTTTTTCTGTATTGCAAAATAGCTCTTGTTCTTTGTTAATACAGTCTAGGGCGGACGAAACCATAGACAAATTTGTTACGGCCTCCTAGCCACTGTACCAACTTCAAGTTTAAACTCAATTCAGTAAAGTTGTTTTAATTTTTGACATACCTTACCGGAGCCCGTAACTAGTTAGAGCTATCAAAAGTTAAAGTCAGTCAAAGTGTCAAAAGCAAAAGTCTGCTCCCGGTGGAAATCGAATCCGGAACACAGTTAACATAACTACAACTGAACCGAGGAGGTTGGCAAAACAGCTCTGTATAAAACACTCAAAATAAAAATAAACAAGGTACCCTATCCCATTCTTTGTTGTCTATGGACGTCTTACCTATAGCGAAAAAATTCAAAAGTTTTCTTTGAAACAGGAATAAGGCTCCGTAACTTGCTAACAGCCAAGATTTTCCAACAGCGGCGGCGAGGCCTCATTGCATAATCGTCGTAATATTGACATTGCTCGCGTAGAATACAAAAACTAGCGTCGTTTGACCCACAAAACCCACGTACCTGCATAGTTGCGTAAAAATCGCCATTTTAGCGTCATTGCATTATTTTTTCTTTTTACTTGTGCGCTGGCTGGCTTTGTTTTCGTTGGCGACAGAAATGATTTGCGTCTTCCGCTTTTGTTAGCGTTCTCTTAGTTTATTTAATGACGTTAGGAATCTACTGGCTGGTTTTAATTATTATAATACTAAGCCGAGCTAGATGTTTCGTTTAAAAATTAATAATAACATTTGCATACATATAATACGAGATTGCTTTTCGGCAATTTATTTAAAAGTTAATATCAACATAGTGTTGTTAAAAACAGAGGCGCCCAAAAAAAATTATAGGTACCTAAGTGCGATGCGTTTTTAATAAAAAAAAAAAACTAGTTAGAAAACAAACAAAATTACAGGACCTCAACATGTATTACGAATAAATTTATACTAAACAAAAAAGAATGCCTGAATTAATTTACAATTAACAACTAACTGACTTGACATGACCCGGCTGGACTCTTAATTCTATACAGCTCATTCTTAGGTGAATGAATGTCGGGTGCGTTGGTGTATCAATTGTACATTGTCTTGCAACACTTCACTAGTATTACTCATTACATTTTAAATCACTTAGGATCGTAAAGTTATAATAGCATAGCAAAATCTCTAGTTTAAAACAATACAATATTGTTTTTATCGATAAAAAGTAGGTAATATGTATTTCCAACCCATTTTGATCAAGAACAAAGCAGTTTGAATACAACACATTAATAGGTAAAACCATTTTAAAAACAGAAAAGAAGAATTCCTGACAGAAATTTAAGAAAAATCACTCTTGATCCCCTGAAAAATTAGTTGTTTTATCTTGCTGAAGGTTGAATGACAGGCGTAACATTTCAGCAGAAACTTTTTAATTTTCTTTTCTTTAAGATTATGCTCAATTAAGTAAAAGTTTTCAAATTGAGATAAATTGGCTGTTTGTAAAAGTTTTATTAGGCAACCGCTATTGACAAATTATAATAAATTTTAAATTAAATGACAAACAAATTTGAGTATTTTATCAATAAGATAAAATTAAATTACCTAAATGTTATTTATAATATAACTTATTGTCCAGATTACATAAAGATAGGGTTGTTAAAAAACCTAAAACTTTTTTTAAAACATTCGCGTCGATCTATAGAACCTTGGGCTAGAAACTCAGACTGGCGACCGAATGTAATGCACTGCACTGCACACAATACAGTAACTGGGTGGGAACAATACAATGGTTAAAGTAAGGTACCTATATTCAATGGTTTCAATTTACATAGGTATAATAAAGGTAACAATTATAGCTTGTTATAGGGCTACGATTTTGTACAATAACGAGCATAGCTAGTTGAATGACAATAAACTTATAGTACAGCAAAAACTATTTTTTAAGTTTTGAAACGCCTTAAAATCACAAAGCATGTCACAAACCAGTCGAAATGTTCACAAAGCCATGTAGATAGAGGCTACAATGAAGCAAAGGTAGCTTAAGATGTAATTTTAAATTTTCTACAAACCTGCAAATGGGGCAGAAACCTAGACCAGACGCATTTATTTAGTCTCAAATATATTGATTGTGTACTGCATATTATGTTTAATTAGGCCAACTCATCTTTGAGTATTGACTGTAGAAAAAAAAAATGCTTACTAAATTGAATTAAAAAATCTGAACTCATAGAACATCTCATCTTGTATACTTTTTCGAAGGTGAAATCTAAACAAGTCCGAACATTTTAACACCTCCAACCTCATTAACCGCATGTTTAAGGTGTAAACAAACATTCGCTTTCATCAATTGTTTCATCGCCACCTAATTTCGTCCGATCAAACGCCTTACTACCAAGAGAGTAGGCTATTTATATTTGAAAAATTTTGTATAAAACTATGTGTTATAATAAGAACTACATATCTTAAAAGAAAGTATCTTATCTTTTAGTCTTATTATCCAAAACAAGGTAATTATGAAGTAGTTTTTCGTTAAGTTTTATTCTAAGAGCATATCCCAACACAATGCAATGTAAGTTTTGCATATCAGTGGCACAGAGAATATAATACTTAACCAGTGGTGAACAGGATCGTAAACTAAGTCGTACTAAGTATAAATTTATGGAAGAGGCCTTTAAGTAATGGGTATAGCTGGTATATAGGCTAAGGACCAGCATAACAAATGTGCTTATACCTGCAGCCTGGGCGTCTATGATAGAGTCGTCGTGAGCAAAATTTTTGCTATAGGTACTTATTCTGTAAAGAAAATATTAAATTGTTTCTCTCAATCAAATGGTGTCCAAGTGCACAGATAAGTTTGTCGGCGAATGTGCGCCTACGCAATAGCACAGGGACGACAGGTTTTCTAGTAGTAGATTGTAGTAGAATGAACGAATGATGACACGCCATGTTTCTTGCATGTTTATTAAGTTGTTGTTTAATTCATTTAAAATAATTTGGTCAAGGCCAATATTTTAAAATTTGCGACCACAAAAACATTGTCACGCGTAAGCTTGTGCACGCAATTTTATAAAAAGAGGTAGGTAAGTAAGTTACAATTACCAATAATCAAATTCATGTTGATTTAAGTACTATTGAACCGAAACCTTGTTCCCAGAGTAGGCAGAGATCAATGGTCGCCACTTACTAAATCCTATAATAAACTAATTCTCTTATCACCTTCTCTACTTATATTCATTCGTTTGTATATCCATTGCTGAAATTTCTAAAATAAAAAGTGACCCAGCTAAGTTTTATGCAAAAGTTCAATAACCACTTTTATAAATATTAGGAAAAATTACTATGCTGTATAAATGTTAAAATTGTAGTGCACTTTCCAAACTTCATACTTAGAAGAACTGTTTTTTTTTTATCGCAGACAGATAAAGCCTTCTGCTCGCCAAGATCTAATCAAGTTGGCACCGCCAGCGGCAGTGGTAACCCTGCCAATGCTTTGTACCAATTATTGTTAATGTTCAGCCCTTAAATTTCACGGCCAATAAAAGGGGATGTCCCTGGAGGATTGTAGGTTTCCAAAGACCATTTTCCTCTCGGCATATACGGACCCTAGATGTGCGCTGAGCCTAAGAAGAGATACATACCTGTTTTGTCGTGATATTATTCTAGGTTAGCACATACCGATAGGAGGAATGCCAATGTCACTATTAAATCTAGCCAACCTATGTATTTTACAGTATAAATTGTATAAAGTATACCATCATAATTACATTAGAGTACCCACATACCTACATAAGTAATAAACACTGGCAGTAGCACAATACGAGTAAGGAAGGTACTCATGTATTTAATTGCATTTTGTATGAAAATGTATGCAATTTTAATGTTTCTATTCCTCGGTATGAATTGAATGGACGCTCAGTAAGTCGTGTGAAAATTTTAATAACCACTATCACGTTTAAAGAGTTTTTGAGAACTTGACCCGGAAAGTTCAAAATTCATCCATTTTTGGGATACATATGGACAAATTCTGGACATATTTTGCTATAATGAACCTAATAAAATACTTTACATCTCAAAATCTTTGAAAAATATCAACATTCGTAGAAAAATCTTCGAAGGAGCGTTCGAAAACATGTTGACCTTAATGTCTGCCTAGTTATGTTGCACAACGATACCGTACGGTTAGTTTACTCTTAACTTTAAAGCAATAGATGCCTTTTTACTCTGACATTTAATAATTGAATGGACCTCTTGATGCGTTCGTTCGCTGAACCCTATGTTACCTGCGTTTAAGGTGAATAATTCATTGTCTTTTTTCCAGTAGTGATGATTATGTCATGTGTCCGCTAATCAGGTGCCGGGTTATGGTGTTTGCATGAGAAAAACGGTTTCCAATGCACGCACAACCGTCATTTCGGTTTCTTTCTTTGTGTTTTTCTTTTAACATAAAGTAGTATAAAGAGCTGATAAGTTTAGTTTTCTTTTTAATCAAAAGAATAAATAGGGAGCAATTGAGATTTTCATGAAAAAAAACAAGGTGTACTTAACTTACCTACAAAGAATTTTAAACATCAAAGAGGTAATCGTTCTAAAGGTTTTTTTTTGATGAATTACTGATACCCTAAAGTTAATTAAGTTTCTGTTATTTATATAATCTCAAAAATAAATAAATAAATGAAGTCGGTTTCTTTTGAAAACCTACAAAATATAAAATACTTAATCTAACTTCAAAAGTAACTGGGCACGGCTAAATTACAAAATTCTGCATAACTCGATTCGTCCAGCACCAGCACCACAACCTTGACACGCTATGCTGCAGGGTATTAAAGCACTGCCTTTTGCTAGGTATTAGTCATAACCAACTAATGCATAAAACTTTGCATCTATAGTACACATGTTATGATGTACGCGAGGATAACAATTTGAACTAGGGTGGTATACTCTTATTTTAAAAAGCACAAAAACTTAATTATTGTCTGCGATTCTCTAAACGAAAATTCTATAGAAAAGCTACTAGGATCGCTCTTGAATGGCTAGCTAACATTGACTTGCGCTAGGTACAATAGTGGCTGTCAAAATAAGAGAATAAGGCCCTAAAGGTCTCTGAAATCTATTTTTTAGGACAGCGTTGAGGTATTGCTTCTCAACCCTGGTGTCATAGAATTTGCGTGTCGTTCCTTATGGTGATTAGAATAATTGAACCATGTGCTTTAAAATATAGAGACTAGTTTAAATTCATATCGTTCAGCTGGGCATTAAAGGAAGTTAAGGGAACTATAGTAGGTACCTAATTGTTTTGAAATGTTATTAACTGGTATGATTTACTTTTGAACCTAGTACAATATTTTGCGGAATTTACATCAATAAACATAGCTTTACAATTAAAGGTAGTAAATAAACATACTTATAGGTATATAATATCTAAGCATAGCCTATTCTGGGTAAGTAATTAGTTTTTGTTCATGGCTTAACCCTCAGATTAAAATTAATGCGCTCTCAAAACAACGGTCCAGCCAGTATGAATCCAAAACAGCTCAATTTCGATACAGGAGCGGTTCAGCGGAATTAGGGTCATACATCGAAATTAGGAACAATTTATAGCGGCTGTAAAAGTTAGAATAGGTCAAACGACAAAGTTCAAGCTGGCTTAGTGTATTACCAGGCTCCTCCGAGGCTCACTTAGCTGTTTGTTAACGTGACTAAAAAGGTAAAGATTTTGTTCCCGGCAGAGCGAAAATTGTTATTTGGATATCGATGTTTTAGTTGGGGGCTCTCAGTAGGTATGATAATAAAATATACTAAAAAATGGAAAACATAAAACATTGAAAAATAAAACGTATAGGGTACACCTCAAAGGTTTCAACAGTTTGCCAAATTAACTTTGACAGGAATGTTGTTGTAAGTCCGTCCTTCCGTTTAGTATTGAATTTGAAACCCTCCAAATGTTAACAACTTACGGTAACTTTACACCTACCTAAATTTTAAGTAAGCAGAAAATATGTTACTTTTTTATTACTACTAAGAGCAATTCATTTTACTGACAAATTTGAGTAAAAAAAATTAATTAAAATATACGCATAACATTATCAACTCAGGCGAAAGCCCCCCACAGATCAACGATCGATCGCTATACGACAGTGATGAACGCTCAAAGCGCTTTTTTTTCTTCTTCAGAAAGTTACGTAGATATAACCTGAAACCCCTTAGAAAACACTGTAAGCAAGTAAGTACTAAGTATGTTTTAATTATTCAACAAGAGCATTGTTCTGCTTACAAAACGGCGAGTTACTTAGATTACAACTTTGTATTATTCACTCATTTCTACACAAAGACGTTACGTTGTACCAACGAAATCCGAGTCTTAACACAAAGCGTCGTTGACTGTGACGTGGGTTTTTCTATAAAAACTATATATATATTTTTTTAAGTTTCACGAATCAATTAGCTAAAAAGTAGAGTAATAGTAGTAGTAGTTTTTTTAGGTGTTCATTTAATGCGATACAAAATCTTCATTTTATCAACAATATTTTAATGCGAAATAAAAAGTACTTAATTTGAGCGTATGACGAACGACAAAGACCTAAGTAATTCTTAGGGTAAAGATCTATAATTGTAAGAGCTCCATTTCGACCCGTATAACCACTCGAATGCATGAGCATGACCTACAAAACTTTAGCTCAAAAAACCTCCCTTGCACGCGAAGCCGAGATTTTCGCCGAGTCTCACCTTGGCCGCCGGGTCAGGGTTAATCGAGCCCAGCCACGTATTTCTTACTTATGGAAGTTCATTCCTTTTGTTACCTAAGTGTCTACGTGAGAATCCATATTGTTATCTAGTTCTGTAGTGTTTAATACGAAAAAGTTGAAATTCAGTTTGGTCACTGACTCCAATCCTTACCTTAATGAATTTTTAACAAAATAATCATAAAGACAAAGAATGAAATGTAAGTAAGTAAATTAAACAATACCTACTGGATACCTAGAAGGTACGTACATGGATAGATAGTGACAACAACCACTCTGCCACAAAACAGGGTTTTTCAGAAAAAAAAATAAGAAACGGTATTTGTATGTAAAGTAAAAAGCTTGGGAAATTTTTTTTTTTTGGTTATTTGATATTGGCCTAGCGTTAACCTCGATATTTTAAAGGTTAATCTTATTTTGTGTCGTGTCATATACTTAGATATACAGTGATATGTACCTACGTTCGGTTCGACCCAATTTCGAAGTAGGGAGTCGTGGCTAATCTAGGTTTAACGACTTTAATTTAATGGCCTCGGATTAGTTTGTCAGGTGCTGTCTACAACAAATGCCTATCAAGCTGTAAAGTTGACAAATTGATTTACCAGCAAAAATACTGGCAAACGACACTTTAATAAAGTTTTATATCAATGTTTACTTTTCTTTTGTCGACCTTTATCCTTTTACAGTCTTTAAAGTACATAGGTAGCTAACTTCTCGATTTGCATTGCATTTGAAAAAAAAAAAGGTAATCTAAGTAAGTATTTAAAAAGTTGATAGTTGGCAATAATATTTGCTTTCTATCCCACTTAGATCACCGGATGTTCCATTCGCGGATACTGAGTGCCGATTTTGTGTTCGATCTGGCGTGATCGTCGGATGACCCAAATGCCGAAGCGATTTTATGGACTATTGCACTTACTGTGTAAAGCATGGTAAGTGTTTATGTTTATGACCTGTGAATTTGTTGTTTATATTTTGGTATCGCTTTATGTAGTTCAATTAGTTTACTACCTCAGTGGTGTAGATAGATGGTAGTAGTGTGATATTGAATGCGACTTCTGGGTGCGGATTCAATTCCCGGCGGGGAGAACATTGATATTCCGGATATCAATATTTGTTTCCTGGGTCACCCTAAATACAGAATCCACTTGCCATGTGTTATTATTATTTATATCAGAATTTGGTAGAGTCTGTAGCTTGTAGCACTATCATTACATAAATTAAAAACCTAGATTGTTGCTAGATTTTCAAGTAACTGTTTTAAGTAGTTGTTTGATTTTATCTTTGGAACTACTGGACTTGACTTTCATGAAACTTTTACGAATGTCAGTTTAGGTTTTACTAAGGTTGAAGGCTTCATTTAATTTGTTGATTCATTCGATATTTTGTTAAGGACATTGCAATCAGAATAATGAAAAGGAGGCTTTTGCATTCTAATGAAATAAGTGACAAGCTCGGTGGCTTAGTCGCCATTGATTTGGACTGTGGTGACTTTGGAGGTCTGGGTTAGATATTTGATTTTTGTTTCATGGTTCTTGGTTGTATGTCTCTTTACCGAGTCGTTTCGGGCTAAATACATCCAGGTCAGGACCTAATTCGTTTTCAAAATAAGTATTATTATTGCTGTAATCTTGTAAAATTGGCCTTGAATAACAAGCAATAAGAATGACCAAAACAGTATAAAATATTAGGCAATCTTTTAGTCATGAGCGGATTGTCTTTATTCGTCTAATAACATTTCGTATTCATTATTTCCATTGCCATTGTTTTCCGGGGTATCGGTGGAGACGGCGATTTATTTTTCCGGAAAATGCTATTTGCGTCTGATGTATGATTTAGGACAAAAAAAAATCATTTCAAACTCTGTCCGCTTTGACAGGAAGAAGAGATTGGATTTTGATGTAATTTGACAGAAGTGTGGTCATCCGACAGACTTTTTAATATAGTTACCAGCAAAATCATACTTTTCGAACAGATTTCAATTGATTTTGGTAGGAGAGTTGAAAATCTAACTTTACAATAAGTATAGCAATTTTAATCATAATCGGTTCCAATATAGTAAGAACTTGAGTGAAGCCGCCAGCAAATGCTTGTCAGTTATAAAATTTATGTTGTACGATATTTAATGTAAATGTAAATCTGCTTGTTATTGTAACAGACACAAATTTAAACTTGGAGCTTGGAGCATCCACTTCGGCTTCGCTAATAATGTTACCCTGTCATTTACCGAATGTAACCATTTAGCCCCAGCGCAAATCTGGCAAGGTTTGACAATGATATCGACAGGTTAATAATTTGAACTGGTCCATAACTTGTTTACGATTGGCCCTCAACCCTATGCACTGGTTAAGTATTATATGTATACTTTTTGCCTATGCCATAAAAGTTAGAGATAAATATAAATTGTATCAGTATCTTCGCCGCGGCTCGCTATTTGATTAATAAGCACATTGGATTTATATAGTTCTCTAACGAAACTGTTTTGGGTATCGTAATCTAGGTTGTTGCGCTAATTCGGTTTGGTAACGTGGGTTGTTTTTTTTAAGAACCCGACCGAACCCAGCCTTCATGTTTCCTGTCAATAACACACAGAATAACACGACTGAAACTATGCTAGGCGGCAAGCCTGAATGAAGGAATTCAGCCTTATATGTTTTGAAGTACTTACCTAACATTCGATTTACAAGTTCCGTCGTAGAAATAAACTACGCTTTCAATCTCTCTCGACTCAAATCGTTTATCTTTCGCTCGCTTTTCAGTCTTTCTCGTTTTCAGTCAGATTTCTCTACACATCTAAACAGGGTGTGCTGGCTGACAATAAAGAATTAATCATTTACAAAATTTCTCTTGTACAAAATTTTTAATGATATGTTCGAAGTTCAAAAGCTTCAATAATGAAGGCATCTGTTAAATTAAGAAGTACCTCATACATTCTCAAGCCAGGTCTCTACCAGTTTTGCTTAAAGTTAGCGCCAAGCTAATTCGGAAATCAATTAAATAAAAGTTATTTCGCGTAGTGTTGTAATGTAATGTAAAAATTATTAAATCGCCGAATGATGTTGGGTGTACGTGGCTTGTTCCGTTGAAAGTAGAAACAAAAGGCATCTTTTCCAATATTGGCAGCATAAAGTTCATCTAGCTGCTAGCTATAGTAGGTAAACTGTTCCGAGATTTTAGTTTGTTATGAAAAAAGGAAGTACTTATCAAATACGTTTTCTAAAATTATAATATCGTGATCGTTACACAATGATTGGTGGACAAATATAACTATTGCCCACTGACCTATTTTTGTAGTAAATAAAATAAAAGGTGTTACAAAAATTAGCCTTAATTTAGTTACAGTGCGGATGTACTTATATGAGAAACAACCAACATTTACGTAAATACCGTTTCTGCGTGTTTTTTATACACACAGCAAAAACTACTTCAATCAACAAGGGTAATCGCTAAAAGAAACCTTAGAAATAACTACCCTTGTAGCATTACCTCGGCAGAGTGAAGCCATTCAAGTTTGCCCCACCTGTGGTCATTTCCCGTTTCAATGACAAACCCACAAGGTGATCACATCTGGCGTACTTTTATGGCCCATTTGCAATATTGCTTTTCGTCCTCTTGAGTGTCAAAGTCAATTCAAAAAAAACGTAAAGAGGACGAAAAGAAATATTGCAAAAGCGGCCGTAACCGATCGAACCGTAGTCATAAATTAGATGATAATATAGCGATCACAATGAAATACCTATGTTGTGAAAAAAAAATTTTTCAAGCTAAAAGTTTGAGTCAGTGTGTATTGTTACCTTTTCACGGTAAAACAGGGAGCGTGGACCCTGGATAAACACCTAAGATTAAAGCGCAGGCCAAGCTCCTACGGCCCACTATTGTATGAAAACGGATCTTAAAAAATTAAATTCTAAGAACACTCCACGATCTTTGCAATGAACTGCAAAATTGGTTTTCGTACCGCCTGTGTACAAAATAAACTTCCAATTTCCGGTTCCAAGTCTGCATTTAATTTCCCCAGGTAGATTGAACCTCAGTCGGCTTCCGAGAAAATACTAAGGTAACAGAAATCTTAGGATAACAGATCGGTAGGAAACTAATAAAAAACAATACACCTTCTCTATCTTTTTGCTAGTTGGGTTTTTTTTGTAGACAAACAGACAGAGAGGTTCTTTCGTATTTAAAATATTAGTATGGATATAAAGTTTGTTTTTTCACCGTAGTTATGGTTGGTTAACACTTGATGTAAGTAGTTTTATTAGCTATCAAATTTATCGAATTTGCAGAAACGTACTGACTAAGAAACGGGACTTGGTGGATATTCAAAATCTCCAAAACTAGATAAATCTTTACGGACTGAGAATGTCAATGCCTCTGCCTCTATCCCATTCATGTATAAGTATTTAAAAGTTATTTGCCAGCACTTTGCCAGCCAACAAAACATCCGAACAACTGCCAGACATCGCTTAGCAAAGAGCAGCTAAAAACTTTGCCTTGGAAAGTGACAAGGCGTGTAGCGTAGTCTTCGAGTGACAAATAAGAAACTTAAACGAAAAATAATATTCTTATTTTGCCACCATGACGCCTCTTTGTTCACAAAATGTAGGATAGGATGTTGGTTAGTTGATGATTGTTTTGTTTTTCAAACAATCTCGAATCCCTTTTAGTTATGGTTTTCAATTTATCTTTACTAAGTTCTGCAAACTTGAATTAGTTTGACTCATTTAGCGAACACGCTGTTGTTACTCTTTTCTTTAAATTAGGAACAAGAATTATTTACTTTGTTACGTAATGTTTTGTTTTGATAGAACATGTGCCTTTTCCACCTTTTAAAATTAATCTCAGACATCCTAGAAGACTCGCAAATCTTCAATCGCTTCGCTCGCTTATAGGATGATCAAACGAGCTCACCTGAGTGAAGTTCGATCATTATTGTACGAAGGCTTTGTATGAAGATGTATATTGTTAAACATGCAGCTTCTCCGAGTTGCTTGGCACCTTACGCGCTTTAAATCCTTCCCTATACTAAAAAAAAAACTACAATATTGATTGTCTATGGTCTAGCTGTCAAACGTCATTCTTTAGAGCCATAACGAGCTTGAATCACAACTTGGGTTACTTACAAATTGTAAAGGGCGGGCGGGACAATATACATCTTCATACAAAGCCTTCGTACAATAATGATCGAACTTCACTCAGGTGAGCTCGTTTGATCATCCTATTGTACATCGGCTTTGTATTCGATGTATATTGTTAAACATGCAGATGTTCAGAGCCAATAATAATATCTTAAAATAAAAGTTGTGAGGCTTCTATCGAATATAACCCCTTCTAATATAGGAAAGGACAAACAGATTTGTTTGAAAACTTAATTAAGTTGTTTTATATATCCTTAGTAAAGGAATATGAAAATTAATTAAAACTTAAAAGAAAATTTAATAAAGTTAAAATGTAATACCTATTTAGTATCAAAACGGCGTATTAAATACCGCTTCTTAACTAAAACAAAAAGATATCACATGAATAGAGTTGTATGTGAACCTCTACATAGTTCAAGACCTACTGGTTTAGTCAACTGTCTGTCTAATGACACACCTTTAGCTCTAGACTTGGTGGTTGCTAGATAGCTTGTGTTTGTCCTGCAAACACCTTAACTTTCAAATTTAAAATTAAATTATTCTACACAGGATACAAGGTATCTCTTATTTCAAGTCTCATATCATTATATTTATTAATATAGTATCCTATTCGCAAGAGGCGCAGGCAAAAACAGTCCCCAAAAGGACAGACCAGTCCGCATAGCAAAACATTGTACGTAGCTACGTCATGCTACCCGAGCCAGACAGCACCCTGCCGCGGCACGCCTTCGATCAGACCCATCATCGAAGCCAATGATGGAAGCCGCCAGGAGACGCACTCAAAAAATATCATCTTATTTAAAAGATTCTACTCCCTTTTTACCCCAAAATAGCAAAATATTTTTGGTCCAGCGTCCTATTGTTGATGAGGTCACAGATTTGTGTCGTTTTTTGAAAGAATTAACAATGGGTTTTTTACGAATGTTTTCTCAAAATCTCACAGAAGTTTTACAGAACAGAAGTTTTTTCACGTTCAAAAGCTTTGATTAATTTAATTCGGTTTACAAAAACTCTAAAACTCAATGTCTTAACAATATCAGTGTAACTTTATGTATATTGAAGTCTGTATTTATTTAGTTCTAGTACTTTACTTTTTTAAAGTGAATACTTGTTCTGTGTAGCAGTAGCTACTTAAAGCTTGTAACATGACTAGTAAGTTAATACTTGTTCTGTGTAGCAGTAGCTACTTAAAGCTAGTAACATGACTAGTAAGTTAATACTTGTTCTATGTAGCAGTAACTACTTAAAGCTAGTAACATGACTAGTAAGTTAATACTTGTTCTGTGAAGCAGTAGCTACTTAAAGCTAGTAACATGACTAGTAAGTTAATACTTGTTCTGTGTAGCAGTAACTACTTAAAGCTAGTAACATGACTAGTAAGTCAATATTTGTTCTGTGTAGCAGTAGCTACTTAAAGCTAGTAACATGTTTTTTGGTTTAAATTATCATTAGGATACTATTCTTTTAACTGTCATTCACATTCAATACTTTAATCATATCTCATGTAATATTATATTTATTTATAAATAAATAAACAATGACATTAATATGGCAATGGTGGTAGGTCTTCATAATACAATCATCATCCCCTATTTTAGAGCCACCATTCAACATAAAATCAAATTTATAAAAATTTGAAGCACCTGAATTAACATTCTTAGGAGGAATGTCTATTTATATGGAACAAAAAACAAAAATGGATCATTGTTATTTTTATTATTGTATTGAGTTTGCTCAATGCTCACCGCTGAGGACTCAATTATAATTTCTACAAATGACAGTAGTAGTACTGATATTTTAAGCCGGTATTGCTAGAGCATATCTCTGTTTCTATATTATCTGACAATGAAGCAGGTCTCTGAAAGGTGAAGATAATAATTAAGAAAGGTTTCTTTCAGGGTGTTGCAAAAAACCAAAAAATAATCCATAACAGAGAACCAAAGTTGTGATGACCATCATTATGCTGGTAACATAATTAACACTAGATACAGTAAATCAACATTCCAGGATTTTTGTTCCAGTTTCCAAAATTCACCCATGCATAGCAAGAAGCTGGACAAGCTTCTACTAATGTTACATATGAAGTGTCAAAAGTAAGTAAATTGCGAAAGTTTTTTGGTTTAGCTGGGCATAAGAATTCAAGATGTTTGACTAATTGAATCATTGTAATAATGAAAAGAGTTATTAAAAAATTTGCATCTAAAGAAGCGAAAAGAAAAGGTTTGTCAGAATCATAGCAAGTAGAAATCAATCCTCTCTGCCCACCCCTATGGAAACAGGCGTAGCGATAAGTATGTTTGTATGTATGTATGTACATATCAATGTACATATATGAACATTTATAGAAAGTGTTTGGTCTAAACAGCTTGTAAGTACTCAAAAAACACAACTGTTACTAATACCCCTCGCTGGCTCAAAAAACTTGGTACATATTTGTACACAAATTCCATGTATTACATTCTAATGCTGTGAGCGTAGCAAATATGAGGGTAAATGTGATAATTAGATGTGATAATTTTTGTTAACTCTTCATGCATTCGCATTTGTCTGTACATAATATGTATTTGCATAAAATTATACTTTTTCATATATTTGTAGAATAGATTTAAAAATTTGCAAAATAAAGGCTTTATTGATGTAAGAAAGCTAAAAACCACTTTCCTTATTTAAAGTGAAACTGTACACATCCATAAGAATGTGTCTGGAACTCATGTAAATGTAAAAATCATAATCTTAAATGATTTAAACCTCTAAATGTCCTGCGCAATAAACTGTACATAGTTTTATGCGTTTGAGGGTAAAAGTATAAATTCGACGTGTAAAAATACTACTGTTATAAACTGATGAAATATTTCAAATAAAATAAACCATGATCACCATTTTTGGTACTTAGACATGATTTTTATATAACTGACTGGCTTGATTAAGTCACACTTTTAACAATCCGATTAAATTTTTGACTATATCCATTACTTAATTTATTTAAAGATGGTACTGTGGGCAATGTTAAAATATTTTAAATGGTTTTAATTTAACCATAATACTGTGTTCTTGAATAAATTTTCAGAGTATTGATGGTACTCTGGGCAACGTTAAAATATTTTAAATGGTTTTAATTTAAACATATTACTGAGTTCTTGGACAGATTTTAAGATTCTATTGAATGAGAAGGTGTAGTTATACCCTTAACATGCATAACCCAAAATAAACAAAGTATCACACAGATTTTTCCTTTAGCTTAGGAAAAAAGTGGAAACAAGCTTGCTTGCACCATGGCTTACCTCTATTTGTCAGAAGGAGCATGCCGCTTAGACAGGGCTGCGTCTGGGTCGTTAGGCTGTTGCCTGCAAAACCCTATGGTGGTTCTAGTATTGGTAGTTCCTGGCTACCAGGGGTTTCATGGGTTTTCTCCATACAAAAGTGCAAACCAGTATGGTAGTAATGGGATGGCCTGGTAAAGTTTTCCCATTCAGGGTTTGCAGGTGGCTTTTTGCATATTGATTTATGCATTGTGTTGACTAAATTGTCATTGTTGCGATCTTCTGTTGAAGATCATGGCCAAAATAAGGAACTCGTCCCGCAGTACATCATTGACTAGATTCAAAGAATGGTTTCTCTAGATTAGACATGGTAAAATTTATTCTTGCTTTTGTTTGAATAGAATGCAAGACAGCAAAGATCCTGACTGCATCGCAGTGGGGATATAAGTTTCAGCTGGTCTATGTTTTAACTCGCTGTTAGTGTTGCAAGAATTTTCCCATAGCATGGAGTTCCAAAACAAATTGATTTTGTTTAGTTTAAATTCCCTTATCCACAAGGTATACTTGGTTTTCTGGGAAAAGCTCTTCCAAAAGTGAAGTTTGAGCTTATTTCTTTGGGCCAAATTAAGGTTGTTGGGAAGTTGGTATCTCCCTCAGTGTCACTGATTGAACCTGAATGTTATGCCTGCCTGTAGTACCACTGTAATAACTTGCTTTAGAGAAGATAAGTTTTCTCCATCCTTTGTTCTATTGGCATTTGTGCCTCATGTTGATTGTGATTCATTTGAGTAAATCTTTGTGATTTGACACTTAAGAAGTTGTAGAGCACATCCATGTATCTCGTACACAGCCTGTGTCTTGTTCAGAAGACAAAAAATATTTTTCCGCCAAAATGTCTGCGCATAGCATGCGCGTGCGTCGCCCATAATATCAAACCAAAAAAACGGCATGTTTGCCTACGAGCACGTCGGTATATCTCGTATACCACCCGTGTCAATGTGAAAGGGCTTGTTTGTAAAGGCATGCGCCAACAAACACGTCGGTATATCGCGTATACCACCCGTGTCATTAGAAAGGGCTTGTTTGAAAAACACATGCCCACATTGTGTCATATGAGGTAATATTGGTGCGTAACCAATGTAATTTTTAATTATACCTGAAGAATTCTCATCCTGCAGATCAGAAAATTTCCGAACGTCCTTGTTGCAGGCTTTTTATTTCCCTGCATTTCACAATTTTCGGAACTTGTTTCGATATATTTCGAGTTTTCTGTCCTTTGACTTATGTTTGTGTACACATTTTCGTGTAGTTTTGCTGTTATTTTCACTTATTTTATAAAACGAAACTATTTTTTACTAAAAAACAAAGCGCCGGCACCACGCGAACACAAAGAATGACAGCTAGACCATAGACAATCAATATTGTAGTTTTTTTTTTAGTATAGGGAAGGATTTAAAGCGCGTAAGGTGCCAAGCAACTCGGAGAAGCTGCATGTTTAACAATATACATCGAATACAAAGCCGATGTACAATTAATTTTTTAGCTGCATTGTAGTTGTGTACCATTTAACCTCATAACGAGACTCTTATTGTTTAAACTGTGATTAATATTAGAGAACTTACCTTACCTATAACATTTTTATAAATCACAATTTCCTATTGTTCCAGAGTCTAATGGCGTTCGTAAAGTTCGGCTACGCCCTGGTGGTCGTCACCTTGCTGCTGATGATCTGGGCTTCTCTCTCCAGAGCTTTAGAAGTAAGTCGAACACCACAACTCTACTCCCAAGAGCTTCGCTTGCTAGTTTATAGAGTTACCTAATTTCCTAGTGGAATCTAGTTAGGTACATTGGTTTACGAGAAGGATCGGTTTTTTATGAAGATGGAATTGATATTATATTTTGGGGGGAACGTGACAACTAATTATAGATGATAGTCCCTAGTTTAAGCTGATTGTATCAACGCTAATGTAAAATTTCGTGCGCCGTACGCCTCTAAAGCCTCCTTTGGAACTTTTTTTTACAAAATTTTAAATCTCTATCTAAATCGATTTGGGCTCTTTCATAAACTCAATATAAAGACACTTTATACTCTTCAAAAGCTCTTACTAATAATAAATGTCCAAATTCCAGCTCCACGTTGATACGGGCCATCCGCCATGCCTCTTCCAAGCGCTCTGCACTTGCTCAAAGCCAGCTGGAGATCTTGGCATCGTGACCTGCAAGAACACGCCGATCCTGAGGGTTCCAGCTGCAGTCAATAGTTCCAAGGTGTTCACGCTACAGCTGCAGGGCAACAGGATTAGGGACCTGGAGCCGCAGTTCTTCCAGGCTACTGGTAACATAATTCAATGTCAAGTTCTGCTTGAATTTCTTGGTTTTATGAAAAAACGAATCCTGGCCGTACCGTTCAACGTTACCGTTCTTACCGTTTCTTATCAAGAATCTGAAATTATCTTTCAATTAAATGACTGATTTTGTTTTAAGTCAATTCTAACCATGTATGTATTAGTGGTGACAACGGATTTTTTAGACTAATGAGAAGAACAGAGCTGAACTACAATTAATATACTACAGGTACTTCGAAATGATGATTCATGATTTCGCCTCATCAGGGACGAAAGGCTCGAACTATTTTCTTCCGGCTACTTATTTCGGTCCTGGGCTGCCTCCTTCCCCATTTGAAACCAGTTGTTGCAATCGCTGTTTTACCGCTACAGTTTTGTAAAATTCATTCTAGGTCTCTACCGGCTTGCCATCAACCAGAATCCCCTAGAAGGCATCCACGAGGAAGCATTCTATGGACTGGACAACACACTGTGGGAGCTCGAATTGAAGGAAGACAAGCTGACTGCCGTGCCGAGCAGAGCATTGAGATACCTTCAGAAGTTACGACTCCTAGATTTGACAGGTAATTTCTTGGCCTTTAGGTAGGCAGATTTTTTATCCTAATTTTAATTTCAACCTTCTTCAACCTGTATCATATCATTTCTCTCTGGGTCATAGGACTGGCTCGTTTCTTCTAACGTTTTTTTTGCTGGCTCAGCAAAAAAAACGTTATAGACTTAATTTATTGATTTTTAAACCTATCTTTTTTTTAGTTGAAATAAGGAAACCTATTTTAAACATGAACATCTGAATAACTAACTATTGACTATGCAAATCAACATCGCCGTTGCCTTTCGTGCCTTTACACAAATCCAATTTAAAAGTTGTATTAACTGGTATTACGACATCAAAAGAAAACTTCATCAAACAAAAGTTGCGATTTGTAACTGACTTGAAAAAAGAAGGTTCTCAGTTTTGCTGAACCGATTTTGATGCGGTTTAAGTAGTATTTGTTACAATCAGGAGAAGGTTTTTGTCCCAATTTTAACGAACTTCGAAAAAGATAGAGTTCTCAATTTAAGTATGTGTCAGATTATTGAAAGCTTTTTTTTTTAAGAAATAATTTGAATATAGGTAACTACCAAACTAGTAACCATTATTCCAAATTGGGAAAATTTTGTTTTTGGTAACCCTTCAATAAGGTTAAACGAACATATTCCCTGTAACATAGGGCTGTACCATTTCAAGATTTCGATGATAGCAATCATAATCTTTACAGGAAACGAAATAACAGACGTGTCAGGTGACAACTGGCGCGGTCTGGAGAATACACTTCAGACCCTCATTCTGTCAGACAACTCCATCTCCAACCTGCCTCTGGACGCCTTCTCTGGTCTTCCCATGCTTGAAACCCTGGACCTTCATGGAAACCACCTGGCTCTTATCGATAGTGGTGTTTTCAGGGATGGAATGAATAGGCTTAATAAGGTACGTCGCAACACTTTGTACTAGCATAGTTCTAGCATAAAAAAAATCTGTGCAGCAATACGAATAAATAAATACTTTGTACGATGGAATCTAGATCATACCCCCAAAATATCTCTCTTTTAAATGAGGTAACAGATATTCGTTAGAATTAAAACTATTAAGCGTCCCAACGTAAGTTATTATTTCTTTTATTAATCATCATCAATAAGGGGTTACCTAGAACACATTGCTTAAGACGATAAGGTCGCCTTTTGACAACTTTTAACTCTCCCATACTGAACTCAATCGCCATAATCAAATTTATTGTTTTTTTAACAGTTATACCTTCAAGACAACCAGTTGGCCTACATTCCTTACGAAGAGCTCTCACCCCTTCGTCAACTAAGAGTTCTAGATCTTTCCAATAATGTGATCAAGCAAGTTCCTCCAGCGCATGAGCTGAGCGGAGTCAGGATGTCTTTGGACTCTTTAAAGTAAGTTCATTTCGTCTTCCTTATCAAAATTTGGATAAACATGTTCCCTGCAATATTCCTTAACACATTATTTACCCTATTACATACGTAACGGTTATTTCAATGAAATTCAAGCAAGCATATATTATAATATCCAATACTTACACAATAATAATTTTCATCAAGATACCGGGTGATGAGGTTGATGTGCTAGCATCTTAACATACACCGTTTTATACCAATGCTCTCGAAATAATCAACTGACATCCAATCAATATATATAAAACTCTTCCGTTACTGACTGACTGACTGACAGACAACGCAGAGCCGAAACTACTGGGCGTAGCGGGCTGAAATTTTGCATGTAGGTTCCTAAGGGAGTGTAGGTGAGCATTTCCAGGTGCAGGATTTCCCGAAATTCCCATCGGAACGGGAAAAAACTGGATTTTTGTGTTTATGAGAAATCTGCGCGGGAAAAACCGCGGGGCAGCCTCTAGTATAAAATAATACTCATTCAGTTGTTTAAATTGTTACTTACTTAATTTAATAACGTTTCAGATTGGACAACAATATTATCCGTATGCTTTATCCTGGATCGTTTAAGTACTTCAATGTCTTAAACTACACCTCTTTGGACGGCAACCCTATTTGGGAAATAAGGGTAAGAATATTTTAACACTTGTAATAAATAAAGGTAATTAATGTTAGGCGAGTTCTAAAATTTAAATAAAAATGATTCGTATTATTTCAGGAAGATGCTTTTAGAAATTCAAAGATCAGATCTTTATCTCTCCGAGACTGCAGCCTCACGGAGATATCGCCGGCTGCTTTTGGAGGATTAGACAATACTCTACAGAGTTTGGACCTAAGCGAGAATAACTTAACAATGATATCCAAGTTAATGCTCAACAAGCTTGATGCTCTGCGGGCTTTGAATTTGAAGGAAAATAAGGTAAGATATTGAACGATATAGAAACTAGATCTAGGCGACATAAGTCAAAACGATAATCCTCTTTACCTAATTTCATAAAATATGAACATAATTTATTAAAACAAATAGCAATGGAATTGTAATGCGATCTTAGTCGATTACTTACAACTTAAAGCACAGCACGATCTGCAGGGTCATTCGATTAAAAACTTAAAAAGCCACACAGCGATTATCAACCCGCCTGCCAAGCGTGACGATAACCTACGGCAAACCCCCCCACAATGTTAGTCCTAGGTAATCTGTGGGGGAGACCTATGTCCAAAAGTGGGGTAATGACATCTTGGGGTTGTTATGAGAGAAGTACTTTCCTAAATATTCTGACTTTGAAGTTGTCGTTTCAGATTGACGTCAATATGCTAATCGTGACCACTCCATCAGAGTTTGCTCTGCAGCCGTTCAATAGTTTCCAATACAAACTGTCTTACTTAGACATAAGTGGTGCAAATTCTATTCAAATGAGCCTCCAGGATGTAAGAAGGTATGCTTTTTTACTTTTATTCTATTAAATTTATTTAATCTTAATCGATAGGCTTAGCTCTACCAAAAAAGGTAATAGACATAGTTTATTAAACTAGGTTTATCACCTCCGACTCACTCCCGTCTGACTGACTTTTGAAAGTGAAAGTCAGTAAAGTCCCTAGAATAGGTTGCAATCACTAATTCGTCACACAAATTGACGATTAAGCCCGATCGATCTAACTTTGATGTGTAAGTCTTATGTCTTTCAAATCCAATTTCAAATTGGACTTGGAGATAGTATAAACAACTGATGTATTAATAATTATTTTCACAGAATGAGATCCCTCCGTTACTTGGCAGTGAGCCGTCTTCTTCGTAGAACGATCCGATCTGAAGACTTCCTCGAATTCGGAGTCGAGATCGAAGACCTAAAGATTATGGGAAGTACCATCGACAGAATCGAAGGCAGTGCTTTCGAGCATATTCGATCTATCAAAACTTTAGATCTTTCGGAGAACAACATAGAGTTCATTGATCCGTTTGCTTTTGCTGAGGTAAGTCTAGGAAGTGTAACAAGAAATTTTCTTTTCTCATTATTTTGTTCCAGCATATAAGTTAATCATTTTGATTGGACTTCATATGCCTTTAATAAAAGAAAGCACTAATTCTATGGACTAGACAACAAACAAACATTACCTCTGTTTACAGCTCCATAGCCTCACAACCCTGAAAATGGCGAACGGTCTAGCAGACACGGTAAAAATCTTACCCTTCGAGCCTCTTAAAGCTTTGATCGAACTCCAATACTTGGATTTGAGCAACAACAAACTAAAGAACGTACCAGACACATCCTTCCATTTCCTCTACAAGTTGAAGACTTTGAACTTACAGGACAACATGATCGACCATTTCTCTAAGGGAACTCTGCAAGTAAGTTATTTACATTTAATTTAATCTTTTCGGTAACATTGTTTAGATCAAAATAATAACATTAAAATATGATGTTGTGTATAGTAATGTTCTAGAATATAAAAAAGGGGTAACTATTGTTATATTTGGCAATGATTACTCAATTATTATTTAGCAACTAGCTTTTGCCCGCAGCTTCGCACGCGCTTTTTCATTAAAATCGTTAATTACTCGTTGAATAACGACTCAGGATTTTGGTAACATCATTTCTGATCGCACCCATACCCCCTAAAAATATCTATCGTTATTTCAGTTCCCGTGGCAACTCCATAAATTCATTTCTACACTATCCAGACACTGAAACTTCTAACATTTCTATTAGCTGGTTGGGTAAAAGTAGTTGGATATACGTACCTACATACCTAATATATGTACCTACTCGAGTAAAAAAAAGTTGAAGATTTTTAGGCGCTGTTTTTGGGAATGTTCCGTTACCATGTGAATTTTAGTAATTTTTTTCTTAATAGAACTCTGAATCTAATTACACCCACTGAAGAACCCGTTTTCCTATTTTTACGTGGAAATAAAGAAATATATATACAATCTTTTAATACTAACTAAAGAGTCCCGTTTTACGTTCCCGTGGGAATTTAGTATATTTCTTCCTTCCAACACCCTTACACTTGTAGACCGAATATCACGTTGGCATACTCAAGGAAATCGATTTTTCATACTAAATAATTAGTCCTGTAACCCTATTCCCATGGGAATTTAGTTAATTACTTTCTTCAACACCCTTTCATCTACTGAGGAACCTGTACACAAATTTCACGTCGATACACTCAAGGAAGTCGAGATTTTATTCTCACAAAAAAGTCCCGTTATTCCAGTTCCCGTGAGAATTTTGTTAATTACTTTCTTTCAACATTCCTACATTTACTGAGGAACCTGTACACCAAATTTCACGTCAAAACACTTAAGGATGTCGATTTTTCATTCTCACTAAAAAAGTCCCGTAATTTCTGTTCCCGTGGGAATTTTGTGAATTCCTTTCTTTCAACACTCTTTCATTCACTGAGGAATCTGTACACCAAGTTTCACGTCGATACACTCAATAATGTCGATTTTTCATACTAACTAATAAGTCCCGTAATTCCCGTTCCTGAGGGAATTTTGGGAAATCCTTTCTTAGCGGACGCCTACGCCATAACATCTACCTGCATGCCAAATTTCAGCTTAATCCATCCAGTAGTTTGGGCTGTGCGTTGATAGATCACTATGTCAGTCAGTCAGTCAGTCAGTCAGTCACCTTTGAATTTTATATATATAGATGGTTGCAAGCAAATTCAAATGTTGCATTTTGTATCTTACTTTGTGTGCAATAAAGTGTTTTTTACTTTACTTTACTAATAATCACAATGATGATCTGTTTTATTTCCACAGGGTGATATCCATAAACAACTAGAAAGCATAAGCTTGTCACTTAACCAACTGCGTCAGATCGAACAGCACACGTTCGTAGATCTAACAGAGCTGCAAGCTATACTTTTAGAAGACAACCTTATAGATTCAATACATAGGCGAGCGTTTACTGGTCTTGATAATCTTAAGGTTATAAAGCTAAGGGGTAATAGAATCAGCGAAATTACTGAGGAAGCCTTCCAGAATTTGCCAGCTTTAAAAGAGTAAGTAAGACTGTTGGACCTTCTTAAGAGCCAGTTTACAGCGATGCTAGCGCCATTCCCGAAAAAAAATTATATCTTCTAAACTAAGGCAAATATCAAAATCGGGCACAGTATGACACTAGATAATGTAGTCTAGTATTTTTAGGGCACGATTGTATAACTTTTAGGTTAAATTTCAAAGAAAGCTACAGAGTGTTGCTAAAAGTAGCCACTTTTAGTAGCTACTTTTAGCAATTGTACTAGTAACAATTTGTTTATAATTTTGTTATTTTAAGTTAGGACTACTTTACTGGGCTCAAAAAATACTAATCAAGATTATCTAGTGTCATACTGTGCCACATTTTTGATATTTGCCTTTGTTTAGAAGATTTTTTTTTTTTGCGAATGGCGCTAGCATTGCGGTAAACTGGCTCTTAAATCGCAATAAATCGTTATACTAGGATTATATCCCAAATTCGTGATACACATTTACGATTCAAATCCAAAATGGTTAGACTCATTTTGACTCGGCCAGTTCCACTGAGCTAAAAGTGGTGACCCCGACGTGATCCCTAACTTCTGTTTACTAAACTCAGAAAAAAAAACTAATAATTAAAATTGTGTTTACAACTGTACTTTTTCAACAGGTTAGACATTTCATTTAATGACCTCTACACATTCAAATTCTCAATATTTGATCAAGTCGGTTCGGCTACAGCGTTGAAAGTCAACGCTTCGTACAACCGACTCACGGGTCTGACAGATTCAAATGCTCCGAGCACTTTCTTCTCGTCCAATTTCTATCCGCCGCCTAAGGCTCAAAGTAAGTTAAAAATATCCTTTTTTTTGTATGGGTAGATAATCATCAGTAAAATTTAATAGTAGGCTTATATTTATAGATGACGTTTAGGATGGGCTTTTAGAACATTTGCTAATAGAAATAAAAATAAATGTTGGAATATAGTAGTTGGGTTACAGGGTTAACTTTGAATACCTTTCTTCGAATTCTGTACTTTCTTACGTTCCCTATTTAGATTTATATTTCGAATTCCAAGCATGAAAAATTTACGTTAAGTATAAAAATTTGAGTTTACTTTTATGTTGTTTCTTACTGTCTTTTCTTTTCCCTTTTTTACCACTCAGGCCTTGTTTCTGAGGACGAAATGCCTGTTCAAGGTGACATTCTTTCTCCATTTTTGTATGTTGTGCTGTCTTTAGATTATTAAGCTTCTTATACTTAGTTTACTATCATACCTACTTATAATATTTGTATCATAATGGTTTTAATTATTTCAGGTCTCGGGACAGTGTCCGTCAATATCAGAGTTTTAGATTTCTCTCACAACAATATCTCGTATATTGCTCCTTATTACTTTAGGTATGTTTTTTTTGTAATAAACTGGAATACCAGGTGTTCCAACCTTGTTAACATCGTATTTAAATATAAACCGTCTTATTCATAAAGATACAGTACATTTTAAGTAGCGTTACTGGAGGTCTACTTCTCTGGTTTGTTGTATGGTAAATACGTGACATCCAGTCTAAATTGACATATTATGTCAAATAACTATATTGCTCTTTAACTTTTTATGAATATGAGGGTTATAGTTTCTAATGTAATTATGTTTGCAATTATATGTTTTTTTTTTTTTTCAGGCATGCAGACTTAACTTTGTCGGAGCTACACCTCTCCCATAATTTGCTAAGAAATATTACACGGGAGGTGTTCGGGTCAATGCTCATGCTACAATACTTAGATTTGTCCTACAACCAGATTTACGATTTGGAATACGACTGCTTTAAGAAAGTAAAGAATTTACAGGTAAACATACAAACAAAATTTATATGATATGATTTAGCTTTGCTCAAATATCAACGTGAACGATTTAATGAATAAGAATCTCTTTATTTTCAAAATAAACTACTGAGTAATTTGATTGCTTTTGTAAAATAAAATAAAATTGATTGTTTTTGTTTTACAGTTTATAGATTTGTCAAATAATCACATACTGGAGTTACCAGTGCAAATGTTCCACGAAATGCTGACATTGACCTCCGTGGATCTTTCTGACAACCATATCAGAGGCTTGGCGGATAACTTGATCCCTTCGTCTGCTTTAGAGAGGTAAGTAATATTTTTATTCATTACTATATTTTAAAAATATGAATGTCAAAATACGCCGTCAATTAGAAAAATATTACTTATAACGAGAACCAAACATTTAATTTCTTTATTATTTCATTTACAGGCTAGATCTCTCAAACAACCAACTCTCTAGAGTGCCAACAAACTGCTTGTCTCAGGGAGCTGCTGGAAATCTCGTTGAATTAGACTTGAGCGGGAACACCATTCCAGCAGTATCCATTGCCGACTTTGTTCATAGATTCAGGGTGAGTTTCTTAACTAAAGCAACGCTGAATTAGTTTGACGCGTGACGATGATAATGTAGTATAGTTTACTAACCAATGTTGTTTGGAGTGATTTTTAATTGGCAGTTTGTGTGAGTGTTATTTTACTTTATCTCTCCTTAATCTTAAACTCTTTACAAAAATACAGTTCTATATAAGTAGATGTCTTTTATTCATCAAGCTAAATGTATGTAATGATATAAAACCGTTTTCCATATTGTTTGAACGTTGTTCAGCATAAAACTTTATTAATTTATTTACAAGTTTTATAGTTAAAAATATTTATTTATTGTTTGGATTGTGTTGTTATCTCTAATAAGTCTTTTTATATAAATATATTAACCTCAATCAACCGTCTAACAAAACCTTTTGTGTTCACACTCCTGAAACTCCTGATTGAATGTCAACGTAGTTATAACATAACACTGGTGTGTGAGTAGCTTGCTAACGTGCCGTCCTACCCGCATGTTGCCAGAGCGCGGACCCGAGCGGCGAATATTGGCTAGAGGAGACCGACTACAATGACGAGTACATGTACCACACCGTTAGGAGAGACCAAACCCGAGTGTACCACCAAAAAAAGCAATACCCACAGAATATTCTATTTAAGGTAGATGGTCTTCAATAGCACCAACCCATCATGACCGATCATCATGCTTTACGCACTTTCATTTTTAAGTACCTATATTTTATTTTGTTTTGCAAATGTTATCACCTTTTTTATCATCCATGGTGGAGGGATCATCACAACCATTGATCATCAAGACTCGCTTTACCTATAAGTTTAGATCAACATTTATTAAAATAACACAAAGGTATTTGAAAAGCACATTTTGAATTTCCGTCATGCTTAAGAATGAAATAATATTATTATATTTACTTATAAACTTTAACTTATTTTACCCAATTTACTTTACAGTCGTTAGCATGGTTGGACTTATCAGACAACCACTTGGTTCGTATCGAAGGAGGAACCTTCGCGGCATTGCCACGATTGAAGTGGTTGGACCTGAGTAACAATCAACCATTCACAACCGAACGGGGCAACACTTTGTTTAGAGGACTCGAAAGACGACTTTCTCATCTGGGGCTCAAGAATGTTAGCTTGATCAGCGTAAGTAATATTATCATCTTCATTCGTTTAATTTGTGATTTTCTGTGCGAGCCTATATTTATTGAATTTTTTTTTTCCAGATACCATCCATGCCGCTTTCAAAGCTAAAAAGTCTAGATTTGTCATTCAATAATCTGCCATCCATTCCGCCTGATACGACCGCTAATCTGACCAGGCTTAGGTCCCTTGATCTTTCTTACAACGATTTAACTACCGTGCCAGTAGTAAGTAAAATACTATCGTTAAGCTTTATTTTATTGAAATTATAAGCGAACTGAGTGAGAATTATTAAAATCTCACACAAAATATCCTTTTCACAACACATACCTGTCAATATTTTTTTCCAGGCAACCCATGCTTTAGCTGATTTGCGATGGTTCTCACTATCAGGAAATCCAATATCGGCTCTTATGAATACGAGTCTTTATGGGGTGTCACCGCGTCTTGAGTACTTGGATGTAACACGGTTAAGGCTCAAGATTCTAGAACATGGAGTATTTAGCAAGATGTACGCCCTCAGAACGCTTAAAATTACGGCCTACTCAAACACAAGAGAAGAGTTCAATGTTCCAAGCATGTTAACAAACAATGCAGCATTAGAAAATATTTTCATTGACGTGAATGATCCTGGTGTAAATCTTGGAAAAGAAATGAGTGGGCAACTTCCTTGCAAACTAAAAAACATAACAATCACTGGAAGACCTATGCGGTTCCTATCAGAATACGTGTTAAATGTGAGTATTTCTCATTTTTTGCTTACAGTCCGACCTTATTACGTTATAATTAAATTACCATTATGAATTTCAGGGGGTCCATTCAAAGGAACTTAGACTTACTATTTTCAATACAAGTATTGAAGAAATCGATGGAGGAGTTTTCTGGATGCCCGGACGTGTAAGAAATTTAACACTTGACTTACGAAACAACTATCTTATACGGGTACCAAATCCTGGTCAGAGAGAGTGGCCGGGAGTGCCAAATTCTGTATTTTTACAAGATATTCTACTTTCTGGAAATCCTTTGCTCTGCGATTGTGGTATTGGGTACGTCTCCAATTCTATTAAATTCCTACAAATAATGGTATTACACAAAAATTGGTAATTTTACGTTTTGATTATTTTTGACCTTGCAGTTGGGTTGAAGCTTGGGATCGAAAAAGGAGACAGTACTTATGCAAGAGTCCATGGGAATGCAAAGGGACGAGAGATGACGTTAGATTTGCCACCTGTCCTTATAACGATAACAGAACTTTAATTGATGTAAGTATACAATCTTAATATTTTCCACAAAATATATAAAGTGTATAAGTACATATATATTTTTTTAATAGTCTATGACTGTGTCCCACTACTGGGCAAAGACCTCCCCCTCCCGTGTCCTCGTTTCCCTCTCCTGGAAGTATTTTACTTACTATAAAAAAAATAGTTTTTAATGTTATATTTTTCTTCTGAAATTATTTATATTTTATACACAGGTTCTGAAGAGAGATCTAGACTGTGGATGGAGCAAAGGATTCCTAAGCACACCAAACATTCTGATGGTACTTGGTGTATCTATCATGACTAGCATCTACATCTGAGATCTTTTCTGGCTTCTAGGGATGTACGAGGAGTTAAACCAGATTTTAAATAAGATATACGGTATATAAGACAAAAAAATATTTAACAAGAAATGCCTTCAGAACGGTTGTTAAAGGATTATTTCAAAGGTGATACAAGTGGTCCTATTAATTTTGTATGTTTCATTAGACGTGCTTCTCTCAACCGTACCTGACAGTAGCCTACTAACAAATCACAATTTAATGTGATTCCATTACCCAAATATATAAAAAGTATTATTTTCAAGCACAGTGTGTAACAGTCTTGAATATCTGAATCATTTAGTTCACAATTAATTGAGCTTTATGTTCTACTTTGATGATGATTTGTTCTACGGCAGTGTTAAAAGAAAATATTGAAGATTATTAAAATTTGTATTATATACCTAAATTAAATATAAAATTTATAAAGTTCTCAATTATTGTAACAAAATCTTATGTGTCAAAGCAATTGGAGGAGAATGATCTCAGAGGACGGTTTATTATAAGGTGTTGGTGTTGTTTTGCCATTCTATCGCTATGTTGATGATTAATATGATAATCTGCCCTTGGCCAGGATAAATTAAGGAACATCATGGAAAAAATTAAATGATTTGTTGTTTAATGATTGACTAAATAAAAAAAAAACTTTATTTTATAATCTAAGTTTTATGATGCGAAGTGTTTGCAAGAGTTTTTGTGCTTTTATAAATTTTAAACTTGCTTTTCGTGTTACCGTGCTTGATTATGCCTGTAGGTTTAGCATTTAGTTTTATCATATAAGTTGTTAAGTACTTTGAAACAAGGAATGACTAATATAAGATGTATTGTGTCAGTGTAGACTGCATTCGATGGAATGATTGTGTTCGTCCAGTATATATGTGAATATTTTTTTTCTTATTTTATTAAGTCAGTATGTTGACAGTATAATGGCAATTATTGACTTAAATTGCAATCATTATTTAGTAATAGAGATAATATATTTTAAACTAAATTTAAGAGGAGATGACATGGTCTTAGGGGTAACTTTAGAGAAATACCTAGTCCAAGTCTTGGCAAGTATAACTTTACAAATTATGTATACTTTCAAATAAAATATGGTAGGTAACGTTTTATTTTGATTCGCTTTATTTGTCTCTCATCAAACCCTTTTGTTATAATATTACTACGAGTATTGAAGCAGTAGCAGCTTGCGTCAACAATTTGTCAGGTTTAATTATGCCAATGAAATAAGTTACCCCTAAACTTTGAATTTTAGGTCATGTGTGGTCATGCATTCTTTAACCTAGGTAGGCTGGGGCTATCTTGAAATTCCATAATTATTATCATAAGTAGTTATTTTATGTAGAGTTCAATCTATCGCTTTATTTGCATAATGTACAAAGACAAATATGTGAATTCGATGTACATAAACCACATAATTATTTAATAAATAAATTGTTATCCTATCGAACCATTTCATACTATCTATTTACTAATGTATCTTGAAAATTTATTATTATATTAAAATTTTATCAGGTTTCATCGTTAAAATTAAAGTTTGATAATATTGAATAGACGTTGATAAACAACGCAGTAATATATTTTAAAAATGTTATTTCAGATTCTGAAGTAAAGGTAAAAATGTTAGGAAAGGTTCTTTATTGACTGGATTTCTTTCCTATTATACCAACAATATTTCACTACTTTTATAATATCCCAGTATAATATTCTTCTGTAGGCTTTACAAATACATATAGTTACATAAATGTCAAAAAATATAATAAAAAAGTAGTTCATGGACTGATTGACTGTGTCATTAAATACATAATTATCAAAGTATAGTTATACTATGTCATATTCTGTGTAGTTTTTTTGTTTTTAAAAATGTTATATACCTCAGCGTGAGTGGTCCACTATTATAACTCTAAAAAATTCTATAATGCTTCATGTAATTTAATTACTAAGATAAGAATGATGTTAAAAGAATGTGTTACTCTTATTATTTTATTTCTTGCTTTCAGGACAAATTAATATATTTTTGTGATAATATAGTATAATATATTTATCATCTATAATCGTACTATTTTTGATAAAACCTTCGTCAGATATTACTAAAATGTAAACTGGAATTGTCTAGCCAAATATAATAAAAACATAGCAGCTTATCAAAATGTTATATAGCATGTTAATTTAAATTTTAATTTTACGAATTAAAATGAGGAGAAGCCATATTTAGTAAGTATGGTGCAAAGAGAAAAACCGTTGCTTTTTGTACAAAAGTAACTGTTTTTTTTTTTAATAATAAATATTATAATATTATAATTTATAAATTACGTTAGTTAATCGGTCTAATTATCTACCTACCAACAGACATGCTTACATAGGAACCAATTTTGTTTTATATATAAGAAATTAAATTGAAAATCATTAATTTATTTAAGTAGGTAAGCATAAACTTTGATTATAGAGTGCATAAGTACCTAATCTAAATATTTAAACATAAATTTAGCAATGAGTGTTAATAAGTATTGCGTAAGATTACCTTCCTTATAATTATAACTTTTTCTTGCAAGGTCCTTTGTGATAGTTGACAGCTAGTGCCAATGACATTCTCTATTTTAAAAACAGTAGAATCCTAAAACTTTGTCTAACACTCGAATAATTATTTCCTATAAATTAATGTCAGATTGTTTTAATTATTGTTGTCACTTTCTTATCTTCAATCATTATTAAAGAAAGCAGTCTTCAAAGTTTAGTAAGTAGGTACATTTATGAATATTTTTGTCAAGCGATAAGTATGTACCTTTAGCCATTTAAGATTTCTCATAATTTCAGAATCATTGAACATCTGACGAAGACATTTAATTATTCTGATGCATTAAGCGATAAATAAATAAAAGCGTTTTGCTCAACTTTAATGCTATTTCTTGTTTTGTTTTCTTCACCTTTATATTTTTGCAACTCTGTTTTAATTTTTTACTTTTTATTAAGTATATAAATAATTTAAAACTTACTTTATTTTAGATCTTTAAAACTAATAATGTATATAAGGTCATATTGTTAATAGATTTTTGTATTGAAAAGCTATTATTCCAAAAGTATAAGTTCTTAAAAGATAATTGGATCAATCTGTCTGTTAGCGCTTTAACTATTTTTAATAGCAGAGCAATATCGAATCCCTAGTGTATTCAATCAATAAAGTATTCCTTAAAAATTTAAGTGTTTTATTTTGTTGCTTAAAGTTGCTTTACATACGATTTCTTCGAATATCGATTTCCAAGGAAAGAAAATAAAATGATTAATGAAATGCTACCAAATTCATTTATTGTAAACTTACCTACTTATACTTACAGAGACTACATTATAACAACAGATAAATAAATATTCTACTTTAAAATAAAAACTAGTCGACCCGGCGAACTTCGCACCGCCTATCCTTTTACTATTTTGTGCATGTGTTATACTTTTAAACATTCATCTTGAATCACTCTATTTATTACAAAAAACCTCATCAAAATTCGTTGCGAAGTTAGTTTTAAAAATTTAAGCATACATAGGGACAGACGCGAAAAGCGACTTTTTTTGTATTGATATACAATACATAGTAAAAAATAAATATCAATTCATCAATATCAATTGATAAATCCTAGATGAATCCTTATTATCTTTGGTCACGCACGGCATCACGGCATATAAAATGAATCCCTATTCCCATGGTCACGCAAGGTAATGTGCGTGAAAACGTGAAACTTCACAAATTTATTTAGTTACCTTTTTTGTTGTGTTTGTTCTTAGTGTCCGGACATAGTTTTTAAGAAAGAAAAAAAAATGCTATTTGAAAAATAAACTTTTTTTTAAAACATGACCACTTAAAAATGTGAGTTTTGTTTGATATACGAGAACGAGATATTTACGCTTGGAACATGCATGCATGCAGCGCCAGAACGAACATGCAGAACAATATATAACCTACAGGAACTACGGGTAAAAAAATCACACGGAAAGAAATTAGACAGGATCTAAGGCCCGCGCCAAACTGGTGATCAAATAATGTGTTCACATGTATGTGTCGTAGTAAGATTTGATAATTAGGTTTTTTGCAAAAAAAACTAGGGATTTTGCGAAAACACGGATAATTTGATATAAGCATTACTTTTTTTTTTCAATCATCCTGACGTAAAGCAGTTTTTTTGTAAAAAACCTAGTATAATTAAAAATTTGAAACCTTTTTTTTTTTTAAGGCGGGGAAACTCCTAACGAGTACCCTGCGACCCCGGGGGGAGTCGCAGGGTTATGTGGGGTTCGCACCCACTAAAACCCCGCCGGTGTCCTTCTCGGCTGATAGCAGGAGGGTCGCGGGTAAGCCTGTGGAATTCTCCGCGACCCCCCGCAGCATTGGCTGTATAGCCTCTCCTCGGAGGGACATGATGGTTGTCCCTCCGGAGCGTGGTAGCTTTCCCAACGCTCAACAACGGAAACGGGACACCCGCGTTCCGCCGTCCTTCTCGGGGCCGTTATATGACTACACGAGGCCCCCGCCTCGTGCACCCAACGACCCCGGCGTCCCCTCTTAGTCGCCTCTTACGACAGGCAGGGGATACCTCAGTCCTATTCTTCGGCCCGGTACTGCAGGGCGTAAAATAAAAATTTGAAACCTGTTAACTCTGATGGGCTAGATTTATGCTTGCTGGTAAACTCTTATTCTGATTGGTTCTCTGTAGCGTCAAAGGATATTTTAACGAACAAATCAGAATAAGAGTTTACCAGCAAGCATAATCTAGCCAATCAGATTAAAGGAAGGTTTCAAAGTTTTCAATATATTAGTAAGTATGTTTTATGTCAGGATGATTGAAAAATAAGGTAATGCTTTATCAAATTATGCGTGTTTTCACAAATGCGTGTTTTTCTGCAAAAAACCTAGTTATAAAATATTTCTTCGACATATGTATGGCACGCACGGGGATTCGATATTATTATCACATAAGTATTTTTTCATTTATGTGCGCTTTGTGGGTCCTTAACTATTTTTCGAGATATAATTAGGTATTTTTGTTGAGCTCCAAAACCTGCTAATTCATGTTAGCCTGGTACTTTTTCTTTAAAATTACCAAACTAAAAAGTAGCCAATTACATACCACATTCATCCAACGGTCAAGTGCAAGTCCGGGAGGGGCCACGAGTAAAACGCAAATTCCTCGTGGCCCCCCCAGAGGGGCAACGCAGGGGGACCACGAGTCGTGAAAAATTCTACTGATAGTAGTACACTAAGTAGCTTTCTTAGTTCTTTCCTGAAAGCTACACGAGTGCTATAAAAAAATCTAAGAGATTGCTTTATATAATAGTTAAGGGGTTTTTAATTTTTTCGCTAACAACGGTGGTGTAAAAGGCCTTAAGCAAGATTATAACATAACCGATAAAAATATGAAACAAGGGCACACAAATTAAATAGCAATACTGGGGGAGTGGTAAAATAGGGAACAAGTGGCGCTGAAAGAGGTAAATTACAGCGATTATGTCGTCACTGGTTGCAAGGCTAGGAGCACACTCTTTGCTGTTTGTACGAAATTAAAAAAATGTCCATCAAAATAACTATATCAAAAACGAATACGAAGACGTCCACTGCTGAACAAAGCAACCTGCAGGTCTTATGTGGTTACCAAGTTGACGTGGATGCATTCAACATATCTAGACTGCTCCGTGGCTCAGTTGGCAGTGATTTGGGCTGAGACCCGGGTGCACCGATTTCGATTTTCAGCTGGAGCGAACATTGATGATGAATATCGAAGTTTGTTTCCCGGTCTGGGTTCGTCTATGTATATGTTTCGGGCACCCTAAATAAAGGTTCTTCCTAGTTAGGAGCTCTGAGTGTGATTATTTATTGTTTCTCAATACTCTTTGGTATCACGGGATGGAGCCCGGTCCTTTGAGAGGCTTTCAAGGGAACGAATCCAACTCGTAGAGGCCCTTTCGAGAGTTTTGTTACTAAGCACCGCCACTAAATGCACTTTTCAATATACATAGTATAAAACAAAGTCGCTTCCCGCGTCTGTCCCTATGTATGTTTATATCTTTAAAACTATCCAACGGATTTTGATGCGGTTTTTTGTAATCGATAGAGTTATCCAAGAGGAAGGTTTATAAGTATTATTCATGAGCAACATAGTAATAGGTTTGGCGGTACTAAGTTCGCCGGGTAACTATTATTATAATTAGAAGATATTTTGTGTATTCTATGCGCTGTCATGTCACCCACAGAACAAGGAAGATGCGCTGCTGTCGCCACTCGAAAACAAATAAGGCCTTTGTTTGCCTCGGGGTCTGCCAGGTTATGTGGGGTTCGCACCGCCTAAAACCCCGCCGGTGTCCTTCTCGGCTGTTTGCAAGGGGGTCACGGAAGATCTGTGCGAGCTGTTTGAACTCGAGAACAATCAAGCCTGGCGATTAACTGGGCTGTCGGTGTCTTTGGTATTTTACGTTTTTTTTGTTTCTGATTAAGTTAAGATCAGAAAGCTACACAACAGTGCCTTAAAAATTAAACTTTACCGAATGATAGCTTACACATCAGAATTGCAAATTAATAAAGAAATATTGTGTTAAAAGTTTTAGTAAAGTTGAAGGTGGCATCAGACTGTTTTTCATATATCCCCGCCCTTACGCTTATTTTCACAATAACCAACATGCCGAAGCCAGGGAGGCACAGATGAACATAATTGAATAGGATTCCCGCAGCGAAGGGAATGAGATACACCATTGAAGATATTTAGTCAACGAGTAGGTAATAACGTTAAGGTTTCTTAAACACACACGGCTGAACATTATACACAAAGTTTTTTTGTCAGTTAGGTCAAGATTTAACTAAACGTCAAGTTCAGTATTAAAGACTTACCAAAAAAACGCTAGAAAACCATACACAACCCTCTTGTAGCAGGTTGCGTGCGGATGGATGCGAATAAACCTAAGGTATTTTGTATTGGAAAGAAAACCTGGAAATGAGCCCTTCGGAGCAAAATGTACAAAATGCAAAATGACATAAGTAAGTACCTAAGTGTCGAAATTGCAAAAATGAATAAATGCACACTTATCGAGCACAACACGCCAAATGTTTAAATAACTGTATTTTTTTTGGTTTTGCTACGAGAACAGTTATGCACTACATAAACAGTCCCAAGTCCAAAACAAACAAAAATGTATTTACATACTAGACTTTATTTCATGACTTCATAATTAAAGAAACCACGATAAATCACGTTAAATCAGCATTAAAGTTCTTTCTGGCCTGTTTTGGCTCCACATACAACACGAAATGGAATGAGGAAGGTCCCTCGTCGTACCATAGCTTACATTCTACCGCCAATGATATCCCTAGCGTAAATTTAGTAATCTGGAGAGCGAGCATCGGTGGGCTACTAGACATGTTCATAGGAAACAGGTCAGGGTCGATGCCTGGAGGATCTGGGTAGTACTTTATCTCCCCTATATGCTCTTGGTCCCAGGGGTAGTATCCGTCGCAGTGGAACCACAACTTCTGCTTGTCAAGCTTCAATAGTTTCTGTACTTCTGGCGGCGCCGACTTCGCCAGCTCTGACCCTGGAGGCACCGGCTTCCCGGCCCATGCAATTTGCTTATTAACTCTAACCACCACGCAAGGACTGTCTCCGTAGCCATATGGAGACGTGCCACAGGGTCCCAACTGGGAAACCTCCCTCTTTCTTCTATTTTTACCGAGCAATGAGTCCAAAGAGTTAACGTATTGCTGATAATCCTTTTTGTCTCCGCTTTTAAACCAGATTAGAGGATAGCTATGTTCCGAGGTCGGGGTTGCAGTCAAACCGATTCCATTGTCCTGAAACGTGTACATACCAGCTTTTCCAGATATCATATAGTTTTCAGACAGTTTCACAAGTCGCAGCGAGGCGTAGAGGAATATCATAGTGTAGGTGCTCAAGAATATCATGTACATAATTGTGTAGATAATAATAAGACCCCAGTCAACACAAGTTCTGCCGCAATATGTTTTTTTCTCTTTGTCGTAGAAAAATGTCCACCAGGGTTTCTTAGGTGGTTGTGTGGGGTCATTTCCAGTATTTGAAGGACTAACAACTGGATCGTTTCTTGGGATCCTGGGATAATTTGAGGTTGTAGGAATTGGTACGTGGGCTGGTATTTCAGGAACAGTCTTGGAAGTGGTTTCTTTAGCGTGGTCTACAGTTGCCTCGATATCTCTCACAGTACGCGTTGCAGCATTGATCTTGCTCGCAGGTATATTACTGCTTGACGATGCACGAGTATAAGTCGATTTCGCCGCGTCATTTGCCGAGGATTTAGCGTCCGCTGTTTTCGGTCGTGCCTTATCCATTGCGAGCGGACTTCTGAGTCAATACACTTAGCCTTACTTACTGGGTCGGCCATTAAACATATATCTAGTATTGTGTATCAAAATTACATAAATTATAACATATTTTTAGTAAACTCACTGATATTTTTAATCCTAGTAAAACTTCAATGTTTTGACACTGACACAAACATTCCCTTTGTTAATGTCAGTTTTTGATTCCAGCTGGTTTAGGATCTTTAATCTCTACAATAGGTACATACCTCATCCTTTTTCGTTAAAATATTTTTGACTGACTGTGACATCGCTGGTCCAGATTCGATTCCTGGCGGAGGCGACTGGCTTCACAATTTGTGTGTGTTTCGGGCAAGCTAGTTAGATACTATCCTATGGACTCTCAGTGTGATGTGTTATTATTACTATTCGAGTAATAGAATAGAATAGAAATACTCTTTATTGCAATCATAGAATTGACATTAAGTTACAATTTTCTGAAATCACTACATTGATTGCAATGGGCGGCCTTATCGCTAAAATCGCTTTCTTCCAGGCAACCCATAGCGAGCGATTTTAATTTTTACCTTATAAGTTTCTGCCTATAATGAATATTGACTTTATATTGGTCTTAGAAATATAAGTAAGTGTTAAGATTATTATTAAAAACCCACTATTTCCTTCCATGTCATAAATCGAAATGAATAATGTTCACATGAAGCCCGTTAAGCTCAGCTGCTCAGTGCTCGCTCACCCCCGCATGAAGGAAAATTTCCAGTTTTTCCAGATAGTTTGTTTACTCTACGATCACGCAGCATGCTCGTGATACCGATGTAGAGCACACTCTTGGGAGAGCTCTATTTCATGTTACTAAAAGCTTTCGTCAAAGTATGTCGAGCTCGTTTTTGCATACCTTACTTTTCTTGAATTATTTACGGACTCTACATTCTACGGTAGAGTTTGTGGGTAATGTGAAAATAATTTCAATAGGATTTAGGATTAGGTAACAATTAATTAAGTAATAATTAGCAACGTTAATATTTAAGGTTCTGTATTTAATCTTCCAAATATAACATTTTCCTTGCGTGTTATGAAAAATGCAAAAGCATCAAATTCGGTATCCCGGGATCTCTGAATCGGGAAGAGGTTACATTCACATTTCATGACAATTTCAGGCTTTAGTACTTCAGTGTCGCTTCAAAGTTCACCAGGGATGGACGTGCGTGTCCTATGACGTAAAGATCAGAGGGTGGTTTTAATATCGAAGTGTATTGAACTAAAACAAAGTATTTGCAATGTTTGCTTGTTCCGGTGTAAAAATGTGATTTGTTTTATGTATACTGTTTTAAATGCCTGGTAAGAAAGTTTTTTTAATATTAATATTTTTATTTATTTGTAATTGAGGTTAGTTTCTACAGGTGTTTCAAACAAGTTTTGAAAAGTTATCACAAAAGAAAAAAATTAATATAATCATAGGTACTCACTCGAATCTTTTGTTTGTTTTTATTTTTAAAAAATCTATTTCCGTACACCACTCAAACAAAAGAATGGTTAGAAAGCAGCCAAAAAAAGTTACAACCTAGGGTCTATCACTTTGATTCCTATAATAAATTACCTATACCCTACGAATAATAAAACTCTTTATACCAAACCTATCCGATCTAGACGAAAAATTAACAAAAGAAAAATCAAGAAGCATACATCGGCTTTTGCAATACAAAAAAATAGTGTTGAGAAACTATGCTTCTTGAATGACTAAATGAATTACAATGGCTAAACTGAGAATTCCATATTGCTTTTCTACATAGTCCTTCATGCTAAAGACGTGATGTGGTCGCGGAAGCAGTCCATCTGCAGCGCGGTCAGCGGAGCCTCCAAAGGGGACGACCCTGACGCTGCACTGCCTGGTGGTCTTCCGCTGTACCCCTTTGCCATGGCCCTAAGGGTCAGGGTGTTGCAGGTAACTTTTTGTTTGTGGCATAACAAAACTGATCTCTTAGCTCTTATTTACTCTTAACAAATTAAGAAGCGTATAAGAATATAAATTGATGGACCAAGTTATACCCAATCTCATTTGGAGTATTATTTACTCCATCACCATATGCCCATTTTGACATCTCTGTGGTTTAGTTGGCAGTGATATTGACTGTGAAATCGGAGGTCCAAGTCATATTCCAGATGCAGTGGATGGATATCGATACTATCGATGTTGGTTTTATGTCATGTGAAACATGTGTGTTTGTATTCATTCGTACTCTCCAGATACAAGTTTAAGCTCTCACTAAATAGGTAGTTATAACTCGGAGTGTGCTTTATTAATATACGAGTCGACCCGGAGAATTTCGTACCGCCTAACTTATTACTACGTATCAGAAATACATAAACCTTCCTATCGAATCACTCTATGTATAATAAAAAGCGCATCAAAATCCGTTGCATAGTTAGTTTTAAAATTTTAAGCATACTTATATAGCGGCAGGCAGCGGAAGCGACTTTGTTTTATACTTCGTATAGGTACGTTTTGATTATTGATATTGATTGGTAGCTAATCAAGTTATATACAAATTAATAATTGCATTATATAATAAAACTAGAGGCTGCCCCGCGGTTTTTCCCGCGCAGATTTCTCATAAACACAAAATTCCCGTTTTCTCCCGTTCCCGTGGGATTTTCTGGAAATCCCTTCTTAGTGCTCACCTACACTCCCTAAGGAACCTACATGCAAAATTTCAGCCCACTACGCCCAGTAGTTTCGGCTCTGCGTTGTCTGTCAGTCAGTCAGTCAGTCAGTCAGTCAGTCAGTCAGTCAGTCAGTAACGGAAGAGTTTTATATATATTGATAAAACTGCATAGATAGTGTGTGGTATCGGCGGCATGGTGGTGGCAGCGGTCGGCTGGCTGGAGGAGCGACATAAGCCAGCCCTGGGCCTCGGAGTTCCCGCTGGTGGCATCACCGTTTTAGCTGCAGGTTATTTATTATTTACTATAATTATATAATTTTTTCTGAAAACATTATACGGTGGATCCCATTGCGGTGGGTTTAGCTTGCCCTAGGGTGCTGTAAAAGCTCGTTTAAGCCCTAAATAACGTAACTTTGACATATTTTGAACATCGAGCAAAGCTGTGGACAATCATGGTTTCTCCTCTTAGCGACACGTGCAATTGTGCAATAAGTTATGCGTAATTTTTTTAAATGTATTTAAGTCAATATTATAATCAGTCGCTTTATCCAGATCCATACTTATTTAAATACGAAACTAAATATGTCTGCCTGTCTCGCTTTTACGTCAAAACTAGTGAACCAATTTAAAATAAAAAATATATACGGATAGTTTGGAGTCTGGCTACTTTTTATCCCGTAATTCCCGCGTGAAAATTGGGAAATTGATGAAAAAAGAAAAAATGCGCTGGCAAAGCCGCGGGGCGTCCACTAGTTGCTTTATAACTATAAAACTTTGGTATACCTAACTATGTTTTTTTTTTTCATATTCTAACAATAAGTACCATCATAACTATTCAATCAATTTCATCATCATAATTCTACCAGCCACATCAGTCTACTTCAGCCGTGGTTTCGGAGGCTGGGTCTCCGCCCGAGCCAAGTCCCGAGGGTCCTGGGGCGCCCCCTGGCGGGCGTTGGGACCGTCACCGTGTGCTGCCATGCCTCTCACCATTCTGTGGGCAGCAGCGGTGGCAGCCCACGTCACCATGCTGGTCTTCTGTGTCAGATCTTTGATGAATATCGGGTGAGTTACTGAAATACGTACTTGGCTACTTCATGCTCCCACTTAACACGTAAATATCTCTCTGAACCATCTTTGATCATACACTAACTTAATTGTCTTTTGTAAGCTTATGTATCAGATATACATCGATACATCCACTTGATTTGTAAAGAAATTGTTCTACTTGGGTATTGACACAGAGATTATCGGAATTGTAAATATTCAGACCGTAATAATTAATTCAAAGACAATAGCTTACCCAGTAACACGTAACGGTTCGAGCTTAGAAATAAATCTCAGTTAAATCCACAGCTCTTAGAAATATGAAACAAATATTTTATTTACAAGACTGACGAATAATTTCTTAATGATTATTCAATCAGAAGCTTTACTAAAGTAAAATGTAAATAAGAAAAACGATACTTACAGCCAATTTATGCAGCGGCAGGCAACGTTGGATCCATTATGATGTTGATGTTCGTCTCTGTGTGTGTTTCGGGCGCCCTAGATACAGGTTCTTCCTAGTTAGGGGCTCTGAGTGTGATGTGTTATTATTATTATTATTATGGATGGTCAGAATCAGAATTCGCTAGCTAGCGTTGTTCTGTACTATAGAACGATATTATAATACTTACATGTTCATGGAACAAATAAAGTGATTTCGATTCTGAACAACTACAGATATTAAGTTAAACACATATCGATGGAATAAATGGATGGTACGATCAACGTTACCAATATTTTACCTAATTATAGCTTTATGTCTAACTATGACTATGTGCGGATTAGTTTTGTGGTGAGCTTATTTTGATGATTATATTAATTATTATATTTCTTTTACTGATTTACCGATTTTAGTTTGCAGTTTTTTGTTTAGTTAGTAAAAATAGGTTTAAAATTTCTACAGCGCTCGAAGTTTGAATATCAGCCATTGAGCTCTCATGTACTACATACTAGAGCACAGCTTATGCTTTTATTTAAAAATACGGCAACGCTCCGGTTTACAGAGAACACTCCATTCGACATTCATTCCGCACAAAAGCGATGCTTTGTAACCAGCAGCTTCTATATGGCAAGATGTAAGCTTAAGCTCTGCTCTAGCTTACATGAATAACAGAAATGCTTTATGGTAACATGCACTAGGTTGTTTTAACTAATCCAAACAAAGACTCTCTCAAATTAAATGAATTTGCTAAGATCACATTCATAGCGAGACAGAACAATAAAACGGTAGTGCTTATCTCCTCTCTGCAGAAGACATCCATTGGCAGATTGAATCACATGGTGTCACGCTAAAAAGATATATTTTTTTTATTTAAATTGAATAGTCTCCGAAACTATCATCATTTAATCCTACATCACATACGCACAATGGCTATAGATAGAATATTTTAAAAATCTCAGAATAGCACACTTATCAATACATAGTCAATGTCAATCAATATCATCATCAATACATAGTATAAAACAAAGTCGCATCCCGCATCTGTCCCTATGTATGCTTAAATCTTTAAAACTATGCAACGGATTTTGATGAGTATTTTTTTAATAGATAGAGTGATGCAAGAGGAAGGTTTATGTGAGTATAATATAGCACAATAATAGTAATAGATTAGGCGGTACGAAGTTCGACGGGTTGACTAGTATTATTATGGCGGTACAAAGATCGCTGTGACATACCTGTCTACTAAAAGTAAAATAAAACCAAGTATCCTCTATCTCAGATGCGGAAGTAAGACCTGCGTAGGCGTAGCTGCAGCACAGTTGACCATATCCATCACGACCCTGGCTGCCCAGGTCTACATGATGCAGCTGGACTTGTTCCACGACGCGGCCCTCTCTCCTCCGCCGAGACACTCTGACGCGCATACCTGCACAGCTGTCTCTATGGTCAGACTCTATGTTTAGCATCGTTAACCCCAAAGATAACCGCAAATACTAGCTTCACCTAGTTCCTCAGACATTATTGCATTTGTTTTGTATATTTATTCTATACTATAAATATCGTCGTATCGTTTTAATGAAAGGAGTTCTAACTTTACTGATCTGCGCATTTTTTATGAAATCTTACCAAGGTACCTATGTATTTTATCATTAACCTTGTTAGCTAACTTGTTCTGAAGTTCAACTGTAAATACCTATCACAATGGAATTCAAAATTATTTTGAAGGCTTATATCGTAATCAGAATGGTCAATTTGGGTATCTTTGACCGGCTTGACTAGATATTCTGACCTATCATATCGAAAATTATGACAAGCTGACATCTTTAGTCCTTTAAGCCAATTCAGTAAAGCATTGTCACTCCTCAGGTACCACTGACGTCAGTAGCAGCATACAGCGGCAGCAGCGAACCAGATGGTGGCGGCAGTCCGCCCGCAGCTGTGAGCGACAAAGACAAAGAACTGGTGTCACCAGCCCCAGAGCCTCCGACTTGATCAAGTTGAATGCTAATGCCGCTTAAGACTATGTGAATTGTGTATGAGTGAAGTTATAAATGTGCCTGTGTACTTAGTTAGGAAGCTAAGTTTGGAACACCACAGCTGTAATCGAAGTCGAACCAGTGCGTTGTTTTAACACAAACTTCGACATATTATGTTTGCTTATTGTTTTCCTCTGGGTTACTGACAAGTTGTTAATTAAACTTAAAGATAAAAACAAAACATACTTCAAATTCCAACCCATATTGATTTGCGAAATAAAAGCCTGTATAAATAAATGTTCCTTTAGATATAAATGTGTATAGTGTAACTGTATGGGTGTGTCTCTTTGGGTCCAATAAAAATGTATTGCACACGTAAATGTACCTATGTACTACTGTAATAACTTACATGTATTAAAATTACTTATTATGATTGCAGCTTTTCTCTACCGTCCCTTACAATGTATGCAAACTGTCTCAAATGCAAGGGGAAAATAAAAGTGACGGATTACTCTCATAAATGGATGATACCTAATATTCACTCTACTCTGAAACATTGAATAAAATGATAACGAAATGGAAAGATATCATCTATTCACACCCACACGCTTTCCCTGAAATTAAAAGCCTTTATGGCACACTCGCTGGTCAGAGATTAGATAGTTGTCTCTGGGTAAAAGGACGAGAGTTAATAAACGATAACTGTGTAGGTAGGGTTTTTAAGGGATCCTGCCTGAAAGCTGATACCTACGTTACTTACAATAAGGTTAGAATTTTTTAATAAGCATAATATATTTTTGTTGTAAAGTACAACAGTTTACATTGAAACTTCTATAATAAAAAAATAACTGCTCTCCCTGTGTTAGGCATGTTTCGTCGGTACAAAAAAGGCACACAGTTAAATTTTTCTGTCAAGTATGTACATGCGGATCAGTTAAAAAAAAAAAGTTGTAATTAACACGTCAAAAACGCGAATTCAAACATTTATTTCAAATTATCTGTCGCGTTAAACGTACGTTTTCTGATATTACAGTTTTGAACTTAGCAAGTAAACGGTTCATCTCTGGCGTCGTCGCGTCGACAACTCTCTAGTTATATTAACTTTCTTACTGAATATACGAGAACATCCATTCAGTCTGTAAGTTTGAATATTTAGGTCAGACAAGCAGACTTTTATCACCTTTTATTAAGCTTTAGAAATAAAATAAAAATGCAGCACTAGAACTAGATTTATGACATCAAAAACATAAAAATTTATGGCTTTCTGACTTTTTACAGTCTTATCTTCATAGTGTTCCCTAAGTGTTTTAAGATACCCATAGATTACAATGAGCGGCATTATCGCTCAAAGCGATTTTCTCCAGACTACCGATTCTTAAGCTTAATGTTTTTTTTTATTATATTTAAAAGTGATTTCATATCGCTAGTACACTTAAAAGAACGTTATGGTAATTTTATGTCTAAGCATTCCTTTTAAAGATTCGTAGTGTGCGGGTTCCGCGGGACCTTCACGAAATGAATTCCTCCCATTTAGGGCTTTTAGAGTGCTCTTAAATGATAATTTTATTCAGTTTACGTTACAAAACAAACGATAGCCTACATTTTATAAAAACAAAATTCTTTGAATTTCTAAAAGGAATTATTTACGGTAAAATCATTTTTGCAGTTTTATTTACATATCTTATTACTTTTGTCTAATGAAAAATAAATATACAATTTCTATAAAGCTCAGTACTGAAGCTCCGAAGAAAACGCCACCGACACCGCCGACATCCACTGCAAACAAAAGACACAAGTATTTTACTGTACTTTTTAGGGATGCGTCGTCGAACAAGGAACCCTTATTGTTTCGCTAAATCTGTTTACGATAAGGTCGTCATTTGCAACTTACTATTAATTAATTTCGTTAAAAGAATTAATTATTTATTCATTAGCTCTTTACTTAAAACAATTTAAATCTGATTCAACAATGTGTAGAGTCATTCCCTTTCCGCCGCTCTCTCGCTACGCCGCTCCAGTTGCCCGCTAAATATGCCTAGTCATCGTCCGCCTTGCATGCGTTCGCGCTACGCCGCTCCACGCATTCAATACAGTCCCGTAGGCCCGCGCGTCAGTCCAGCTGCTCAAGTGGTTTTATTGCGGGGAATATGTACTAGCATTGACCTGGTAAAGAATGCGGGAGTACACTGGTTAAGAGTCGCGCAAGACCAGTTAGGTGGCGATCTGGATCCACGGACCTTTCGACTGAGATGTTGAATCTCAAGACACAGATACTTGCCCACAAAGCTCAGCATATCTCGGAGGACCCTCCTCTTGGCCCTCATACTTGGCGCCTGGAGGAACCGGATGCGGCCGCGGGAGCCCCTCGCCGCCAGCTCCGGCGTTATCTTGCCCGAGTGACGTCTGTGGAAGTCATTATACTAGCTGACCCGAAAGGCGTTCTGTCTTAACTAAATAATTTCGTATTCTGTCAATCATTATAAAAATTTCATCCAAGTACCTGAACAAGCGATATTGATCAGCGGTTTTGCAAATTTGGTCTTGTAGGTGAAACGAATATCTTTCATTAGGTAATCTAGTTTAAAGGAACCTTGAAAAAAAATATTGAACTAACGGTGCTCATTTTTTACGGTTAAATTATTGTATCATTTTGGAATGTTAGAATAGTTCAATAGGAAAAGCCAAGTTACCTTGTCTACACTTAACCAAGGGCAATTGGCAAAAAAAAATGTTGCCTTGTCTCACTCGTCTTGAGAAGCCAAGGCCAGGAAGCCTACTATAAACGTTGCATTTTACTTGTAATTCAACATTATGCCATTTTAGATAACGTAACAATGTAAATCGATCGATTATATTATACAATACCCTTCTATCGATAGTTACGTGAAAAACTTTTGAGCATAATGATATTTCATACAACTTCCGAACAGTGCATAATCCGTGGATATTAGCTTTTCTTTCATTCCTTCTAATAAGATATATAAGTGTGTTAAATAATTAATTACTATCTCAATGCCGTTTAATTGTTTAACTCTGTACCTCAGAAGCATAACACTGTAACTGACATTTTTGCGATTTTCACTTTTTGATGGAATCCTAATGTATTTGACGAGCTCTTTCGAATGCGCTTACTCCCGTGGCCGTAGCTAGCCTAGAAGTGCCTTTTTTCGATTTGCATTATAGTGTAAATACCTTGCCTGATGAGAAGCATTAAACTGTAAGAGCGTATACTGCTTTATGCTTCGAATTAATTTTATTGCATAACATTGTATGTACCATCATACAGTTTTATGCTTCTAAACTATATCCGATGCATAATACTGTAACTGCGCAGTTACCGTGTTTTGCTTCGAAGCAAATCAAGATGCATAACACTGTATTTTTTCTGTTACAGTTTTATACTATTCAATTAAATCCGATTAAGAGGGCGTGGTTTAACGCATCTTTATATAGAAGCTGCTAGTTACGCGGGAGTTCGGTCTTGGCCGGGTATCAGAAATAAAGAAAATAGAAAAAAATTGTATCTAAATTGACAGTTTTTGGCATTCTTAATTCAGTGATACTTACCATACACGTATAAATACACGCAATCTTCTTTTAAAAATAAATGGTAAAAAAAGTCCGTCAACGAATGCTTCCTCATACCCTCAACATAACAACTTCTTGCAACAACTCCATCAAAGATAGATTATACCACTGTTGCAGCTGAATAAAATACCGACAGAACTCATTACCCATAGACGAAACCATACAACGTCACTTCCACGCCATACCTTGCGAGTCGCATCATTCACGGTAAACAAAATATCCGGCGTGAATATCCTGGACTAGAACCGAAAGAAAACTGCAAAGAAAATGGCTAAAAGACATTCAATGAAGACCTCAATTCCTCACTCATTTGCCAAGCAATGATACCTTTACACATGTTATCAACACGCGGTCACGCTACAGTAAGAAAACAAAAAAAAATGGTTCTCCAAGATTGGAGCACAATTCTGACTTTAGATATAAACATCTTATATTAAAAAAAAGTTTATATCTAGCACCAGAAAAGATACATACTTACCAAAGTCTCGTCCTTTTTTCGATTTTCTTTCAAGCCTGAGGATGGTCGCGCACGGATCTGATCTCAAGTGAGACATCACATGCATTACTGCCAGGCAAACTAAATTGAAAATAAAGTCTTTATTGGTCATACTACCGTACAACCATTTGTTTTGCAATACTTTCCTCGGAAACTTGGTATTTATTAACCAACTCTGATAGTGCCCGCCGATCTTTAGCACATGCTTTCATTGCTGATTTACCCGAAACACTGCAGCAGTTATGTATAATCTGTCCTTGATGATGCTGCTGCATCAAACTGCTCGATTACTTTGAAAGTATTAAGAAACATTAATTCAAACAGACGTCATACAACTTACATTACAATTAATATCCGAACAGCAAATCTGTGAATTTCTAAGGTAACTTTTAAGTATCGGTCCTGTTTTCTGGCGCAGATCTACTACTTCAGATAAACATTCAGACTGCATTTAGGTAACATAATATAAAAACTCTGGTTTCTCTCCCTATTAGCTAGCTACCAGACCCTGACATCATGAACGGCTTATTGTGAAATCTACAACGTTAAACTCATGCTACGTCGTCGCTAAAGTTCAAACTTCCTATAATGAACCTTTCATGACCCCACTATGCGTGTGACTACAGGCAAGGAAAGAGAAACTAGTGGCATTTTATTTATAAAGTTCAAAGCAGTCTTAAAACCTTACTAAAACTAATCTACGCCAGAATATAAGACAAGAGCTCAAACTTCCACGAGTTATACTACTAATCAGTGAGCCACTGCAGACTCAGAGCACAACCAAGAACAACGTTTCACCTACCCTGACATAATGGAATCCTGATACCAAAGCGCTAGGGACCTATGTCTCATTCATGCAACAGTTACTTATGGACCCCATATGTCCCATATTATTTTATATTCAACTATTTCTTAATCATTTTCTATAATGTTCACTACATTAGGTCACAGATTCAGGCAACATCATTTAAAACATGAAATTTCACTCAGAAAGTACATAATATAGATTTAGAGTTGCAACGGTTCTGAATGTGTTCTACAGTGTTTTTTAACACTAAAATTGTTTTTTGTACTTTGTTTTCTTAAAGAAAATACTGTAACTGACACCATTTCTCACCGGATTACAAAAATTATCTTAGAAGCATTTTAGTGTATGTGATGCATGTTTTTACAAAAGTACCTGAAAAACTATATTTTTTCATAGGACTTATTTTTCTGAAAATTGTTTTGAATTAAGAGATAATTTCTCTATGTTATCAATTAAACTCAAGATGATTATAGCGTCTACTTTTGCGTCTTATTTGCGTCTTAAGTTGAAAAACATGCGATTTCAAACTTTAAAACGCTCTCCTGTAAAATTACGATGTTATGCTTCTGAGGTACAGAACTATTGGTCTACCTTCATACCTACATACATAAAGACAACCACCACACATAACATAATTAATTTACTCGTAGTTTGATGAGCTCTGAAGTTATTACCATGTTAAACACACTTGTTAAGTATACAAAGTACCGTACACTATAATATCTAATATCAAATTAAGATCGATAATTGGCTTCCCGTCGTCGTCAGCCCTCTCCGGCCTCGCGGCATCACAAATTGGTTTCAAATAAATTCCAAGTTTCCAATATCTCTGCTTGTCACTTTTACCGGAATTTCCCGCGCGGAAATAGGTTTTATCTGACTGGAGAAAATTCGCTTTTACATTTTTCTTGCACTTTTCTTGCGTTTGTACGCAGTTGTTATCTACGTCCTTATTACATTAAGAAATTAAAGTTAAATTGATATAATAAAGCTCTTGAACCTATGAAAATTATTCATCAACATTACAAGCGATATGTAGACGTCCACTGCCGGACGTAGGTCTTCTCCACAATTTGCCACAAGGACAAACAACATAAATACATACTTCCACTATGCTAAGCTGCAAGCTACTTTATTTCTTCATAACAAACAGACAAATTAAGTCTTCTGATTTTATATTAGTTCGGATTACCGTGGGCTTTCTTAAAAAAGCGCAATTTTGTAATAATAGAATTCAGTATCCGGCCTATTCGCAAATACTAGAGCCTGTTATGAAGCTGATTACTTTATTTTACAGGATGCCAGTTATTTTTTTGCAAAGTAAGAATTCTGGAGTTTTATAAGTTCCGTTGTTTTGCTCTAAGTTTTTAGACTGCCTAGGACTTTAGTTTACAATCCGTATCCTAAACTTATGGTCCTAAAATTTTATTTTAAACTTACTTTCCAAAAGCATGAATGTACTTGTATTGTACTTCTTCGCACTCGGACGGACAAATGCACGTCTTCGTCAGGATCTCTTCTGAAATTTGATTTTATATTAATGTACTTTACGGAATTTTTTTTTCAAGTTGATTCCGGAACGAGTATTTTTTTAGCGGCAAAACCATAGTCAGCATTATAACAATCGTACAACAATTCTGCTTCAAACCCAACTTTTTATCTTTGGCTTGTTATAGAGTGAACTTAAGAGTAGCTAAGGAGTTGATACAGATAGCAGGTACAGATCGACTGTGATGCGTTGTGTATTTAATGTCACTTACTTGCGTTTTCTGCTAAACAAGTTAGACCTTCAACATTACAAACTGGAACACCGTCTACAAATAAAACAGAATCGTATCAATATTATCAATCATAGTAAAAAATATAAATATGTATGAGAATTTTTGTTTAATGATTCACGGTAAAGCTGAAATTTGAAATCAGAATAGCACTTATGCTGTAATTTTTGTATGCCGTACAAAGTTAGCCAAGTTATGAACTACTTGAATAAAACTTTACTGGTTATATATTATGTCGTAGTAAGATTTGATAATTAGGTTTTTTAAAAAAACTAGGGATTTTGCGAAAACACGGATAATTTGATATAAGCATTAATTTTTTTTCAATCATCCTGACATAAAACAGTTTTTTTTGCAAAAAAACCTCTTATTCTGATTGGTTCTCTGTAGCGTCAAAGGATATTTTAACGAACCAATCAGAGTAAGAGTTTACCAGCAAGCAATAATCTAGCCAATAAGAGTAAAGGAAGGTTTCATAGTTTTAAATTATACTAGGTTTTTTGCAATAAAACTGCTTTATGTCAGGATGATTGAAAAAAAAGTAATGCTTATATCAAATTATCCGTATTTTCGCAAAATCCATAGTTTTTTTTGCAGAAGAAAACCTAATTATCAAATCTTACTACGACATTATATACAGACAATTTTGAATCACAATTTGGATTCTCAAATTAACCCACAGTAAGATGTAAGTACAGTGGCGGTCTAGGACGGCGTAACATATTTGTCTATGGTCTTGTGTTCCCTAAACTGTTATACCAAAAGACAAGACCTATTTTGAAATATAGAAAAAGCGGAAGTGTGACGCCGTCCTAGACCGCCACTCTACGTATAAAAACTTTAACTTTTTTCTTTGGTTGATATAACTAAGTAACATGTCTAAAGTAAGTACATGTTGATGTCAACCAGATGTAATGTTTGACATCGTAGTAAGTACTCTCATTTTAAAGATACTTGAAACTTACCTAATCTCATCATAAAATGATGAGTGCAGTTGCAAGCGTCCCTCTGCTCGGCAGCCCGACAGTACCAGAGACAGGCTCCATAAGTGTATCTGGGGAAAGGCCAGTCGGGAGCGTAGTCCGGACGCTCCCAGGGCATTAGACAACGTCGCACTGAGGGGGGAAGCGAGACCACCGACTTATCTGAGACTGTTTGTTCTGCCTGGTAAGTTTAAGAACTTTATGGCGAAATACAAAAACAATAAAGAAGGAAAAATAAAAGATAGTTTTGAAATGAGTTGAAAAGGCGTAAAGTATCAAATGTTTTTGAGCTACCTATACAACATTGTACAGTAAAGTTTCGTGGCTCAGTTGGCATGGCAGTGATGTGGATTGAGACGCGGGTGCACCGGGTTCGATTCCCGGCGGGACGAACATTGTTAAGATGAATATCGATGTTTGATTTCCGGTCTGGGTGAAATTTTCGTATCTGTATATGTTTTCAGGTACCCTAGATACAGGTTCTTTCTAGTTAGGGGCTCTGAGTGTGACGTGATATTATTTATTGATTATTATTATATTAACATTGTGCCAATGATTTTCGGCCTTATACACATAAATTATATATTTATCTTGGGGCTTTACTTAGGAGCGGTTGCGGAAAAATCATACAATTAAGAAATTAATTTAAAATAAGAATGTTTATAAAACAGAGGACGATATTGAACTCTAACATATTGGCGCTCATTACGACCTTCCGACCTTAGATTGAATCCTTACACATTCCAAATGTAGTTATTAGTTAGTTTAATTGTTACAGCATTGCATTAGCCTCTCATAGGTTAGGGATTATCGGTCCATATGCTTAATATGTGGGAAACTCTTTATACTCACACTAAGTAAAACCTCATAGTTCCAGATGACTGGAATCTTGTCTGCAGTTCCAATTACATTCTCTGAAGTTATCGACATCACGTCGTCTGGAGATGCCACTCGTATCTACAAATTATCATTCATTCGTTCTTACCTACTATACTATCGCCTTTTTTTTTAATTAAGCATGGCAAAAGTTACGAAATGTAGATACTAGAACTCCTAGATTAATAATGTGCTTGCAGAATTTTGCTAATCGTCGTTTTCACAGAAACACCCGAATCAAAAAACATAAGAAAATGCACTTAAATATATTATCGTCTACCGATGCTCGGAAATACAACCGTGGTCGAACAGAGACGTACTTTCCTATGCGCATTATCACTTTTGGAGTACTGTACATTTTATAAGTAAGATGTTTAAAATCATACAACTGCGGCAACGGATCCCTAAACTGAATTGTAGTTAGAAAAACACAATAAGTATCAAAAATATAGACTTCCATCGTTGCTCGTCGGCAAAATATAATTTTCGAAGTCCAGCATACATTCAAAGTTCTCAATGAGTGTCCCTCGCTTTGCGGTCACGTTTTGATTGCTTGTTGCAGCGATTCCTGTCAGCCTTTGTTCCAGATTCCAATATAAACTTATCTGAGCTGCCCAGATTGAAATTCATTCCCTTGCTTTCGAAAGTTGCTTAAGTACTTTTACTAACTAGTTTATGTTTAAATTCTGAAACTTTAGCTTTTGCTTTCCTAATGGCTACTGATTGAGCAAATTATATAATCTATCTTACAAACGGATAAAAAAAAAATTGTTTTACCGTGGCCCATTGTAAAGTAGAAACGACGAGGTCCGGCAAGCTCGCGTAGTTTACCATCAGTTCTGAATCATTTCCAGTAAGGCGAGAGTTGAACACATAACAGGTTCCGTATTCTGTCATTATTGGATGGAATCTGAAAAGAATAATAGAAAAGACTCAATATAATTCTCATTGTGAGAGCCAGGCATATATAGAGCAACAATTTTTGGACAATCACAAGGGATACCTTTACCTGTCACAGCATTTGAAAGGTTTATCATCCCACCAGCACTCCCCCATCAGCCGGGTACAGTTGCACCTGTACCCGTCGACCACTCCCTGCACATCTTCGACACAGGTCTCATTAAACTTGCACTTTTTGCAGGACTTGCAGTACTCTGCATTCCAGTACACCATGTCCTTGTAGAAATCGTAGAGTTTTCTGTTAAGACCGTTCCTGTGAGAGAAGTATTTACTGTTATTTCCTTAGGGTTTTTCTGAATTGGAGCTATTTTAATCTAAGGGAACTGATGGTCTAGAATCAGTATTATCTCAGTTAATAGAAATATATATACATAATTCTTGATAACATGTTAAGGCAAAAGTGTACATCACTTTTTAAACATTAAAGTCTTACTTGGTCATGTAAGCTCTGAGCCTGTCTCGATCAGTCAGTATATGATCGCACACATAAACAGCCGGGAAGGGCGTATCAAAATGCAGGAAGTTTGTTTCGACAGAGAAGGACACCGCCCCTCCGTGGCCGCTGGCGGCGCGCAGCATCAGTGCTGCTCCGACTCCGCACAGCACCAGCATTGATAGCCAAAACAAACTTTAGGAAACGACGTTTTACCCTTGAGTTATGGACCCCAATCATTATCAATACATAGTATAAAATAAAGTCGCATCCCATGTCTGTCCCTATGTATGCTAAATCATTAAATTTATGCAACGGATTTTGATACGGTTTTTTCAATGGATAGAGTGATTTAAGATGAAGGTTTATTATAGATATAATACGTGCACAAGATAGTTAAAGGTTAGGTGGTACGAAGTTCGCCGGGTCGTCTAGTTTTTGATAAAAAAGATGAATGAAGGCCTATGTCTTTCGATTGAAATAATGATGATGATAAAGAAAAAAAGCTAGTGTGATTAGAAGATTTGATGATTTTTTTTCATCAACATTTGTGCCTACATGACGATCAACAGTTCTAACGAACTATTTGATTGACTAATCATGACAAATTACAAAAAATCAGACTTTATTATGCAAACGTTAAACAAATGAAGTCTTACCGTTTAAACATTGGTATGTAAGACAAGGAGAAGACATGCCCAACGCCATGCAGTACGCTGTTATCTCCGAAATAGTTAACCTTGTTAAAAATCTGCTTGAAAAAATTGCCACAAATCGGCTCTTGCCTTTGCTGTAATACCGGCATTTCGTTTTATTTATTTGTAATTGTTTTCAGCTTCTAATTTAAAAGCTTTTGTGATACCTAAAATATTTGTAAACTTAACAAAACAGTAACACAAAATTGCTGTCGAATCATATATTCGTCAATAAAGCCACATTTAAAACGTTAAATATCTTTGTAACATTTTTGAAGGCTCCAGATTCTTTCACAACTTTTAAAGAAAATTGAATAAAAATTCGATTAAATTTCCTGAAACGCGAAGTTACTGATTGGGAAGCACCTGACAACCTCCACCGGGTACCTATCTTAGGTTCTATTTGATAAACAAGGGCTTTATGATACAGGGGCATATGTATGAACAATGATCTAGCAGTTCTTTATGTAATGGTGGTACATATTTGCTGGTTTTTCTTTTGTTTTTTTTTAACTATATTTCTAATTTTTTAATAGTGTCATAAAAACTTTTTTTTTTAATGTAGGCGTAGCTACCAAAGGTCCATGTAAATAAGTGATGATTTAATTATTTTATTAAAGTGTTTGGCCAGTAAATTATGATTTTTAATGCTCAAAATCACTTAACAATAAAACTTCTAGTCCAAAATAAAAGCTAACAAAAGCTCAACTTTAAATCCACACATCGTTAGTCTTATTCTGACGCTTCCAACTTTTTAATGAAAATCCTGTGTGCACTGGTTTTGGGTGAAATTCCAGTACTCTACAACACAAACACAACAACTCGCAGAATAATACTCAGTCCTAATCTCTTGACGCGACTTTTCCATTTGGACTTTGAACTCCCCCTGTGTAGAACCGTATACGTCTAAAGGGTGTTTTGGTTCGCGTGCGTGTGTGTGCGTGATGAACCAACAACTAATGCAAAAGTCATGTTTACCTAACACAGTTATAAATGCATTTTAGGAAAATAAATGGATTAAGTGACTTGTTTTATTTTAATTATTGTGAAAATACTAACTTTACTGTAATTGTACGGTACTAACTGTTACATAATCTGATCCAATACTATTATTAATATTTTTAAGGTCTATTAAGCTTGGTGACGATAATATTGACTATGAATTCGAAGTCCGGGCTCGATTCCCGGCGGGGGTAAACATTGAATTATGATAGATATCGTTGTTTGTTTCCGGTGTCTGAGTGTGTTTGTGGTTGTACGTCTTTGTATCGTGCACCCAAACTTCAGACACAGAGGTGGTAAAAAAAATATATATACATAAGAAACTAAGAACCTATCCCGATTAAAAAAAAAATAAACTTTGTACAAACGTAACAAGTTATTATTAAAGACTGGTATTTTATTAAAACTCTTTCAGTATTCCAATTTTCATTTGCATCCCTAAAAAAATGTCAGCTGTCCATACCACAGATTTCAGGATAAACTTAATTAGCAAAATTTGCCAGGCCTAATAAAAATACCTTTGAGGATATTGAATTATCAAATCATAGATCAAACTCCTTTAAGAATTCCTAACTCAGTTATAAAGTTTTAAGTGGTTTATCCGTTGGCTTTTAGCTTTTAGGTATTGACAATGAATCTGTCAGCAAGCCTAACTTGCTTTAACTAATTATCAGTTGAGTATATTATAATTTTCTTAAAGAAAAATTATATTACTAGAGTTGAAAATATATGAATGTGATCTTTTTCTAACTGCAATTCGTTTAAAGGTAACTTTTAACAATTAATTCACATTTTAGAAACTATGTCTACGAAGAAAAGGCCCATGTACAGCAGTGGACGTCTTTCGGCTGAGATGATGATGATGATGAACGAACGAATGAACTAAGTTAAAAGCGCATTTTATCTTCCTACCTATACCTAATAACAATTTAAAATAATTAAATTAGGCGATATAATTATCAAAAAAACTAAGTAAGTAGTTAATGTATCTCGTAGATGATTAAAGCCACCAACTGTTTCTTATCAGTCTTATTATTATCATTCAATATTACATCACGCTCCAATCCAACATACAAACATAACTAGTAAACAATGAAATTATCAGCATTACAACTGTTGCGAAGGCAGGTCAGTATCGATAGAGCATTTGTAACAAACTCCCGCGCACCTTAAATTTTTAAAGATATTATTTAAAAAATGGAATAGTTTGTGTTAGTGCTAAACAATGATCGCCATACGTGAAGTGCGAGTGGGAAAGCTGGCCAGATGGAACAGGATTTGTAATTTAAAATACCATTCTGGAGCTGGAGTGTTCGGGCATCGGCCGCGAGCGGTCGAGGGAACCGGTACGTTTGGTTTATTATGTGACGAGAAAATTTGACTATCATTTATATTTATGTCTATTTGTATGGTAAATTTTACATTGTTCGTATTATTGCCCTTACTACAGCTAGACTGAATTAAAGATAATACATTCAGAAAGATTCGAACAATTCTGTTAAATTTTGAAAAAACTTATAAAATAATAATTAAGAACTTCTAAATTAACCCTCTAAAACCAATAATAGATTAGGTGAAACAATCGTTTGCCTTAGTGACATTGACTTCTACAATATTGATGAGATTAACAATATAACGTTAACTTCGTAACGTAACTCCAAATAAGAATGTAGAGTTCTGTAGAGTATTTAACTGTAACATAGAAATTAAAAATAAGTAATATTAATTATTATTATTATTATTTTTATTTTTATTATATTAATTAATATTAAGTCTATTGATTGCAATAAAGAGTATTTCTATTCTATTCTATTCTATTCTAAAAATATGAGGTATGAAGTGAAGATCCTAAAAATTATAAAATAATATTTATAGTAAATTATTAACTTAGTTACTACTTACTTCTTTTAAAAAATATATATAATGAGTCAGTTATAGTAAAGTTAGTTTTCTCTTTAAAAATGAGAAAAAAATAAAGACTATAGAATAGCAGAATAAGTAGATACATTAAAAATACAAACAAATTCATTAAATTAGGAAATAATAGCACAAAGTATCACACATATTTTTCGCTTGAATATGATTAAAAGTTACAAAGGGGGTACAATATAGCCACAGTTCCCCTACATACATATATAATATGTTGAGTTCTTTCGTCATTTATTTCCAGAGACTCCCGTTGAAGTTATAAACCGTCGCAATGAAAACTGCAAAGCTGAAAGACTAGTAGAGGCGTACAGAACTTACGGACACCAAATAGCTACTATAGACAATGTTGACTACCGAAATGAAAACAGGTAGAGCTATAATAATATCATTAGAAGTGTTCCTACTAAAATCTATAATTGTTTGTTCGAAAATCGTCTCTATCAAGTCGATTTACTGTTTATACTATAAACGTAGACGTATAGAGGAATGGTAGAACAAAATATAAATTCGTTTAAAAAAAAAAATATCTCAGAGAGGCTTGCTGACGTTAATTATATGCGATTTAATGGTAATCCAAGTTTGCAACAGTTTTTGAGCTGGCGTTTTTAAGCTAAAAAGCTAATTTAAATAATAAGCCATTTCAATTAAAAATAATAACGCATCACATTCAGAGCCCCTAATTAGGAAGATCCTGGAGCTGTATCTAGGGTGCCCGAAACATATACAGAGACTAACATCACACCCAGACCGGAAACAAACATCGATATTAATCATCACAATGTTCGCCCCGCCGGGAATCGAACCTAGGTGCACACGCATACTCAACTCAGTCCATTTCACTGCCAACTGACTCCAGCTACAGAGTAGGAGGAGTAAAATAAAAGTATTTAAAAGTAGGTAGGTAGAAGTCTTCTTTTGCAAGCACGTAAGTTTTGCGAAATTACACACGAAGTATTAAAATATGGTTTCAGCAACACAGTCGCAGAGCTGCAACTGTCCCGCTACGGCCTGTCTCCCCAGGACTACGTAGACTTGGGTCTAGTGTACGGAAACAATGGAAAGCAGCCGGTAGCCAAATTAGTCCAAATTCTAGAGAAAATTTACTGCGGACCTATATCCTATGAGTTTAGACATTTAGAAGTAAGTATAGTCTGCCACTCTGTATACAACATCTTTTTCTACAAACACAATTCCTTCTTTTCACTACTGGCTACCTACTAACGTACTTTTTTTTCTGATTGCTATGCTAAGAACTTTTTCATATACATACTTAGGTACTTCCTGTATTACACATAGCTTTGATCTAACTCAATGATACTCCAACAATTTCCCAATATTGTCATCATGGTAATAAAGTTATATTTTTCCCTGACATCGTACTTTTGTTGGCCTTAGCAAGTACTAGTCGACCCTGCGAACTTCGTACCGCCTAACCTATTAGCATTTTATACATTCATTATACTTATAAACCTTACTCTTGAATCACTCTATCTATAAAAGAACCGCATAAAAATCCGTTGCATAATTTTAAAGATTCCAAATTAATTTGATTTTAATTTCAGAATGAAACAGAACGTGAATGGTTGGCACAAAGAATAGAGAGCGGATCCGACGACCTGCAAGATTCACGCAAAATTCAAATAGCTAAAGAACTATTACACTCCCAAACATGGGACAAGTTCCTGGGAGTCAAGTACCCGACTGTAAAGAGGTACTGCGGGGAAGGGGCCGAGTCTCTCCTTACTATCTTCTCTACTCTGTTTCGTTTGACCACCGCTGGTAAGAAAATTTCTGGATACGGCTGGTAAGGTAACACTAGTTGTTTGCCGTGTAATTCTATAGGGACGTCGATAAAAAATACCCAAAAGCATGCCATAAAATAGTCGAAAGGACTATCACTTAAACATTTGCATTCAATCTTCATTTTATATTCCGTAAACTTTATCTCAATAAAACTTTATAAGTAGAGAAACATAATTTAATATATGATTGTGTATTATATGTAACATATTACTAACCTACTTACTAAAATTATAATTTCAGATGCATTAGAGCACGTCGTTATATCAATGGCTCATCGAGGCAAGCTGAACCTGCTGAGTGACCTGCTGCAGTGTCCGCCATCTAAGATCTTCCACAAGTTCGGGGGAAACCCCGAATTCCCGCCGGAAGCCGAATCTGCCTGTGATATTGCTACACATCTGAGTAAGCCATGCATGTCAAAAACTCATAACTCGCAACCCATAAATCGTGCAGAGAACAAAGTCTCGAAGGTTTGAAATAATACAAAATTTTACTTAGTTATTAAATAATCATAAAGATCAAAAGTACATATTCGTAAAGGTTGAAAATTATTTAAAACCTTTCTATTTTAGAGTTCCGTTGTCAAAATGGAATCGTTATAGTAAAGCAATATCCGATTGAAAACGAGAAACAGTACTGGAAGTACTGTAAAGCACTCCCTGTATGTACTGTACATAGTAAATGAAGACCAATGACTCTGTCTCGAACGCGTAATTGAAATGAGATTAGTATCTTTCACTAAGTGCCGTGTGCCGAATTTTGTATTAAAATTTTACTCTATTTTATACCTTCTTACGTAACTTTAAGATATAAAATTGTGTGATGGGTTACAGGTGCGTCTACGGATATCACGTTGAATGGCAGGACCGTCCGGTTCTCGATGATAAACAACCCTTCCCATCTTGAGGTCAGCTCCAAAACTTTAGTTTTACATTAGCCGACCCGCAAAACTTTGTACGATCTTATTATACAAAATTACATAATGTAAAGTTTCATAGAATTCCGGTCAGTAGAGTTTGCGTGATATGGGTCACTTATATTTAGTATCCCGCTGGGTACAGGCCACCCTCCTATATTTTTTCCAAGCCTTCAGATCCATCAAGATCGTCCTGCCACCTCCTCTTTGGTCTTCCACGTAAAATGAAAAATACGATATTATTAATGTTCGTAGTTTATTAGGGACAACGTTTTATAGTTACAATCGAAACCAAAAAAAAAATCACTAATGATCAGTTTAATAATAAAATTATGAATGGTGATAATGATTCTAAGATCGTTTTGGTTCCAGGCAGCCAATCCAGTGTCAATGGGCAAAGCAAGATCAAAACAACTGTTACTTAGAGAAGGTGATTATTCTACCGAAGAATCGTCTAGAATGGGAGATAAAGTTCTAAATCTACAGGTATATTTATATTATCATTATCTGATACGGCGAAATCCGTACTCCCTTGCATTCTAATTTTTTTATAATATTCTATAGCCTATGTCACCGAGGGCCGGGGATAGTGTCGGGGCTTCCCACCAATGAAAGAATATCAGTTCAGTACTTTCGGAGCCTATTCAATGCAAACAAACCAACATTCAATCAAATCTTTTCTCTTTATAATATTGGTAAAGATTATTCCGCAGTGATACCACACAGTAGGTTCGATACCAAAGATCTTGAGATACAGGACTCACGGCTTAGTGTGCCTTTCAAAGAACAAAAGCTTTGGTGGCAACGTTAAAAGTCTGAAAATTTTCAATTGAAACCCACTTAGAGATCGCTCCTTTGACCCACCAAGATAAAGCCCATGCAGACCCATGCGTTATACCACCGCTTTTTGAAAATAAATAGTTAAAGTATGAAAAATAGTAATATAGTAAGAGCCTTTATTTAAGATCCACGGCGACGCAGCATTTACTGGGCAGGGGATAAACCAAGAGACCCTGATGTTGTCACAGGCACCGCATTTTGATATTGGTGGTTCTATACATGTCGTCGTTAATAATCAAGTAAGTCTATTATCAGATACAATTTATAGTAAGTAAGCTAATGTTTATGAAAGCAAACGTTACCTACATAACGTACGTTCATACGTTGCTCCAGCTTATTTCACTAAGGCCGCATTTAGGCGCACGCGGTGCGTTGTGCGGGGCGTCGTGCGGGGCTTTTTGCGATTAAATCAAACGTATAGCAATGTATGTAATGTTGGGATTTCTCTGCGGGATCGAATCAGAAATGAGGACATACGCAGAGAAACCAGGGTCACCGACATAGCCAAGCGGATAAGCTCGTTAAGTGGCAATGGGCAGGTCATATAGCCCGCAGAACAGATGGCCGCTGGGGCCGAAAAGTTCTCGAGTGGAGACCACGGATCGGCAAGCGCAGCGTAGGACGTCCACCGACCAGATGGACGGATGATCTGCGCAAGGCTGCGGGTCCACGCTGGATGCAGGCCACTTGCGATCGGTACAGATGGAGAGCCTTGAGAGAGGCCTATGTCCAGCAGTGGACGTCCTACGGCTGAAATGATGATGATGATAGCAATGTATGAGACCGTTAGGGAGACGTGCGCCCGCGGCAGTTCCCGCGTGCCCCTAAATGAGGCCTAAGTTGTCATTTATGTGTCGTTTTTTTTGAAAAGCCTTATTTGTGTCCCACTTCTGGGAAAAAACCCTTACCCGTCTGTATCTATTATTTGTTTGTTATTTTAGGTAGGTTTCACACTGCCGGCGCACCGCGGCCGCTCCTGCCGCTACGTCACGGACCTCGCCAAGTGCATCGCAGCTCCAGTCATTCACGTCAACGGTGACTATCCGGAGGTGACGACCATTCATTTGTTTTTATTTATAAAGAGTTGCTAATTTGAGACAATCCAACCTCAAGATAATATATACCTTTGCCTCTCTACCTATTCATAAAAGCGGTTCGCAGTCAAAATAATTTCGCAAGCAAAACCGGTTGTATATCCTTCTTAATTTATTTTAAAAAAAAAAGTTGGTTTGGAATTCTAACGATAAGCATGATCTGCCTTAAGTGTAATGATCGTGTGCACTTAGTAGCTAACAGCCATAATCACCTTGTAAACTTTAATTTCTTAAGGACGAATTTCATTTGTTTTTAAGGCGAAAAAAAAACTATTATCTTTTTTTAATACAAAGCGCGCTTCTAATTGTCTATAGCATAAGTATTATAAATGTTGACATAAAAGTTTCAACGTAATCAGAGTGACTACAATATAGCTACAATTTCCCTTTAGGCCGGAAGCCTTAATATGGATCTCTTTTATTGCTGAGATAAGAATAAAATACCACTTTGTGGGCAGAAATCACATATTGCCCGAGCTATTTCGTCAGAAGGGTTTTATCAATTGGAAATAGTCAACTAGGATTCCGAAAATACCCTGTTAGTTTAGGATTCGATCATTTTAGGATGAATATCAATAAAAACCTATACTCTGTTAAGTCAATAGCAATTCAACTTCTGTTGTTATTTCCAGATAATATAACATTTTCGGATAGGAATAATATTATGTATTTTTATGTATACTTTCCTACGATGTTTTTTAAATCGACAGTATAATATTTGGTATTGCACCTTTTTCAGGGGTGGCTATGATTACGCCACCCTTACTATGGGTGACAACAACAACACTACGGTCGAAGCTAGGATATTCAGTTTTTTTTAAAAATCCTTACAGCTAGTTGCAAAAGCTACAAACATCGCGTTCGAGTACCAGCGCCGCTTCCGCAAGGATGTGTTTATAGACTACAACTGCTTCAGGCGATGGGGCCACAACGAGCTTGACGACCCCACCTTCACCAACCCGCTGCTCTACAAACTTATTCATAACAGGAAGTAAGTTTTCTTCCTTGTATAAAAAAATATGTTGATTCGATCCTTTGCACAGGTATTGGAAATATTAGAGGTTTCTGTGCCGGTACTGCCGACATGCAGAGTGTAGAGTCGGGAGGAGGATTTAACTACCTGCAATCTTAAAATCTGCTAAACTAACTGTTTGAAAAACGAAAAATTATTCTTAACCGGCATCCTTTCAATTAATTCCTTTATCCTAAGGTGCATACCTTTATATATATATATATATCGGTACTAATATTTTTTTTCATTATAAATTCTACTTACTAACTAAAAAAATATAACATTATTGTAAAAGTCGGTGCGTTTATACAAGCTTATTTTCCAATCAAGTATCTCTAAAACAAGTGGTAACGTAGGTACCCATTTTATCTGTTTTCGCGCAAATAAACCGGCAATTACAGAAAATAGTCTGTTCTCGCAATAAATAAGCGAAATCGCAATTATTCCAGAGCAATTCCGGACGTTTACGCCGAGAGGCTTGTATCTGAGGGAGTTATCACTGAAGGCGACGTGACGAGGATAACGGGGGAGTATCAGCAATATTTACAATCACAATACGAGGCCGCCAATGCTTATAAACCTGAGGTGAGGAAATTGATTCACATTATTGGTGTATTATCATCAGAGAGTGAATTTCAATGAGCTTATAAAAGATTTGTACGTCTGATTCACTTTAATTTAAAATCTTCTAACATATCCTTACGCCTAATATTTTGTTATTCAAGGTTTCATACTATCAAGAACAATGGAGCAAGATGTCCCCTGCACCAGCGGCTGTCGAGACTTGGGACACGGGTGTTAATACCAACCTTCTCAGGCTCGTGGGTCAGAGATCAGTCGCCACTCCTGAAAACTTTGTAAGTATAGTGCCAAGGTATCAAAACCGGTGAGGGCTGCGGGTGTGACCGATCTTTGGTGGGTGAGGCCTATGTTCTGTAAACGTCTTTCGGCTGAGATAATAATGACAAGGAGCACACTGTGCCTATAACAATAAGTTTACCTTGCTGCCGTTTGATGTTGATCGAAAATAATTATCAGATTAAAACTTTAATAGCTAAACTGTCGTTTATTAATTGTATGTATTGAAAAAATATTTTAATAAATAGCTAATGCATGAAAAAATTCATTAGCGTCGATACCTACGATGGTTTTACAATAAAAGATAAAAGCCATTATTTCTAACAATCCTGTGCTGAAACCAGAAACGTAGACTTGCAATTATATTTCTCGTAAAAATGCCCGAAAGTATTCAGTTCTAGAACAAATTGACACATTTAGGAAAGTTTTATTAGATTTGCTACGAAAAGTTTTCTAAGAACCTCCTTATTTCAGAGTTTACGAGTTGGCTTGGCTCCCAACTCTGCCTTTTTAATCGACGGTAAAATAAAGTTAAAATCATACTTACTGCGACAGAATAATACTTTTTAATTTTAGAGCCTCCATTTCAATACAAAAACCAAATGTACTAGTGTAGCACTGCAGTAAAGTATTTTGCCAGTGTTCACAAACAGATTTTTTAATTTCAGTAAAGGAAGTTAGATAAGTTCTCCCTAGTGAAAATCGAAACTGATCCCACAAGCCCTTTACAGTTTACATCTCTGCCCACTGAACCACGGAAGCAATTTTCGTTAAGTTCGTTACATTCAATTAGAATTCATTCAATAAGCGTTTAATTTTTAATGTATAATTTTTACTTAACGATAAATAAGTTTGTTGAAGAGCGTAAACATCTCCGAAAAACAGCTGTGCTGTTTGGGGAACAATGTACTTATAATGTAATGTTAAACTGAATAAAAGTGTTTAAATCAAATCAAATCAAGATAGATTGCAATCAATCAACTTAACCTAAAAAAAAAACAAATATACCTACTTTGATTGCAACGGGCAGCCTTATCGCTTGAAGCGATTTCTTCCAGGCAATCCTTATGCTTGCATGTTGGTTTTCAGAATATTCATCCTCACTTGGCGAAGACACACGTTAAAAATCGTCTATCGAAGATTGATTCCGGAAAAGACCTCGACTGGGCTACGGCCGAAGCACTCGCTTTTGGTAAGTTGCGATTCAACAAATAATGCGATTTTTGAAAAAATCTTCTATTGATTCAGACTTCTCTGAAAACATCTAATAAATTTATTTTGATACGACAGCTAATAAAATGATATCTTAATATAAAGAAATGACATGAATATTTATGAAAATATTTTATAAGTTTTCGATAATAAACATTAGCATGTATGGTATGGTCTCATAAAAACGCCCCACTGCTAGTAAAGGCCCTCTATCTAGCCGTCGCATACGGCTTGCAAAGTAAAATCGTAATAATTTTCATATTAAAATTTGACTCTATACAGCGAAGCTAGCTACTATACTAGGACCTTATATTCGCTCAAGAACTACAAAACATTACGTTACTTAGCTACCTAGTTATATTATTAAGACAAAGCTTATACAGGGAACTTAATGCACACTTAATTATTCATGTTAACGTTTACTTTGTGCTTTCTTCCCTTTCATCTTCCCTACTTTCCTCAGCTTTTCTTTTCCTTTTATTTCCTAATTTATTCATTACTAGTTTAATTATTATTTAATGTTCTCATTGTAGCAAACTGGAAACAAACCATTTGTTATACAACTATACTCTTTCATTATCTTCATCTCACAAAAAAGACGTTCTCTGCTGGACATGCGCGCTCGCCCACAGTTTGCTATAATGGCCGGTCTTGCAATTTATTTCCGTGTACTCTTGGTTACCATTATACATTTCAAATTATCTAATTAGAACTCATCTATCCCACTGCAAAGCACTACTTAGGTCATAATTCAAACTTCCAAGCATCTTGTCGTATCGTGTGCTTACAAATTCCTCACTCCACGAGACTTCTTTACTGGCACTTTTGAGTTTTACGAGCCAGTTTACAGCGATGCTAGCGCAGTTCTTGAAAAAAATAATATCTTCTAAACTAAGGCAAATATCAAAAATGTGGCACAGTATGACACTAGATAATGTAGCCTATACTAGTATTTTTAGGGCACTTCTGTATAGATTTTAGGTTAAAGACCAAAGAAAGCTACAAAGTGTTGCTAAAAGTGGCCACTTTTGGCAACAATCTGTGGATTTTTTTGTTCTTTTTACTTAGGACTACTTTGCTGAGCTCAAAAAATACTAAGCAAGATTACCTAGTGTCATACTGTGCCACATTTTTAATATTTCCCTTAGTTTAGAAGATATAATTTTTTTTCGAGAATGTCGCTAGCATCGCTGTAAACTGGCTCTTAACTATTTTCTGAAGTTCTCCAAAAATAATACATGAAATTAGCATTCGTTTATTTTCTTTTAATAACATAATATAATAACACAGATGATCATATACTGTACGAACAAAAAACATTTTAATTAAAATAATTGTAAGTAGGTAAGTATACTGATGTTAAAACAAAAGATTTTAAATAACATTTAATAATAATATTCACATACTTACGTAATAAAGCTTTTCTTATCAAATGTTATGATCACTAGTTGTGGGTATAAAAAGTGTCCTAGACCTAGACTAAGGTTTATGCGGATTAAATACCATAATTCTTATTTATAAGGGTCGCTCCTAATGGAGGGTCGTCACGTGAGGATCAGCGGTGAAGATGTGGGTCGCGGAACCTTCTCGCACCGGCACGCCATGCTGGTGGATCAGTCCACGGAGTGCATTCAAGTCCCATTGAACCATATTCATGAGCAACAGAAGGGTTTTTTGGAGGTAAGACTGGTAAAGCAGATGACCTGACGAGTAATAATTTACAGGCGTTCATTCTTGCAATATAAAAAAAAAGATGAATATATAATACGTTATAACAGGTCACAGTTTTGAAATTTAAATTTTTAGTTTTAATTATACACCGCATAAAATTATAATTACTTACATTTTTTTTGGGTTCCATATTAAAATAAAAATTTCTTACTCCGTAATTGAAAACGTTAAATCCATTATGGTTTTTAGATCCAATTACTAGGTTAATACCTTGTATAGCACGTACCTTAATTAGCAAATTTCATTAAAGGTACGTGCTACATGTGCATTTACATTTTATCCTTACCTAAGGTTGCCAACTCAATTCTCTCGGAAGAAGCAGTACTAGGCTTTGAGTACGGCATGGCGTCCGACAACCCTGACAACTTGTACCTCTGGGAGGCACAGTTTGGAGACTTCTATAACGGGGCCCAGATCATTGTCGACGCTTTTATAGGGTCTGGTGAATGTGAGTATAGCTGTGAATTCTATAATTATTTTACGAATGTTTTATGTAGAGAGGTAAGGTAAAGCGACAAGTTGGGTGCCATAGATGAGACCTGATGGCAGATTGCGCAATAACGTGAAGAATAGATGAAGGGGAGAGAGGCCTTGGCCTAGCAATGGGACAACACGGGCTCATAATGTTTGTTATTTTTATAATGCAAAGAGTAAGGTAAAATTGTCCTAAAGTTAATGTAATGTAACTTAATGTAGGTATGTACGATGGCCAGCACTTCATCCCACCAATTTTTGTTGTTTTTGTAATGCAATGCTGGCTTCTATTAAGAGAACTTAGTCGTCTTTGTGAAAGCAGTATTAAACATAAGTGTTCATCTCACATTGGTAGCGTGATAGCGTCTCTATATTCTAATTTTCATTTGAAACTAAGGGAAATCTACTTGCAAAGTAAGCAAACTATATTGAAGTCAGAACGGAATGAGCCAGCGAACGTCGGCAAACTATTAGTTCGCTTCAGGACGAGGAGCTTTATTGAAACGAATTATTTCAAATTACATTTGTAATTAAATGTAGCAGCACTCAAGTTCAAGAAACAGGAGGCAGCTTGTTAATCTTATGTAAGTAACGTTAACACGTTACTCTATACTATAGGTATATCATCTTTAATTTTACTTAGGAATTATAAGTTTATTCGAATAAGAATAACTCCGAAATATAAACTAACAAACCAATAAAAAACCTTTTGGTAGTAATTATTCATTATATTATACGTAAACTAGTCGACCCGGCGAACTTCGTACCGCCTAACCTATTAAAATTTTGTGCATGTTTTATACTTATAAACCTTCCTCTTGAATCACTCTATCTATTAAAAAAAAACCGCATCAAAATCCGTAGCATATTTTTAAAGATATAAGCATACATAGGGACAGACGCGGGAAGCGACTTTATTTTATACTATTGCATTGATTGATGATAGGTAAGATAACTGCAATTTTATTATTAAGCTCGATATCTCTTGAATATTTTAGAGTTTTTTTTAATTAACAAAAATAGTTTAAAATACATTTTTGCACATCTATGACATAAAACAATTGCCGATTGAGTTACATACTTCTCTGATTTCGAATATTTCAATGCCAAGATCTTGAATTATAAACTCGGTGATACCTAGTTTTCTTTATCTGACCTCAACTTGCATACAGTTTCCACAAAAGAATAAAATCGCAAACGTTTTTACTTTCCCTATCTTTGAAAGCAAAGAAACATTTGTAGAAAGTTTCCGTTTCAGCTTTAAATCCGATTTCACGCTGCAGCCCGCGGCCACAATGCAATCCCTCTCTAGGGTCTTATACAGCTATAAGCAGACGTCTGGCTTGTTCAGATTGTACATGAAAATTATTTTAAAAACTGTTGAAGAAAGTTGGTTACAAGTTTCGATTTGTATTAGGAATTTAATAAGCTTTTTTAATTTTCTCGTTTAAAAAGTGGGAATATTGCGGTCGAAGTAGTTTTTAATGAGTTGGATCAGGTTTCAACCGATCCAGTTAGGTTTTGGCAGCAAAGGCGGTTGCGAAGCTGCCGTACATGCTGCCAGAACCTATCTGGAACACGGTAGCCCCGACGTTCTGCTGAAGGTGGACGTCAAGAACGCTTTTAACTCTGTCGACAGAGGCGCTCTGTTGACCCAGATTAAAGACCAGACCCCAGAAATTTATAATTATTTATGGCAATGTTACAGTTCACCCTCCAAATTAACCTACAAAAATGATCTTCTACATTCGGCGGTAGGGTGTCAACAGGGCGACCCGCTCGGGCCGGCTATTTTTAGTTTGGCAATACACCCGATAATTTCAAAAATTGAATCAAAATTTAATGTGTGGTACCTGGATGACGGAACCATCGGAGGCGATGTGACCACCGTTTTGGCTGATCTATCTAAATTAACTTCCAGTTTTAATAATATTGGTTTAGAATTAAATTTTTCAAAATGTGAATTGTTTTTATCCGACTCTCTAAATTCTCTTAGTAAAAATGAAATATTAAAATTTTACACAAAGAGTCACTTCGCCTTCTGGGAGCTCCTCTCCTCACCGAGGCAATTCCCGACTTCCTTGACGAACAGGTTTCTAAATTCAATAACAGCTACGAACACCTTCTGAAAATAAACCCTCATATGGCTTTCTTTATTTTAAAATTCTGTCTTTTTGTTCCAAAATTAACTTACGCTCTACGTTGTTCCCCCCTTTTTAAATTTACATACCTTTTAGAAAAAATCGACGATATTATTAAACTGACTTTAACCGAGATTCTAAATTGTCCGTTTACTGATAAAGCTTGGTCTCAGGGCTCTCTACCTGTTCGTCTCGGTGGTTTGGGAGTTAGGAAAATTTCAGATATAGCGCTCCCGGCGTTCCTATCCTCTGTCTCAAGTACGCACGTCCTCTACGGTAAATTAATTAACCCGTCACTCGGTGACGTTGAGGCGTCGTACTCAGGCAAGGCAAAGACCGCCTGGAGCGCAGCTTGCCCGAGCGCAGATTTTCCATTAAACCAAAACTCCCAGAAGCAGTGGGACAAGCCCATCTGCAAGATAATACAAAACAAGCTTATACTTTCGGCCGGCGATCCTGCAGAACGGGCTCGCCTACACGCAGCTTTTGACCCGGTGTCAGGTTACTGGCTGCAGGCGCTACCATCGGCTAACCTGGGAACTCTCTTACACAAGACCACACTTTCCCTGTGGGTGTGCCTGAGACTGGGAGTCAGGACGTGTGCTCCTCATCGCTGCCACTGTGGAGATATGGTCGATCACCTCGGCCACCACGGCCTCTCCTGTATGCGCAGCGCCGGCCGCATGGCTCGCCACGCCAGTCTGAATGACATTATCCGTCGGGCCCTTACCACTGTCAATGTGCCAGCCGTCCTTGAACCTAACGGTCTGGCGCGAGACGACGGAAAGAGGCCCGACGGTATGACTATCGTCCCCTGGACACGTGGCAGGCCGTTGGTGTGGGACGCCACGTGTGTTGACACCATGGCGGCTTGCCACGTGAAAAGAACATCAGGTGAGGCTGGCGCGGCAGCCGCAGCTGCCGAAGACCTCAAACGGCGCAAATACGCGGCAATTAGTCAGCAGTATGAGTTTGTGCCGTTTGGGGTCGAAACTTTAGGGCCTTGGGGGCCAGGGGCGCGTCGACTATTTAAGGAATTATCGACGCGTCTGATCGACCATTCCGGTGACCGGCGGGCTGGCTCGTACCTTGGCCAGAGAATAAGTCTGGCCATTCAGAGAGGTAACGCAGCCAGCCTGCTAGGCACCGTACCTTCCGGTGGCAGCGATTTGGAGGCCATTTTTTATTTGTGTCTTTGTTTAGTTTTTTTTTTAAGGTAATGTTTAATAACATAATATCATGTACCAATGAGTTGGATTAATTAATAAAGTTTTAAATTTTTATACTGGGTGTTTCTGACAAGGCGGTCATAAATCAAAGGAGGGATTCTTTTCACCATAACTGACAACTTTCCCAAAGCAACATGGGTCAAAATCTCAAAAAAAATAACAGCTGTTCCATACATTGGTTCGATCAGCTGACGGGGTCAATGTACGGGACAGCTGATTTTTGTTTTGAGATTTCGACCCATGTTGCTTTGGAAAAGTTGTTAGGTATGGTGAGCAGAATCCCTCCTTTGATTTATTACCGCCTTGTCAGAAACACCCTGTATATAAAAACTAGTCGACCCGCCAAACTTCTATCTTGTGCATGTATTATACGTATAAACCTTCCTATTGAATCACTTTTATCTATTAAAAAACCGCATCAAAATCCAATGCATATGTTTTGAAGATTTAAGCATACATAGGGACAGAAGCGGGAAGCGACTTTGTTATGTCTATGTATTAATGACTAAAAAGTAAGTAACCTATAGTGCTAACACGAATTAATAGTGTATTCTCTGTAGCAAAATGGGTCCGTAGCAATGGGCTGGTAATGCTACTCCCTCATGGCTACGACGGAGCTGCATCAGAGCACTCATCCTGCAGGCTCGAGAGGTTCCTGCAGATTACGGACAGCTCAGAGACCAAGCCAGATTCTGAGAAGGTCTGCCTACATGTGGCCAATCCTACCACACCGGCGCAGTACTTCCATCTTTTAAGGAGACAGGTAAAATATTGGTGTTCAAAGGATGCCCGTAGCTTCAGCCACTCTTTTTAGAATTCCTTAATCAACATGGAAGTCACTTTTGCAATACTTGAGCTTTTTTTCGTATTTCACAGGAAATACCTACACTTTTAAATGAATCTGCATTTAAAATTCTCTATCGTAAGTGGTCTGGGCTGTAAAATATATTGATAGTGAGTAGAGATCAAAGCAGTATAAAAATTTGATGTTGATGACCTATATATCAAATCGATCCCTATAATACTTCAATGTCTGTCTTCACAATTTGAAAAGTTAATCGATATTATTGAAACCGTCCGCGAAAAAAGCATTAAGAAAATTCAATTCTCTGCGATGATACGTACACCAAAACTCTACCTTTAATTTTTAGGTCGTCCGGAATTATAGAAAACCTTTGATTGTGGTGTCACCAAAGATTTTGTTGAGATTAGCTGATGCTGTATCTTCACTGTCAGATTTTGCGCCCGGTACACACTTTAAGCCCGTTTTAGGTAAGTAATAATAGGTATACTCCAGATATAATTTTGATAATTTTAATTATAATAGATGCAATTATAAAAAATAACGCCTTTGTTTACCAGGTGACCCATTAGCTGATCCTCTGAAGATCAAACGTGTAATATTAGTAAGTGGCAAACACTACTATTGGCTGAACAAGGAAAGAATCGCTTCTCGCCTTGAAGACGTGGCGTTGCTCAGGGTTGAATCATTGGCCCCTTTCCCTTTGCAAAGTTTGAGGGAGGAATTGGAGAAATATAAAAACGCTAGACGTAAGTATAATCATGAGATGTGATCTATCTAAATTGTTTAGACTTACGTTTAAGACTTTAACTAGGAATAGTGTATTGAATTTATCTATTTAATTTGGTTGTTTCCAGTATTTATCTGGGGTCAAGAGGAGCACAGAAACATGGGTGCATGGACTTTTGTAAAACCTAGATTCGAGAACTTGCTTGGAAGAAAGGTACAAATTTTATAACTCTACCGAACTGAATTTACAAAGAAATCTCAAAATCAGTAGGGTTCAGTATTAGTGTCAGTAGTAAGTAGCAAAGTATATAGCATTGCATAATTACTACCAATATAGTACCTAGACACATTTAAAGGTTTTATTTTATTTAATTGATAGTAAGTAAATATGCCTTTGCCCAATACCGTGATGTCCCTAAATAAATACTTTATATCTTCATCAAACTCGCCGTTAAGTACCTTGGTATAAACTAATTTTCCATGGCTTCATTACTGTGATTTTAAAGCAATTAACTTGCTAAAAGATACCTAATTATTTCCAGCTATCGTACGCTGGGCGGGCAGAAGCGGCGACACCAGCTGTGGGCGCCGGTGTTCTGCACAGGGCGGAAGTCGAAACTCTTATGAAGGACACTTTTTATACCCACAACTAGTGATCATAACATTTGATAAGAAAAGCTTATTCAAATGTATTTTAAAATCTTTTGTTTTTATATCAGTATGTATACTTACCTACTTACTTACAATGATTTTAATTAAAATGTTTTTGTTTGTACAGTATATGATCATCTGTGTTATTGATAACGCTAATAAAAGAAAATAAACGATTTCTAATAATTATTTTTGATGAAATAAAAAAAAAAGTTAATGCGCTAAGTCATATTTATCATGAACCAACTTTAGGTATATCAAATGTACAGTCACGGACTAGGAGGCCGTAACAGATTTGTCTATAGTTTCGTCAGCCCTAGACTGTATTACCAAAGAACAAGAGCTATTTTGCAATACAGAAAAACCGGAAGTGTTACGCCGATCGTGTCCGCCACTGTACGTATACATATTTAAGCCATGTCTTTACCACAAAGTGGTTCCTCTGATATTAATATAGGTTTGTGCGTTGAATGAGTACTTAGCATACAAATTGGTTTCAGAGGGTTCAATCAAACGCAAATGAGCCAATATTAGGTTAGTAATAATTTGAACCGCCTCTAAGTGATTACTAATTTGGTACCGATTCACACGATGATCTGCCTCGCTGTAAGGCCGTCAAAGTATAGATTAATACATATCTTCACAGAATTAGGACATGCTTAGATTTAGGTACGGATTGTTTTTATTTGAAGTTGGACTATAATTTTCTGTTTTTTTCTAAATTATAAGTACAACTACAACTCGAACTTAAATACGACTTTTGCCAAGTTAAATCGATAAAAAGCGTTAGATACGCCAACCGTTTCCTCATGGTAACCCTTGTCAACACTTAAAACAAGAATTTACGAATTTGTAAAAATGCCCGGAAAGGGAAAAGGCAAGAAAAAGGAGAAAAAAGAGAAAGATGATGGAGGTGAAAAGAAAAAGGGAAAGAAAACCGGCGGCGGGGGTGGAAAAAAGAAAGGAAAGTCAAAGGGTGAGTTATTTAATTATAACACCTACGAACTCTACAAATTGAAATGATTTCTCAAGCTCATTACCTATATTATTATAATAGTACTTAGAGACAAGCATACAATGGGCGATATCGCTAAGATGAATTTCTTCCGGGGTCAAGTTTCTTAACTAAATTCGATCGACTTGTGATTGTCTTGTTAGCGACTTCGTAAACCATTGCTGTTTTATTTGTGCGTGTAACAGAAATTGTCTTAGTTCAAGCGGCAATGGTTAACGAAGTCGCTAACAAGACAATTACAAGTCGATCGAATTTAGATAGACCCCCCAGGCTTTGACGACGTAGATACAGGCTTGTAATTAAATTGAGGAAATTTTAACCCAGATTGTTTACATATTTCCGTGATTGTATCATTAAGTTAAGTTATGTATTCTTTTCTGGTTGTTGCATTGTTTTCTAAAGGCAGATGCAACGTGGACATGCTAACAGACGCCGCAATGGACAACGTGTACTACGCGTGCCACAACGTGCAGGAGCTACTGCAGGCTCGAGGCTTCCACCCGCCCGACTTCTCGAAGAAAAAGAAGAAGGGAAAGCGATAAGGAATTTATAACCTACTACCTATCCTCTTAATAAATCACATAACTGACGTGCTAGAGGTAGTAATCATATATTTATCCAGAGATCATATACAATCAAAAAGATATCATTTTATCAGAGAATAATAAGTTTTACGGTATATACTATGAAATAATAAAGTGAATGTAGAAAACCGTTTTTATCTTGTTCATTAGTGATATGAATTAAAAAAACTACAGATATAAGGCTTCCCACACACTGGTATGCAAAGTTGTTAAAGCATTTTTTTTTATGGCGATCGCACCTCGACCCTGGCCTAATAGTGAATAATCCTAAATGTAATGCATGATTAATACTTAGGTTTGTAATAACCTACCTGCCTTTCATAAGGTAAGAGAGCTAAAGCTCAGAGACCTTTCAGAGACCTACTATAGGTAGGGCCACAGAACAAGAGAATACAATAGAAATAGCATCATGAGCTTTTAGTACTAAAACCAGTGTGTCCAAACTCACACATATAAACCAAACGCTCACTATGAAATCCAAGCTACCATTGGTGATTAACGACGAAGCCGAAAAGATCTACATCACAAAACTTTGAAGTAGACTATGAACCTTTTTTACAAATAAACAAAGATCAAAATCAAATAACAATTTGAAATACTTAAGATAATGATGACATACATATGATAAAATAATGAAATTAGGTTTTTCCAAAGACATGGTAGAAAGCTATACATCCTCTTTTCTTTAAAATCCTCACGCATTGTTCCTAGTTTTACTATTCGACGCTAGATGTAACTACAGCTTTTGTACTACCGCTACTAAACACTAGGTGGCTACGTCGAAAAATTAGGGATGTACATATTGCGGGAGCAAGTTTGTCGATGAGCAAAACCTATCGATATACTACTTTCTTTCATTATGGCTACAGTTAACAATTACTTTTTTTTACGAAAAACTATGGGTATTCTACGCAAACGGCCTTCTTGGTGATTGGCGATGTATTGGTATTATCATATGAAAAAACCAGTCGCTTATAGAACAAAGTTTATTTTAGTGTACAGTTTAATTTTTATTTATTTCCAATGTCGTTTTGTATTCAACAGTTATGCTTCGCATAAATAGAGATTCAGAAATAAAAATGTGTTTAGTTATAAAATAGTGTATACCTACAGTACTGCAAAAGTTATAATGCGCATAGAAATCTTCGTCACTGTTCCGACAACGGTCGTATTCCCAAGCGACGGAAGACGATATGTATTTAAGGAGGTTAAGTGCATTTTCTGCATGCGTAATTTAGTAGAATTATGATTTTTGATTCAGGTGTTTCTGGTGAAATCGACAATTAGCGAATCTGCATGCGCATTATTAATTTTTTAGTAAGTACTGTACTTTAAATGAAGCTTTATTTTAACCAAAGTAAACAATTTAGGTGGATGGGTAGATAGACCAATAAAACAAGATGGGTTTTATATTTATATTATTTTATCTTATTTAATATCGAAGTACTTGCTTATTTATTACTTGCCTTAAACTCTCAACTAATCTTGGTTTTTTAATACATAATATTTAGCATTTTTTCTTCTCTAGGTATTGTTTATTGAAACTCCTCTTAGCTTAAGAAGCTTTCATGATGGCTCCATCTTCAAGTTTATGCTTAAGTGTATTAGGTTCTGTGCTTGGCCCAAGGTGATCCAGTAATACAGGCTGTAAATAAATGAAAAGAAAAATAAAATATAGCACACTATAAGAGTGACGACTTGTCTTTATACAATACTAGTCGATCCGGCAAACTTCGTACCGCCTAATCTATTATTAGAACGTGCATGTTTTATACTTATAAACCTTCCTCTTGAATCACTCTATCTATTAAAAAAATCCGCATTAAAATCCGCTGTATTTTTAAAGATTTAAACATGCCTAAGGACTGATTGTAATATGATGATGATGCTAATATAATTTCATTCATACGCAAGAGTCTAAGTTGAAAGATTCATATAATTGTATTCGTATTCAAGAATTTAACTTTAAAGTAAATCACATTTTAAACCGAAAAAAAGGTAGAGGTTTTCAAGTCGAAGCGAATACCTATTTTTTTTTCACTGAAAATTATTATTATCGATAGATTTTTATCATAGAAAATTATCGATAGATTTTCATCATGTTGAGCAATCTCTAACTGATTTCCATTAAACTGTTGTCAAAATGTTCTAGAAAAAGTCATGAGTCTAATACCATAGATAAAGAAGAACGCTAAGAAGGTACAGTCACAGTCACAGGACTCACGGGCTTCAATGAAAATTCAATTTTACTGCTCCATAATTAGGGTGTTTTCATTTTCTCACTTATGGTTTTGTTTTCTTGTTCATGTATAATTTCAAATTTATTTAAAAATACAGTGAAATATTACTTACCGATGTAATGATACGGCATAATTAGTACTTTTAAGTCCCCAACTTTAATTTTTGCATTCCAACACAGCACAATATGGCATTTTAGTGGGTTTTTTTTCATATTTTTCCTGGTGGTTTGTTTACAAGAAGCATAAAGCAACTGAGCTTATCAAATCTGTCAAAAACTACGAATAGGCACTGCAGAGCTAATGATAGGCACGCGGGCTCCGCCTACTCGCGATTTCTATTTAGAGAGAGAGAGCATCTTCCTTGTTCTGTGGGTAGGGCTATGTTTGTAGTAGGTAGGGTAACTGTATCTGTATACACGAGGTATACACGTATACACCTTATAAGTTTATTATAGAATAGAGCCTGAAAACAAATCCCCTTAACCAAAAAAAAGTTATTGATCAGACCAAAGACTGACAGTCATAGTGACAAAATTATTTAGCTGACAAAAAAATCTCGCCCAAAGTGGATCAGCTCAAAACAAACTATCCAAATTTTTTGTATTTTGCAACTTTCAACTACGATAACTTATTTTTAATTTAGCATAAATATTTTAAATAGACTTTGCGGGGTTGGGTTCCATAGCTTCTATATACGAAAACGACCCACCGACCTACGTAACGGCTGAAACGTAAAGGTGAGTGCCAATGCGAACCCATCACCTCCGTTGCTAAATAACAGTGTACCTACTCTATCTCTATAACCCCATCTAGAAATGTAACACATCCTCAAAACTACCCACTGACTTATGTTTCTAGTCCAAACGATGGTTTAAAGATATCCATCTGAATACGACCACCACCACCACCAACCACAAATAATAATTTAGCAGTACAACTTCAGTAGGTAGTTTTGGGAAGGCCAGAGCACATCTTTTCACAAGACGCTAAATTTGAGGAAACTCACAAAAATAAATCATGCAAAACTTCTGGAGCCGATCTAGAAATTTGCCGAGCTACATTTGCATGCTCTTCAACTGAGTACTTCTACGCGGACTGGCTTCTCATTTTCATGCAGAATGTTTGTCATGTAATAAAATTGTGCTACTATTTCTGATCGGATCATGTTTCTACAATTTCGAATATCGAGGAAAAAAGATATTTCGAGTTAGGTATTGTGTTGCTTCCTGAATGGCAGCTTCAGTCACAAAATATTACAGGATACAAATACACAGGATTTAATAATCTTGTATTATAAACTTAATAATTAGAAGATATATTTTCAAACTTTGGTAAGTAGGTTAATACCTGAGTACCTACATGGTTGCCTGGAATAAATCACTTTTTAACCGACTTCAAAAAAGGAGGTTATCAGTTTGACCTGTATGTATGTTTGTCCGCGATTATCTCGAGTTTGGGTGAACCGATTTTGATGCGGTTTTCACAAGTATTTGTTACATTCAGGAGAAGGTTTTAGTACCTATTTTAACCGACTTTGGAAAAGAGGGAGTTCTCAGTTTTATGTATGTGTCAATTTTGAAGGCGGGTCTCTTTTAAAAAAAAGAAATTATAGTCATAATCAATACATAGTATAAAATGAAGTCGCTTCCCGCGTCTGTCCCTGTGTATGCTTAAATCTTTTAAACTATGCAACGGATTTTGATGCTGTTTTTTTAATAGATAGAGTGATTCAAGACGAAGTTTTATAAGTATAATACATGAGCAACATAGCATGAGTTAGGTTAGGTTAAGCGGTGCGAAGTTCGCCGGGTCGACTAGTATAAAATAAAATATTAGAAATATCTTGTCTGACTTCGGTAAGTAGGTAAGTACATGGTTGTCTCAAAATAAATCGCTTTTTACTAACTTAAGGCAGCTTTTTGCATTGTTCAATGTCATTTAAATGTTTCCTTTTTAAGTTTCCTGAAAGTATATTCTCATTCTAGAAGTAAAAGAATGGGTAAGACACCGGCAGTTGGTATCGACCTAGGAACCACGTACTCCTGCGTGGGAGTCTTCCAGCAGGGCAAGGTGGAGATCATTGCGAATGACCAGGGCAACAGGACCACGCCTTCATACGTTGCATTTACTGAAACCGAGCGATTGATTGGCGATGCTGCTAAGAATCAGGTAGGATTAGGGAAAAAGGAATACAAACATACAATGGGAAATACTTTGTTAATACAAATTCCCTGAAAAGAAAGGAAAGGATATTACTTATTAATGTTAAATGTAATTTCAGGTTGCAATGAATCCAAAAAATACAGTTTTCGACGCTAAAAGACTAATCGGTCGCAGGTTTGACGATGCTCTCGTACAAAAAGATATAAAGCACTGGCCCTTCCAGGTGGTATCCGACGGAGGTAAACCTAAAATTGTTGTCGAATACAAGAAACAATCAAATAAGTTTTCACCAGAAGAGATATCTTCGATGGTCTTAACCAAGATGAAAGAGACAGCCGAGGCATATCTTGGGGGCACAGTTCAGGATGCGGTCATAACAGTGCCCGCTTATTTTAATGACTCACAAAGACAGGCAACAAAAGACGCTGGGACCATATCGGCTTTGAATGTTTTAAGAATAATAAACGAACCAACAGCGGCTGCTTTAGCTTACGGCCTCGACAAAAATTTAAAAGGAGAAAAAACTGTTCTGATTTTCGATCTTGGAGGAGGCACTTTCGACGTCTCTATACTGCAAATAGCAGAAGGGTCGCTCTTCGAAGTGATGTCTACGGCCGGAGACACGCATTTGGGCGGAGAAGACTTCGACAGCAGGATGGTCGACCACTTCGCTCAAGAGTTTGAAAAGAAATTTAAAAAGAACTTGAAAGAAAACCCTAGAGCATTAAGGCGTCTGAGGACAGCTGCTGAGAGAGCAAAGCGAACTCTATCTTCTAGTACTGAAGCCAATGTAGAAATAGATGCATTGCATGAGGGTATAGATTTCTATTCGAAAATCACACGGGCTCGGTTCGAAGAGTTGAACTCAGATCTTTTCCGACAGACGATTGCACCAGTTGAAAGAGCTTTGAGGGATGCCAAACTCAACACAAGAGAAATTAATGACGTTGTCATGGTTGGTGGATCTACTCGTATACCGAAGATACAGAGACTTCTTCAGGTAACATTTTAACAAGTAATTAATAACAAATAACCGCTGACCTCAATAGCTGAACCTACCGGGTGTTTCTAACAATGCGGTAATAAATCAAAGGAGTGCTTCTGCTTACCATAACTAACAACTTTCCCAAAGCAACATAGATTGAAATCACAAAAAAAATAACAGCTGTTCCATACATTGGTTCGATCAGCTGGCGGGGTCAATGTACGGGACAGCTGATTTTTGTTTTGAGATTTCGACCCATGTTGCTTTGGGAAAGTTGTTAGGTATGGTGAGCTGAATCCTTCCTTTGATTTATTACCGCCTTGTCAGAAACACCTGGTATATTACATTTTCAGGAATTCTTTGGAGGTAAATCACTAAATCTCTCAATCAACCCTGACGAAGCAGTAGCATATGGAGCAGCGGTCCAGGCTGCCATCCTCACAGGATCCGAAGACGCCAGGCTCCAAGATGTCCTTCTAGTTGATGTGACCCCTCTTTCACTTGGTATAGAAACGGCTGGAGGCATTATGACGAAACTGGTTGAAAGAAACACTAGGATACCGATAGCTCAGAATCAGATTTTCACCACATATGCGGATAACCAACCTGCAGTTACTATTCAGGTTAATTTTATTATTTAACTTTTAATATTATTAAAGATCCAGAATATGGTATACATTGGTTATCAAGATATTTCTCCTTATATTTTTTTTATGAACTTGGAACAGATATACGAGGGCGAAAGAGCTTTGACACGAGACAACAATCTGCTGGGAACTTTCAATCTTACATCCATACCACCAGCCCCACGGGGAGTGCCACAGATCGAGGTAATGTGCTTGTTGAAAGAAAAAATCATAGTTATCCCGTTTGCTTCACAACTCTACTTGGAAAAAATTTATATTTTTTTTCAGGTGACCTTCGATATTGATGCCAATGGAATTCTTAACGTGAGCGCGAGAGACAAGAACACGGGTCGTCAGGAGCACATAACTATATCAAACGACAAGGGCAGGCTCAGTAAAAAGGACATTGAAAAGATGCTTCATGATGCAGAGCGGTTCAAAGCTGAGGATGAAGCGACGCGGCAGAAGGTGGAGGTCCGGAACCAATTCGAGAGTTACCTTTATGGGTGTAAAGCTGTAAGTGAATTACACGTACTTATTTTCTATTTGGTTAGGACAGTTTTTGATTTTATACCTACTTACCTAGATTTGGATTTTAAAATTTGTTTCCCAATCCTGGACCTTTTCCTCTTTAAGTGTAAAAAGAGGACTCGTATATGATCATGCGAGAATTTGATATGCCCGCACTATAAGGTCGTCACTCATCAAACTCTTAAGAAACCTAAGCAAATATATGGGAGTCTATTTATGAAGACAAAAACGAGGCTTTTAAAGATTGTGTATAAAATCTTTAGCATTATACTTACTTGTAACATTACAGGCCGTAGAAAACGCAACGACCCGCCTTACAGATTCCGAGAAGAATCAAGTATTGACTGAAGTATCGAACCAACTGCGCTGGCTGGAGCAGAACCCTGACTGTTCTAAAACAGAATTAGAAGAGCATTTGAAACAAGCACAGAGGGTGTGCCAGCCGGTCATGATGAAGCTGCATGGAGCCGGGCCGAGCAGCGCCCGGCCGCATAGTCCTGGTGGGCCTAGAGTCGAAGAGATTGATTGATTGCTGGTCTGGTCTGGTTTGATTAATAATGAGATTATTCTTGGCGTGCAGATGACGTGCGTCGCCACCGTGCCACTTACATGCCAAATGCCACTAAAGATTTTAAATTCCCTTGTTTCTTTTTGGAATTAACAACTTTTTTTGTCACACAACAACATTTTAACTTTTAAAAACAGTGAAATACCTGAAATGATAGGGCATCGATATTTGTTTTTTACAGTATTTAAGAAAAAAAAAGGCTGTTTTTATAACACGTTGATAGAAATCCGAAACTAAAACAACTTTAAACAGTTAATTTTCCCTATATACAATTCAATAAAACAGTTATTAATAATCAATATTATTTATTAAAAAAATAACAATGGGGTACTTAGATTATAATAAGTTATTTCCATTGATCAACAAAGATAGATTCACGCTGAGGTATTGAAAGAGATACAGTGTGTTATTTTTACTAATATATTTCTCAGTCACATTGTGCGGAATAACTTGTATCATTTTGACACTCTCCGATCTCAGATTCATAGTATAATGGATTTTTTTACATATTATTAATTTGAAGTCAACAGTAGATTTAAAACTAATTCTCTCAGTTTAGAAATGTTTTGATGGATATAATAAATAGTTACTGATAGTTTTTAATTTATGTGGTTTGGCCCTAGGTGGGCAAACAGATGGTAAAGATTTGTGAAAAATTACAGTGACGGTAATGATTTGCGAAAAAATAACAATCACATTATTGAAATAGGCTGTTATCAAAAGACTTATAATATTAAAAAAATGAAAAATTTATTAAACAATTAGGAAAATTGCTACTATAGTGTATGGACACATTTAAAAAAACATATACCTATAAAAAAAAAACATTTTGTTCTAATTATAACAAAATTGTGGTCTATCAGCGATCTTTATTGGAACTTTCATCGTCAACAAGTTAAAATAAAAGATTTTCTTTTAATTCAGTCATTAAATTATCATCAACCAATCAATATTTTTACTTATTAACTGTAACTAGTCATCAGCATACTTTTAGCGTTTTCCCAGAAAGATTATATTTTTACCGTCTTATTCATAAAGATACAGTACATTTTAAGTAGCGTTACTGGAGGTCTACTTCTCTGGTTTGTTGTATGGTAAATACGTGACATCCAGTCTAAATTGACATACGTCAAATAACTAAAATGCTCTTTAACTTTTTATGAATAAGAGGGTTAACAAATAAAACTAAGTTTTAAGAATTCGCACGTAAAAACTCAACACTGCGCTACTAATTCCAAACTAAACTGCGACCCCCATATTGTCACATATGCTTACCAAAATAAACCCTGTACCTTATAAAAATGATCTATGGCCCAGTGCAAATGTGGCGAGGCGATTTGTGCCTTAAGTTAGAGACCAGTTTAAATTGTATCTTCTCGGTCTCGGTACCTATACAATAAAATAAAAAAAACTCTCCAAATGAGCGCTGGGCCTATATAAAATTCTACATAATTGAGTGCTTATGCTAAAACAATAATCACAGACTTTCACCTTAAAAAACGGTAAACCAAAACACCATTTAAAAACCGCAAGCATCCGTTATCAAAGGCACTGTCAATTTGTACACATTAAACAATATTGAAGTGAACCAATTAGTTTGATATTTACTAGCTTCAATGAACTCGCAAATGTAGTTTAAAGTTCGATTTAGTTTACCGTCCTATCGCTAGAGTATCATAGGGTGTCATTTTCAATAAAAATAATTAACGCTTTTTTATTATTAATCAAAATTGCACGTACGCTGTATCAGACGCATCGCAACACTTTCTGTATGAAAGCGTTTTGAACCTCGTCCGCTCTGAAACAAATGAATTAGGTAATTAATAAAAACATGAATACATTTTCATTTGGTTTTTCGTTATAAAAAAAAAGTAACTAGTCAAAACTAAACCTACGAGATTACACAACGAGTGAACTCCTACGGTTCGCCAAATCGAAGACGGACGCGGAAAAGCTCGCACGACGCACCGTGGAAAGGGTCTCGTCACGAGTCAGTATCTAAAACTGCTTGAGTTGCCGTTCGTTGTCGTCGGCTGTTCTGTGCGTTATGATAAGTAGAATCGGACCATGGGAAGCTGTTTTATAATTCAAAAGGGATTCCTTCGATTTTTCTGTATTGCAAAAAAGCCCTTGTTCTCTGGTATTACAGTCTAGTGTCTACGAGAGCATAGACAAATGTGTAACAATTCGGCGACGTAGTGAAGTGGACTGACTTGGCGGAGGTGACGGTGCGCATGAGGTTGACGATGTACCGCGGGCAGGCGTCCTCGTGCATGACGCGCGCGTGGAACAGCAGGCCCTGGCACGCGCAGTACAGCAGCTCGGGCAGCGGCAGCCAGCGCGGCAGCGCGCCCGCCGAGTAGCCCCAGCTGCCTAGTATCTGTGGAAGAAGAGTCAGTTTCTAGAGTGCGCGTGGATAAGTCTGCGCGTGCAGCTGCTGTGCTGTGCTAAACCGGCTTTTCATTGGTCAGTCTTTGTAGTATTTAAATTTTTAAGTTTTATTTTACAGGGGTGGGCTAAAATTTTTTTTATTTTATTTGGAGCATGACTCGAGAACAAACCGTGACTTATTTGACCCATGCTGCATGAGTCAAATAAGTAACCGTTTGTTCATCTAATACGTCCCACGTTGGGCGCCAACTTGTAGTCGCCTCCAAAGTACAGGTAAAATTTATTGGAATTTAGATAATTACTAGAGGCTGCCCCGCGGTTTCACCCGCGCAGATTTGTAATAAACACAAAAATCCCGTTTTTTCCCGTTCCCGTGGGAATTTCGGGAAATCCTTTCTTAGTGCTCACCTACACTCCCTAAGAAACCTACATGCAAAATTTCAGCCCGCTACGCCTAATAGTTTCGGCTCTGCGTTGTCTGTCAGTCAGTCAGTCAGTCAGTCAGTCAGTCAGTCAGTCAGTCAGTCAGTCAGTCAGTCAGTCAGTCAGTCAGTCAGTCAGTCAGTCAGTCAGTCAGTCAGTCAGTCAGTCAGTCAGTCAGTCAGTCAGTCAGTCAGTCAGTCAGTCAGTAACGGAAGAGTTTTATATATATAGATTGTCAAAACATTAGTAAAAAGTAAACATAAAAACACAAATAAATGCTTGGAAGTTTTGAAGAAAAATAAAAAGAGGTTTTAGTAAATACTGACTCCATCGCTATAGAGCCAATAGTATTGTTATAAGTGGAGGTTGAAAATTCTAGTAAGTAATCAAAGTTAAGAGCTAAATAATAATGAGTGTAGATAGATAAACGTTAGTTGATCTATAACCTTGAATGCACAGAAAACCAAAAAATTGGCCTCGTTGGTGGTGCGAGCGGGACGACGGGTTACTCCGCCAATGGTTGGTTCAACTGACATGTCTCGGGGTATAATATTAGTTAATAGATAAAGAGCACATACTTGTAGAGTGGACGTGAGCGGCGCGAGCGCGATGGGCGTGGAGGGCGCGGCGCGGAAGGCGGCGCCCGCGAGCAGGCCGGCCGGCAGCGCGAACCACGCGCGGTCCTCGCCGCGCGCCCGGCACAGCAGGCACACTACTAGCTGGAAATAATAAAAACATTATTCTTATTGCTTAAATAATCTCCATGAGGGAAAAAATTAAACAGCCAGTTCAAGGCGATCGTCAACTGGACTGCCAAGCGTTGCAATTATCAAGCGTGACAAAAGCCGCCGCCCTCAATGATCATACTTGGAGTGATTTGTGGGACAGGCATATGTCAATCAGTGAACGTCTTTGGGCTGAGAAGAAGAAGTAAACTAACTGAAACCGTAAAAGTCTAGTCTCGAACTCGAAGTATCTTCCTTAAAAAATAATCGAGACCCATACTGCGTTCTCCAATGCGCCGGCCAAGCGTGGCAATCAGACCTATGTCCAAAAGTGGGTTTCCACTCAGGGCTGCTCAGCCGCTTACTTTACTTACCCTATAGATACCAATATAACCACCGAAGAAGAGTCCCAGCTTGAGATGGCTAGGCTTGATGGACTTTAGCGCCTTGGCCGGGGTCAACAACCTCGGCAGCACGGCGCGCAGCATCGTCATCGCGCAGCCCACGCCGAACAGCTGGGCTGTTCCCTGAAGACAACCAACAATACATTAATACTAGTCACCGAAACATTAATACTAATATATATTTTTTTTATTCACAATAAATACACAGCACATTACAATTTATTTTAATAGTAGAGTTTTGCAATACTGAGGCCAATTACGGATTTTTATTATTTACGATGATCTTTTGTATAAGCAAGAGCTATCTACATGTAACTCTAGAAACAGACTAAGAACATGCAATTTTAATGCAAAGAAATTAATTTAAAACTATAACATGCAAGCTAACAAATCAAGGATGTAAAGTGATGTATTACGATGAGGGTTGTTCTGTTCATATCCCTATTCTCATACCCGACCGCAATGATAGTTTCAAGTGTTGAAATTGAACAAGCAAAGATTGTAACAGCACCCGAAGCGGAATAGCTTTACACTCACGTTTATATACTCTTCTTTTTATTCTAACCCACAAAAAAGCGTTATTTTGTAAAAAAAAAAACCTTTCTAACAGCGTACAGTAGCGGTCTGGAGGGCGTAACAGATTCGTCAATGGTCTCGTGCACCCTAGACTGTATTACCAAAGAACAAGAGCAATTTTGCAATACAGAAAAGCCGTCCTAGAGCGCCACTGTACCTACCTACAACAACACCTTAGATTTGATTTTCTATTTTAAGCGGTTAGTATGTGACTAACGAACAACATAGTTTTATAATAATAAAAATAAAAAAATACCTTCAAGACATAATTCAAACATGGTCCGGAATGAGGGCAGGCGGGACTTCGGCCCGAAATACCAGAGACTGGTTCACCCACTTCCTTTGACACTCGGGGCGGTGTAAAGAACCTGAAAAGTTCAGTTGGCAGTGATGTTGACTGTGTTTTCCGAGATCTGTTTTCGATTTCCGGAGGGATCGAACATTGTTATGATAGATATTGTTTGTTTGTTCAGTGGTTCTGGGTGTTTTCGTTTGTGTTTTGTAAACCCTACAGGTTATACCTAGTTATGGGCTCTTAACTTGCAATGTATGTATGTTCTTTTGTATCTTTTGTATGCAATAAAGTGTTTTTTTAACTTTTAATTATGTATGAATGTTTGTTTGGGTATCCTTAACCTTCAAGCAGTTTTATTTTTAATATATTTTTTTCTACAAAATTGAATGATCTCTTTAATCTTTAAAAAGAACAAACAATTACTTCAGTGAGGTGACAAAAGATGGCCTTATCACTTTAAGCGATTTCTTCCACTATTGAGTTTATGAAATTCAATATTTTTGTTCTTTTGAACTAAGAATAGATATGTTAGTGTACATTTAAAAAAACAGGTACTTAAATTAGTTTACTATTAAATAATCAAGGAACAGTACAATTTCTGACTATTATTACCAGAATATAGGAGTCTGTTTCTCGTTTTCCTTCTCTTTTCTCATAAGGTAGAAAAAGACAGCGCTACCGAGCATGAATATGAGAGTTTCTCTGCCGGCCGACCGCCGCAGCCACCCTTTAATTTCTAGTGTTCTTAGCCAGTATTCAAATACCTGAAAATAATTAAATACTTTGGTATCCAGGATGGGAGCTGTGCCGGCTCTAAGGGTGAAAAATCAACATCGAGCTATGCTGCGCTGTACAGCGCTGTGCTGAGCTGTGTTTCTTAAGCTACGTTTTTTTAACAATCAACATCAAGCTGTGATGTGCTTTGCTTAGCTCAGTATTAAAAGTAATTAATTAGCAGCTCGTGTATTCGGCTCAGCACGGCGGGTAGTGCGCCTCTCGAGAATGCTGCGTTTTTAGACAGACCGTAGCCTCACACAGCGCAGCACGATATGTTTTGTTTGTATCCTTATTAAAATATTAGACGAGCTAGTTGACCAAACAAAGCACAGCTCAGTACAGCGCAGCATAGCTCGATGTTGATTTCTCAACCATACTGTTTGCCTGCTCCGTGGCTCAGTTGGCAGTGATGTGGACTGAGACGCGGGTGCACAGGGTTCGATTCGATGTTTGTTTCCCGGTCTGGATGTATTGTTCATCTCTGTAAATGTTTCGGGCACCCTAGATACAGGTTTTTCCTAGTTAGGGGCTCTGAGTGTGATGTGTTATGTATATTATTATCTAAGTATACTGATTTCTTCCAGGTATCATTTTTTTTGCCTGGAGAAACACATACAATATCTTACTTAAACCTCATCGCGTCGTGCGCACATAAACTGTGCATAATTTAAATGCGTTTGAGGGTAGTCAATCGTTCCACGGGTAACGAAAAATCTACAAAAACAAGTATGTTAAACACTTCTAGTATGTACTTATACTCTGTAATTAACTTATGACCTCTATGCTGTTATAGTGTGAATAAAGTCATATCTTTATTGTTAAACATTGAGTACTTACATACTCTTTAAAAACTTGATTAATGTATTAAGTAATTTTGTAAGTAAGTATTTTTTTTGTTAAATTTAATGTTGAAAACGAGCCGGTAGGCCCAGAACACAGGTTTACAAGTTTTCCTTTTTATTTAAATATAAATTGGTTTCTTAAAAAAATTACTTTATGCAGCCAATTTTTTATCACAATATCTCTGTATTTCAGGGACATAAGTCTGAATTTATAACAAATTATGAAAAAAAAAACTTCATGGCAATTAGAAAACAATTAGTAGTTGAAAATGTTTTCTCTTTTTTAACCCCCGAACGAAAAATTCAGTGAGGGGTGTTATAATGTATGGACAAGTTCAGGGTATACTTATATTGTCGTCCTAAATAGTACAGGGTTGAGGGAGGAGCAAACGTGTGTAGTTTCTTATAGTAGCTCAAAATAGTTTTCGATTGTAAAACTGTTTTCAACTGAGGCCATAAAACAGGCTGTTTTGAACCGTATTTAGAGAATGGTTAATCCTCCTTTTAGATCTTTGCCGCGGCTCGCCAGTTGTACGCTTGGCCTTAAAATATGAAAATGATATACATTGTAATTCTTTTCATTGTCTCTTTAGCTCTCCACATCAACTTACCAAGTTAACAAACAGATTGACGACAAGGATGCGGCGGTGCGGCGGCTCGCAGTACACGGCCAGCCCACTGATAGTGCATGGCAGTAGCACCGTCTTGTAGTACGTGAACTTACTGAAGAATAGAGCCCTGAAATATTAAGATTGTTGCAGCAAATTATAGTACAATCTAGAATTTAAAAAAGGAAGGAAATGTTTATTACACTCATTCACATTCCACCAATAATGGCAGACTGGCCAAAGGTTTCCATATCAACTTTCGAAATTAAAAATTAATTATGCAATATCTTTGTTAATGTTTTTAAGAGGTGCAATATAAACCTGAATATACAGTTGAGCGTAACAAATGAGCTGCCCACTGTCAATCCAAAAATGCCAGACTTCAAGTAATATTTAAACTGTTGAATTACATCCTTTTTGTCCAACTTCTTTCCTCGCATCAATATTTGAATCTGGAACAACATTCGTTTTTTATCAGGGGTTTGGTAAGAGAGATAGCGAACTTTGAACTTTTAATTTGTTTATCTGGTTTTACCATAAATAAAATATGTAGTTAAGTACCTACTTAATAAAAGTATGCTAAAGTTATGTAGCCATAGTAAACTGAAAAATACCTGCTACCTACTGGATAAAAATAATCTTTATATGATAAGAAATGATAACACACCACCTTTATTAGAAATAGTGTGGATTGAATTAATATTAAATTAATATTAAAAAAACATCAGTAATTTTACTGCGCTGAAGACAAACAATGGAGAGACGTTTCTGCAACAAAATGGTTCATGGCTCAGTTGGCAGTGATGTGGGCTGTGAGGCGGGATCACCAGATTTAATTTCCAGCAGGGGCAATTATTTTTATGATGAACTGAGTGTATTGTTCGTCGCTGTAGTCTTTTGGAGACCCAAGATAGAGTTCAGTTACTGTATGGTAGAATGTCATAATATGTTATTAGTATTCCCATTTGTACATTCATGATGTGTACTGTTTTAATTTGTGGCCACACATGAGCTTTGATGCCTTTCCAACATTATGTTTGTCTTGTGAATGCTAAGTCTATGAAAGAACATAATATCGAGTATGTATGGTGCATGCAATGCACCAGAACAAGTTACCCATCACTTTTATGTTAAAAAAAATATATTGTAAAGAGTGATTAAGGGTGAGTTGGCTACTTTACTTATGCATTCAAAAAAGATAAATAATAACAAGAAGCAACAGGAACATACCATATAAACCATAGCATAAAACTTGTAGCTCCCTTTTATGCAACTCAGGAGCATGGTTGCTGTGGCATCCGAGCACTTGTGAGTCCACGGATGGATGAGCTCATGGCACTCGGCCGTGCTGCAAGCTTTTTCAAACCAATATTTACTAGCCTCAACCATTTTCAGGGCTTTTTGCAGCAGCGAAACCAGAATGTAAACAGATCCTCAGCTGACCCTCTTCTTTAGCCAGATGGCGATATGATTCATTAAAGACCAAAACTAATTAAAATGATAGCACAACTTTACTTAACATAGAAGAACGCAATTTTTAAACACTTTTTTTTAGTTTGCTGATTTATAAAACGAGACCTTTTTCTTTCCTTCCCTTCTCCCTTTCCAAGACAAGAAGAAAGAGCAGGGCAGTGTTGTTAACTCGAATTTTAAAAGAGAGCTAAATCGTATCTGAAAAAACGCTAAAAAGAGCTACACTTTTTCAGAAAAAGTAGCTGAACGCCATTTGAGTACATTTTGGCTATGAAAACAAGTATTGTAAACTTATTTGCGCTATTTTACATTGTACTATGATGATTATTAACTTTTCACGCGGTGAAAAATGTTACTAAGTAAAGCGACGCGAACTTACCATTGACACTGACTAAGTAACTTTATCACTATACACGAGATAAAAATAGTACAATTATTTAGCTCTAAAATGGTAAAATAAGAGCTAGAGAGCTAAACCCATTTTTAGAGCTTAACAAGATGACTAAGAGCTTAATCTAGCTCTAAAAAGTCCGAGTTGGCAACCAGTCGAGAAGCATAGACTAGATTAGACAGATTATGAAACAAATGAAAATAGACCTTTCTTACCTAAGTTTTTTTTATCTGTGATCAGTAGTAGAGTGTAGAATGTAGAGTATCGAGCGAGTAGCACAGTGTTACCGTGTTTTATCTTATACCCTTACCTGTTATTCATAAAAAGTTAAAGAGCATTTTAGTTAGGTATTTGACGTATGTCAATTTAGACTGGGTGTCACGTATTTACCATACAAAAAACCAGAGAGTTAGACCTCCAGTAACTCTAATTAAAATGTACTTTATCTTTATGAATAATACAGTTAGTTTATATCGGTGCTACCTTATTAGCGCCATCTCTTGGCCGAAGTAAAAAAAATATATTAGATTTAGGTTAGGTCTGTAGAGGGCGCGCTAATGTTTCAACGTCACCTGGCAAGCAACAAATAAATGCGCAGGTCAAGCTACGGGCACCCACTAATAGTATACATAGTAGAAGATTACTAAAAAAAATAGGTATCTTATGTAGTAGAATACTAAAGAAAACGATAGTCATTCATCATAGTGTAGAGGAATATTTTGGTGAAAGAAAATAATAATTTAAATTTAAACCACTTATTTGTTGACTTTACACAGTACAACTCATCTGGTAACTCTGGGTATGTAAATCAGTATCTGTCTTTCAACACGTTGTATTACAATGTGGGAAAATGTTTTTTTTTACAATTTATTAAAAACGAGCTTTCCCGGCTTACTTCGTTACGCCATAGAATATAAGATACTACAAAAGACTTGGCTCTATAGACTTTGTTCTTTTGACTGCCCAGAATGGCCAAATAAAAAACAAACAACAACAACAAACCACCTGTCAAAATATGTAAACAACAAAAAAATATTGCACCTTGGGTTTTATTATTTGAGTTTAGGTAAGGATCCCTAATGTTTTTGAAAATCTAATATAGCCTATGTATGACACTCGGGGTTAATGTAGCTTCCTACCAGTGAAATAATTTTTCAAATCGGTTCAGTATTTCCGGAGCCTATTCGTTACAAACAAACAAACAAATCTTTCCTCTTCATAATATTGGTATAGACGAATATAAAAAAACCCGATTTTTTTTGAATTTCGCACTATACCTACCTACCCAGAGTTTAATGCAGTGGCCGACTGGCCATGCGTCGAACTTAATTTAAATACAATGGTAAAGCAAAATGAGTTTTGCAAAATTAGTTTTACTTGCAATGCCTACCTTTGTCTCGTCCCTCGTTATGCTGACCCGGCGAACTTCTTAAACCGCCTTACAATTATAAATTACCACAATGCATAATTTAATGCATAGGGTATTATAAATTTTAATGCGAAAGTAATCTGTCTTGTGTGTGTTTGTGAGTGTGTGTGACGCAATCACGCCTAAACTTATGAACCCCGATAGGACTGAAAATTGTTGGGCAGGTAGCTTAGAACCCTCGGACGCCAGTAATGCGTGGTTCCCGGGGTCCTTCCCAAAAGCGCCAAGACGGCCGCCGGGGGGTTTTAGTGGGTGCGAGCCCCACATACCCCCGACGCTCCCCCGAGCGTCGGGAAATGCGTTAGGCATTTCCCCCCGTTACAAAAAAAAAAAAAAAAAGGTAGCTTAGAACCACGAGACCATCAAAAGAAACGGAAAATTCGGATGTTGCGGGCGCACACTGCATTATATTATGATAAGCATACTTAAATTTTATAATAGACCCAAGACAAAACCCTAAGCTATTTTTACCCATTTTTTTCCCCTTGTATTGTAACAAAACTAGCTCTAGTACAGCTTTTTAATAGAATAGAATAGCTGCTGGATATATACCTACATAAAAGTATGGTAGATTATGTAGTTTTCTCGTTTTCTCGGACTTTGGCGTTGTCGACGAAATTTTTAAAGATATCTTTAAACAATTGATACGACATGATACGACAAAATAAATAATTCTAGGTAAGTAACTAAATACTTACCCACCTAAAAAAATTAAGTACCTACCTAGGTAGTCAACATTACTATTAGTAGAAATTATAATAACTTTATCAACTTACCAATAAAAGGCTGTAAACAGGGCCAAAGAATATCGCAGATCCTCTTATGCAAGAAAATATCATCGAATAAAAACCCTTAAAACAACTATCAGTCCATGGATGTATTAGTAAAGCACAGGGTAGTTCACCAACGCGAGATGATTCGCACAAAAACCTGCTTATTTCAGCCATTTTTGCGATTGATTATTTAAAGTCTTATTGAATTGCTTGCATCGCATCGCATGTAACTTTGAAAGAATTAACTTATGACACTATTTAACATAATAATAAACTTACTGCATGAATATTAATTTGAGACGTATACATACTTACTTATATAAATATATACATAGTAGTAAATGTACTTTTTTATGTTTATTAGGTTTAACAATACTATTTACTAATCTCCTCATCAGAGGTGTATTTTTTTTGATGTTACAAAAAGGGATAACTGTGATTAAATATTACAGGTAATCTTGTAAGGAATTAAATATTTAATTTAAGTTTTTTTTTCTTAATTTATCGTCTTTAAATCGATGGCAGAAACAAAAAAAACAATTTTTATCACGCGGCAATCAGATGGCGATAGCAAAAATCTCCAGGAGAAGTTAAGACGAATCATTAAAAACTCAAAATAAAACTGGAACTCGTCATATTGCGCCAGGCAAAAAGTTTTTGTTTTACTGATTTGAATTACTTACCATTGTATATTACACAATATAACGCCATCTACGGGCGTATAAGTATATAGTATGTACGAAGAATTTTGTTAACTTAAAAAGTAAGTATCTTCCGTAATACATACGACTTCACAGACAATCAATTTTTTTTTGTATGTATATGTAACGCCAATAACGCCATCTAGTAAAAATAACATGAACAATGTCCATAACAAAACGTTGTGTTCAATAACATCTGCATCTGCGTCTAACGGAACGCTATTCGTCCATGTTTCTAGAAATCGCCACCAGTGGCGCTTTTTAGGCTACGAACGCACAGGTGGTTTTTTGCCGCGCGGATTTTATGTAACATACTGAATCCTATGGAAGTGTGCGCACCAGCGGATAAAAAACCGCGCGGTTAAAAATCCGCTGTCGCGGTTTTATTTCCGCGCGGCTAAAAATTCGCCTGTACCTTCGTGGCCTATGAATAAGGTTGAAAATGAAATAACAACCTTTCCAACCGCGCGGAAATAAAACCGCAACAGCGGATTTTTATCCGCGTGGTTGGTTACCGCGCGGATAAAAATCCGCCTGTGCGTTTGTAGCCTTAGTCAGTGAGTGAGTGAGTAAATGGACGTTTGATGTGGTGTTTTGTCAAGATTGTGTTATTTTGTGTTGTGTGTTTACTGTAATTTTACCTTATTTTCTATAATCCTCGGCGAACGTTAAGCTTTTCAGGAGTAGATGAAGGTAAATTGAAGAAAAAAATATCACTGTTTCCATGATTTAGCATTGTTTTTAGTACCATGACGCGGTGCTTGGACACCATCAACTTCGCGTCGATCTGCAGCTTTCTTGTCAGCTGTATTGAAATGATACGCATTTGCTCATTAATCCCGTTACTGATGAATAAAAACTATCGTTTCCTTACTAATTAAGTGCGCTGCAAATATACGAATACTAAATGCCTACTAATTTATGTGATTGTTTAGGTTTTTTGGTCCAATAACGGGAGGTTATGGAACGGTCCCGTTGTTTCTACACCACATACGAAGATAATCCTTTATCTATCGCTCTTTTTTACGCCCCGAATGATCTCTTGCGGTTTTTGTAAGGTACATCTTACTTTCTATCAAGGTATATTTGAGTCAAGTTTGTCCAGTAGGTTGTAGGTTTTCATCAAGTCTCAACTTTGCTTGCAGTATTCACCCAACTAGGACAATGCTTTAGTATTTTATGTAGGTACTACCTACTGGTTGAACATAGTATTAAACATGAATTAGAAACAGCAGAGCTGCTGCTAATCATAAATAGGTCCACTTTACTGCGTATATTCATGGCCTCGACCTGCTAGGTCTCATTTGAATTGATCATTTTGTAAACATTGTATAATTTTCTTGCTTATCCACAAATAATAAAGATGAACTCATGCATGTTTGTTTTATGTAAATGTGACATAAAATTTGAATATTTTTCTGAATGTTTTTCTGTATTGAAGAAGTAATTAAAAGTCCAATGACCTTAGTAACAGATATTGTCACCTAAACAAACAAGCCTGAAATATGTTATCTTGTTATCTATTTATGATCTTGCCTTTGATTATAAAGGTAAGTATTTCAATCACCTTAGATTATTAGTGTTCATTGGGCATAATAGAATATACACTAGATATGTAAATAATTGTAAAAGCATTTCAGTCGTAATAGTATGTTTAATTGTATAGTAGCATAGCTAAAAAAAAATAATTATGTTTTTTTCTTATTTCTTATTAATAAATTTTATATAACTTTTATTAACTGTCTGTTGAAGATTATCTAGGGAATTTTTGATGCATATTTTTGATTATGGCCATGGTTTAGAAAATATTAATTACTTATCTAAAGTGGCGCTGTATCAAATATAAAACAATATCTAAAGAAACTTAATGGTTGACTTTACTGGTCTTGTGGGTCACTAAGGAATAACTTTTATTTTACAATCAAAATAAAGTCAATATTTATAATACATACCTCTAAATATTTTAACCTATTTGAACTAATTTTTATACTAGACTGTTCATGTCACTTTTAATGTTAATAAAGGAATAGTTTTAGCTAGATATTACACTTCAGATCTGTTATTTAGGTATTAGGCAGTACTAAGTTTAGGTTATTAGGATTTTTAAGTAGCAGCTACCTTTTATATGTATATGTATATGAAGTTCTTCACACTTGCTGGTTGATAATTTCAATGTAAATTTTTCACCAGATTAAAATCCAGATCCAACAGCTAACAAGTGAGAGTGGGTTTTGGGGAAAAATTTAAGTTATGTTTACAATTATGATATGATTTTATTTCATCAGTTATTTAAATCACTACAACATATTATATGGTCAGTTAAATATTAAAAAAAAATCCTTAATTACTATAATAACCTCTGTAACATGGATCCTGGCTTGGAATAATACTGACTTTTGTTTTCAGTTGACAGTATGTCCCGAAACAAAGACAAGCATGAGGGCGCTAGCGGGCGCACATACCACATTATGTCGGAGGCAGAACGTGCTTCCGGACGACGCGGAGGCTGGACCTCGCTTGAGGTTTGTAGTTTTGCCGTTTACCTATAACATACTAAATTATAATAATAATAACACATCACACTCAGAGCCCCTAACTAGGAAGAACCTGTATCTAGGGCGCCCGAAACACACACAGAGACGAACATCACACCCAGACCGGAAACAAACATCGATATTTATCATATCAATATTTGCCCCGCCCAGGAATTGAACCCGGGTGCTCACGCTTACTCAGTCCACATCACTGCCAACTGAGCCACGGAGCAGTCATAATTCATGTAAACTTAATGCTTACAATTATATAGTAGGGGTATAAATGTCATTGTTCATTTAGTATCAACTGTAGAGTACCTACCTATGCAAAATTATAAATTAACAAATTTTGACTTGTGAAAAACCTTTGTTAAAATCTTAACAAGGCATACATTTTGGAATAGTCATCTAGCTGAGCTTGCATTTATTTTGGTTTATTTATTGAAATGCATGATTAGTAACATTTTGATCTGCATTTTTTATGCTTGTTTGAGACACATTATTTTTTAGGGTGTTTACTGTAAATTTAACCTGAATTAATATTGAACCATTGAAATTTGTTTAAACTTTTTTTTTCTTTTTTATAATACCTAACTCTTTAATTTAAAACAAGCTGATGTCAATCAAAACATGGCTGTAAATTGTCTGTTATGGCGACCTTTATAAACTACAATCTATTTAATTATAGCTGTGAATTATAGCCTGTTTGTTACGCAGCAATTAATGATATTGTAAGAAAGTAGCGTGACTTTGAGGTGATGAAATACTTACAAAGAATACGTACCTATTGATTTCTCAGTGATTTATTTCAAGAGTAAACTTATTTATGCCTTTTCCAAACAGAACGCGCTCTCTGACGCCGCGCTGTAGCGTCGAATGATAATGTACAGTGGCGGTCTATGAGGCCGTAACAGATTTGTCTATGTTTTCGTCAGCCCTAGACTGTATTGCCAAAGAACAAGAGCTATTTTGCAATACAGAAAAACCGGATGTGTTACGGCGACCTAGACCGCTACTGTACTATGACGGTATTACGCTGTCTCACAGAGCGCGGGCGCTAGGACGCTCCGACGTCGCGCTAGGATGCTCAGACGCCGGGCGCTCTATTAACATTGAAAAGAGAACAGAAAACTAACTATTTTGTAACTTAAATGTTTTTTTAGTTATTGTGTATGGTATGACGAAAGGTCCATTTAAATTATGGTCATGCATAGTATAAATAAAATCTTACCCTGTTATTCATAAAAAGTTAAAGAGCATTTTAGTTATTGAACGTATGTCAATTTGGACTGGACGTCACGTATTTACCATACAACAAACCAGAGAAGTAGACATCCAGTAACGCTACTTAAAACCTACTGTATCTTTATGAATAATACGGCTAAGGTATATTATAATGTTATTTCAGGTAACAGGAGGTGTCCGCGCCCTAGCGCCCCAGCTGTTCCAGCTGACCCACCTAACGGCCTTGTACCTGAACGACAACTCCCTGCAGCGGATCCCGGCAGATATCAGCCTCCTTGTAAACCTGCACCAGTTGGATATCTCCAACAACAAGCTGCGCTCGTTGCCCGCGGAGTTAGGCGATCTTATACAGCTCAGGTGAGTCAAAGAATAAGTCCTAAAGTGCGTGCCAGCTAAGTCTGCGCGCGGTCAAAATATGAAAGAATTATCAATCAGTCAGTCAGATTTGAATCGCTGGTGAAGTATGTAAAGTTAGGTTAGTATACAGTGGCGCCCCCAGTCGCGCGCAGACTTAGCTGGCGCGGGCTCTACACGCTCTTTCTGGCATCTGTCAGCCAATTACATAAGAAGAGTGCGAGCCAGATATGTCTGCGCTTGGTCAAAATATGAACCAACTATCAATCAGCCATTTCTTTTGGATGGCGGGTTAAGTGTATATAGTAGCGCCACCAGTCGCGCACTGAATTATTTGGCTGGATTATCTATCTAATTTTGAAATAAATAACGCATTAGAACTAGAGACCGACCGAAACACGATTTTTTGCCGAAACCGAAACCAAAAACTAATCTTCAGCCCTGGCCCCAGTTTCGGCCGAAACCGAAACCGAAACTCACTTGTCCTTGTAAAATATTTATGTTTTTAAGTAAAAATCTGATTTATATTAAAGTACACGTATGTAACTATGGCCCACCTACATTAGCTACCTCCCTAAAAAAGTAAACTAAGAATAATAAATCTATACCAATATTATAAAGAGGAAAGATTTGTTTGTTTGTTTGTAACAAATAGGCTCCGGAAATACTGAACCGATTTGAAAAATTCTCTCACTGGTAGGAAGCTACATTAACCCCGAGTGTCATAGGCTATATAAGATTTTCAAAAAAATTAGGTTTCCTTTCCTAAACTCAAATAATGTAACCCAAGGTGCAATATTTTTTCCATTGTTTACATATTTTGACAGGTGGTTTGTTGTTGTTGTTTGTTTTTAATTCGGCCATTCTGGGCAGTCAAAAGAACATAGTCTATAAAGCCAAGTCTTTTGTAGTATCTTATATTCTATGGCGTAACGGAGCAAGCCGGGAAAGCTAGAAATAAAAACAATACATTTTTCGCGCGCGTATCGCAGAATTCTTCCGTGGTTAGCCGAGCGATGCACGACCATCGAGTTTCGGTTTCGGTTTCAGGTTCGGCCATTTTTAGCCGAAACGGAAACTCTGGCCGTAACTAGATTTTTTAGCCGAAACTGGCCGAAACCGAAACCGAACCTTCGGTCGGTCTCTAATTAGAATCTAGAACATTTGTGTCTCGCAGTGTCGACATCACTGCCCACTGAGCCAGGTCGGCAGACAAAATGCTTATAATACTATGGACGTATTCAGAAGCTTTAACACCTATCCTAAGCCATATGCGGAGAGGTTATTGACCCCTCTATTATGCCTACATAAAATTTGACAAACTTGTTTGTTCAATAGGTTAATATAAATTTGCATACTGTATTGAAATAACTCTGCATTGAAACGCTCCTTTTCGTGTTTTTAAAGGGATATTTTCTGTAGTGTCTTTTGTCCGCAGAGACAGGTTTGTTGTGTTAACATTAGAATTCGTAATTCGTAGGTCGTCTAGCGAACACTTGTTTTGTCATGTTGATTAGGTCGATGACATTTGCAAATATATTTACAATGTTGGCAAGTCGAAACTGTTTAATTTATTAATTTTATGATGTTTGAACAGTACAATAGTTATTGTATTGTTGTGAAGGTCTTATTAGCGAACTTAGTAGCGAAGTGAGCAACTATACAACATGTGAAACAAGAGGTGAACAACCGCCTTTTTATTCACCGTTCATTGCCTCTTTGTATTCTAAAATTAATATTTTTGTAATTTTAAATTAATCAAACCTTATTTCGTCAAATGCGCGTGAAATTGCATACTTAAGGTACCTACAATTTATAAGATGAGTATCATAAAACATATTAAATAAATTAAAAAAATATCTCTAAGGTTATACACATCTAGCGGCAAGTAGTGGGACAAATATTTAAGTGAATTTTTTGGAGGATGTTTGAAGGTTTGTTGCCGAAAAACTACTTTCGGAATTCAATGAATTTCGCATTATTAAAATACGATAAATTAGCGTATTTGCCAGTGCAATTCCCCTTTTCTCCACAAAATCACAAATATTTAGTTTCCGTGGGATTGTTGGGATAAAACGTATCCTATGGCCTGCCAGTTTTCAGCCACATTGGTTAGGTAGCTAGACGTGATTGCGTTACACACTGACAGGGTTAATTTTGCATTTATAATATAAGTATGGCATATGGAGACGCTGAGTAGGCAGACCCCCCACAAGGTGGTCTGGGTCTGGGTGAGGGTCGCTGTAGACCGGTCGATGTGGCGATTTATGGGGAGGTCTATGTCCAGCAGTGGACGTTTTCCGGCTGAAATGACGACGATAATGATGAAATGGATTGTGTGATTTTTTATCATAAGGCGTATTTTCGCGTCAGCTACTACATGTATAAATACAGCAACATCGTTCGCAGAGAGCTGTCCCTACACAACAACTACCTGCGAGTGCTGCCGTACGAGCTGGGCAAGCTGTTCCACCTGCAGATGCTGGGCCTGCAGGGCAACCCGCTCAGCAAGGAGATGTTGTCCATCTACAACGACAGCAACGGCACCGCCAAGCTGCTCAGCTACATGCTGGACAACTTGCAAGGTAGGATTATACTTTACCGCTATTTGTTTTTGAGTATTTATTTGCTTCAGCTCTTAAGGTTGACGTTATAATGGTTAACAAGCATAGAAATTTACAAATTCAAGTCCATACTTATCAAAATATATTTTCATTTATAAAGCCATACATTTCGAACCGTTTGCTGATTCTAAAAATAACGAAAAGCGCCATCTGTGGGTTTCACTCTCAAACATGAGTCCGTATGATAAGCATTTTTGTCATTTTCCTCGTCATTACATCCTTTAGTTAGTTTTACAATACATTACATTCATTCGATCGCTACTAGATGTCGCTATAGAGAGAGCTTGTCAATGGAGATTTAAAATTTCGAGCTTTTGCATCATCACTTATTGTATTTATAAACATAAATTTTGTTAAAAGAGCTACTTAAAAAGTATATTCTAAAAACAAATGCACTACAATCTTATTATTATGCTAAAGATTTAAATTCAAAACAAACCAAAAAGCTCTACACAAAAAAGAAATCAAAGGCAAATTTTAATTTTAGAAAAAAGTCATTAGAAATCTGCTTCGGTACACGAAGATATTCTCATTTTGTTTGAATCTAGGACAAAATATACAGTGATCTAAATAAAGCTAAAATCTGTGCTGTTCTTTCTTTACAAACAATTACAATGAATTATTTACAGATAAATTTCCATTTTAGTAAATGAAAGTAATCATTTCTATATTATTAGGTTTTTGAATGCTAAAATGACAATCGGCAGAGTCACGCTTATGGACAGTAAGTAAATTACTAAATTTAGATTAATATCAAATATTTAGGTGAAGTCTCTTATCTGTTAACGCTTGGCCTACACGAATGAATATCAATTTCAATGTAATATCATGGTATCCGATCTGACCACACAATTTTTTGTCGTAGTTTTTAGAAATAATATTAAAATTTTACTTTTATCAGTTTTGCTATAGGATTACGATTGTATTTACGTAATGTTATAGATTTTACATGCACAACGCTTTTGCTTCAGACTGTAGGTAGAAGTGCATTAAGTGTTAATATAAATCTACACTTGCACTTAAAGTGCATCAGGGGTAGAAAAAAGTTAAAGCTATGAAGCCCCGCTCAAGGACGTATTCATATACAATACTGGTAACAAGCGCTTGTTGGCGCTGGTTCGAAAAATATTTAGAAAATACCTGCACGGACATAAGCGTTGGAACAAGCGTCTATGTCCGCGCAGGTATTTTCTATAAATTTTTCGAACCAGCGCCAACTAGCGCTTGTTACCAGCTTTCTACGTGAATAGAATACGCCCTAACACCACCGCCTCACCTCTATACGCACCCATCTCCATGAGGGACCCCCCAGTAGGTAATGTCCTAGAATTGTTTAACTTACTAAATAATTAGAAACGATTTTAAATGTTTATTAAAGGTTTAGAATCAAAACTAGGTTAGTGAATGCGATTGTAATCGTGACCTTGCCATTTGAAGAAGTTGCGTTTAGAAAAGAACCTCGTTTTGTAGGATTTAATTATCAATGAACAACTATTCACGTTTACGTAGATACATACTAGCGCAAATCGCGAAAAAATATAATATATTGTAAATCACGGCAAATATTAAACATTTCTAGGCACTAGATAATCTTGCTTAGTATTTTTGAGGCACTGTTGTTTGGCTTTTATATTTAAGACCTAAGAAACCTGCAATAAATAGATAATTTTGGTCTTTGATCTTATACTGTAGGTAAAACGGATGATATTTATTGTAATAGTAAACGAGTTGCATTGCATATAATACCAAATATATTTCACGAAATCTCTATTAAAAACTAAAGTTTAATCTGAAGTAGTTTCGGAAAATTTAAAATATTTAGTAAGTAACCGTTTTATCTATCCGGATAATTTCCGGGTTTGACCTCTAACGCGTCTCGTCCGATATTAAAACCTAATGGAGGTCGCACGCGAAGGTCGGTCGTGCCCCCGAACGCCGGCCACTCCTCGCCTGAAAGTCCTCAACTTTACTATTTGTTTATACTCACAAAACAATCGCAGACGTGACTCGCGCTACTGAGAGAGTCAATAAAATCGCGGGAGATATTATTGTTTCACTCGACACAATGGCGTTAGAAAGTGTGGGAAGATGACTGAAGTAGGCTTATTAAATCGTAGGGATGTCAATTCAACTTATCGGGATTGGGAATAGTTTTTAGCTTCGTATGAAGTTATGAATTGGTTAATTGTTTTTACAATCCGATTAATTTCTGCCTTGTATTCGAGCAAATTATAGTGCGACACTAAAATCTATAAAACTAAAAAGTGGCATTACTGTATGGAAATTTGACGGCTATTCAATAAATTCCATACAGTGTTGTCGCACTATAGGTTGTTACCTTGGATGTAACGATTAATAAAAATAAATTTGTCCCCCTTTTTTTGTATTTCTTGTTTTATCTACTGTTTATCGTTTTTAATGTAATGAAAAACTAAAAAAAAAAAACTCTAAAATAACTATATTAGTTAGAATGACAATCTCTAGTTCATAAACCGTAAAGCGATATATTCCGGGGTCGGGTTATTCAAAGTTTTACTTCACATCACTAAATCGATTGTTTTATTTCACCATCTCGATTTCACGTTGCTGTCGGCTCAGTCGACGGAAATTAGTTTTTCATAAATGTTTCGACTATTCTTTATAGAGCAATTAGATACGGTTTTTAAATGCTCTCTGAATAGCTTTATCTGTGTTCGTTTGTCTACGCTTTATCTCGGATCTGGAGCAGTTCCACTTTTCTTTTTGACTTAGTAGGTCTTGCAGTTATAGTTGGTGACCTTCTTTTGTTTTTACTTTGTTTTATAAATTATCATTATAAACCCATAAAATGGGGATTTTATTTGATTGATTTCGTGCGTAATTGGTTAATAACGATACGAACTGAATAGTATAGGATACCACCACCCCCATCTCCTCCCACGTCTCTCGGCTGAGATAGTGATTATAATTCAAATTGACATTTCTACAGACTGACTGGCAGTAAAGTTTTATTTGCTTATTGGTGCACTGAGCAAATTTTTATTCTACAAGCGACGTAAAAACTCTCTTTTTGTTCTGGAAATATTGATCTTTATAGTTCTGTCCCAATAACAATATAAAATAAAGCCAGGGCTAAATTTTACAAGACTTCATGATTGAGAAGGAAAATCATTAGTTATTATAAAATGTTATGATGTAAGTACTTAGTTTCTTAAGACGGAGCTATCGTCCGAATCGGGCAGAGTCACCTACAACCAGGCACTGCGAAACTACGGACCGCACCGTTTGATGAATTATTTAACACGGGATCGGCTTTTGTTTATTTCGTAACAGCAGCGTCCGTCCGGTGAAATCCGCCGCGGGCTTAGAATGTAGAACCCCCATTATAATGTTGCTTAGACCCCGCTCAGATAAAGGGAGCTTGTAGAGCAGAATCAACCCCCAAACGATCTGTTATTAACAAACATTTTTTTAATAAAGGAGACAAGGGTTTCCGTTTTATTAATTACTTAACAAGTTTTCAATTGAAAATGATTTTAAGCTACCTTATGAAAAGCACGCGGTTGCTCCTACACCCTGTGCCATCGAATTTAGACCCCTTTTAAATTGTTTTCCTCTAGGTGTCTTTGCCGCGTCCGCTTGCGCTTGACCCTACACAACACACTCCAAAGAAATTACAAACCTAATTTCAAGTCTCTGTTCCTACCGGTTTCAATCATTGGTTTTCTTTCATTCTGACAGCAGCAAGCTTATTTTATCAGAATCTGAACAAGTCCTAACTGTAATCTTTGTTGCGGTTTAGAGGCGCCTCCACAATGAAATGGCCATTTTAACTGTGAGTTAAAGCGTATAATTTGCATACATACAGACGTCTGTGCGGCTTCCGGATAAAGAAAGGTTTGCGGTTTGTCTAACACTGTGTGTGGTTTCCTTTACATCACAAGTTAAGTAGTTGATTATCGTTTGGAAAAATATAATGGTTGAAATAAAGTCTTACCCTGTTATTCATAAAAAGTTTAAGAGTATTTTAGTTATTTGACGTTATGCCAATTCCGACTGGATGTCACCATACAACAAACCAGAGAAGTACACCTCCAGTAAACCTACTTATAACCTACTGTATCTTTATAAACACGGTTTGACTTTTATATTGTAGGTTGGTTCCTTCCTACAGTAAGCACATTTATATTTTATCGTTATCGGCGCTACTACTTATTTAATTTTTTTATTTTCTTCTATTATATTATTTTTAATTTATTGTCTAGGTGAAGGCTCCAATAAAAGCAGATAAAAAGGATACTTTCGTTAATACCAAGAAACGATTGTGGCAGACAGTAAATGTGCGTAATTCAGGGTAATTTATGCTTTTCGAAAACAGTACTCGAACGAGTCATTTCCTACAGTACGTAAAACGGACAAAATGTATAACTCCAAAATAACAGTAATGGAGCGTCGATTAATCGAATTGAGGCTCTTTGTTCGCGATTCACTCACACAATGACAACATGCCCTGGCGCCAGCGCAGCGCGGCCCGCGGAGAAAGTGTTCGAAAGCGAAGCCGGAACCGCCGGTGTGACGTCACGTTTGCGCAACACCCAGTGACGCGACCGCCTCTTGCGAAATCTCCCGATGTCTATTCGATAACACTTGATTCGAGATGATCTGGCAGATTTGATATAATATTAGAACTATTAGTAAGATCGCTGATCGCTGCGCTACTAGTGGATGAAACGGTTGTTATGTAGCACTATTATATAGGCAGTTTGGATTAGAAAACGTATCTAGTCGAGCTGAATCGCATTTTCGCATATAAGTAGGTATTGATCGTTTATAAGGCTATTATAGAAACTATATAAATGCAGTAATGCGTAGCTATTTATATGACTTATTTCATAGTTTTTACAAAATCCTAGTTGATTTTATTTAACTTATTACCTATAGATTATTTATGTAGGTTTATTCATCACAAAATATTTGCATCATACTAAATGCAAAGTGTGTTTTAATTGTCTACGTGTAGTTTTATGACTTGGCCCGACGAAAGCTACGAACATGTTCTCTAAATATACTTAGTTTAGCAGACTTTTATCTTAATTACGATTTTAATTGTGGTAGATAATGCTAAAGATATAAGAGAAAAGAAAGCACATTAAATTGCCCGTTTAATTTGTCCGTCAAAGGTCATCAGCTGTGCTCTTAGTCGCGTCTCATTATTCCCATTCTGCCTCTAACAGCCGAGAGGGCCATCAAACTTTTACTTGTGTGATAACTCGCAAATTACGGTGTGTGCTAGGTGGCGATGCTACGCGATGATCGCGACGCGACGCGATGCACGATCTTACGTTGTGTCACTTGCGTCTCACTCAGCTACAGTAAATAAAAAATAAATTAAAAAAAACAACGCATTATTCGAGGCGCTCCATCATCAGATTAGGTCATTATTTCCAGAATATTGTTCTTAAAATTTCAATTCAATCCGAAAACCAGAAAGTATCTATAGTAGTTTAAAATTGACTCCGCAGATCTTTCATGACCAACTATAGAGTTATATTTAATCTTCGTGCATAATACAGCGAGACATCGCATCCAATGAAACCATACTGTTTTATCACGATATTTACATTAGCGTAGCGGTCACGTAAACACTCGTAACAAGAGAAAGTTGCGTATTAACATTGAAAATGACTTACTACATTACTAGATATATTGTACAGTAATGAAGGCTACGTGCTTTACGTGATCGAACAAGGCATATTAGACCAGCGGGGTCGAATAATTAAATATTTCAAACTTTTATATAATTTGATTTTCATGATTATATCTTAAGTAACAAATAAGCAAAGTTTATAAATATTTTTAACCGACTTCAAAAAAGGAGGTAATCAGTTTGACCTGTATTTATGTTTGTCCGCCAATATCTCGCGTCGGCTGAACCGATTTTGATACGGTTTTCACAGAAGTATTTGTTACATTCGGGAGAAGGTTTAAGTACCTATTTTAACCGACTTCGAAAAAGAGGAAGTGCTCAGTTGATGTGTGTGTCAGTTTATTGAAGGCGGGTTCCTTTTTTGTAAAAAAGAAATTATTTATACTTACCTTATGTTGTCTTATCTCCCAAAGAGTCCTGTTTAACTAGTCCTAAACCTAAATTGCATTAGGAAATAAATTATGGTTGTTTATAAAGTACATTTTGCATCAATCAGATAAATAAGGGATAGGCGGAGGCATTACAAATTATATTTTTAACGTTGCTTCTATTGTAAGTGTTCGACCTTTTTCACGTCAATCTGCCGGTCATCGGGTCACTTTGTTACATGTTAACAATAGTGTAACAAAATTTATTTCAAAATCTGCATATTTATAAGTGCTCTACAATTAAAAAGTTTTAACAAATATTTACACAATAAATTCAGTGTATCTAAATATGTCGAGTCGAGTCGTACGTAATGCCATTATATAAAAGCAGTCACACTAAAGTTTTAATATCTTTTAATATGGAAGAATATACAAAAAGCATTTGAAATGTCATAAAAGTTTCTCTGATCTAAATAAGTGACGTTAGTCCATTAGCATAATATAGTAAATAAAAAACCATTTGCTTCCATTTAAGTCAAAGCTGTATAATTTTGAATTGGTAAATTGAAACATGTACAAAAACCTTTACTTATATTTTGGTGCAGACTTGATGCCTAAGATAGAATCAACACGTCACAGTGTATGTAGTATTATTATTGATTAATGCCCTGTCTGGATAGTTTGGAGACTTGTGTGTTATCTATACCAATATTATAAAGAGGAAAGATTTGTTTGTTTGTTTGTTTGTAACGAATAGGCTCCGGAAATACTGAACCGATTTGAAAAATTCCTTCACTGGTAGGAAGCTACATTAACCCCGAGTGTCATAGGCTATATTAGATTTTCAAAAAAAAATAGGGATCCTTACCTAAACTCAAATAATGTAACCCAAGGTGCAATATTTTTTCCGTTGTTTACATATTTTGACAGGTGGTTTGTTGTTGTTGTTTGTTTTTAATTCGGCCATTCTGGGCAGTCAAAAGAACATAGTCTATAAAGCCAAGTCTTTTGTAGTATCTTATATTCTATGGCGTAACGAAGTAAGCCGGAAAGCTCGTATTTTATATTGAAAAGCCTTTTTTTTTTCTCACGGAGGGAAAATGCATTATGCACTATCCCGTTACCCGGGGGAGCAACGGGGGTGTGCGGGACTCGCACCCGCTAAAAACCCTCCGTTTGGCCTGCTTCCGTGCTTATGAAGATGATTGGGTACATTGGACATTTACTCCAAGCATCCTCACCGCACCTTGCCCATTGGGCTCAGCCTGGGGAGGCTGGCATCCTCCCCTTCGCCTTCCTTATTCTACGGCGATGCGGGGCCAAAAACCGCATCGCCGTGTCTCGCACAGGGCCGTTGGAACGAGTGGTCAGGTCCCCCGACCTCACCACTCACGACCCCAAAGCCCCTTTTAGTCGCCTCTTACGACAGGCAGGGGATACCGTAGTTCTATTCTTTGGCCCGAGACTACAGGGCCGATATTGAAAAGCCTATAAAAAGTTCACTTTTACTCTCAATTTCTTTTTAGTAAAGAGACCTCACGAAAGCATAATTTTAAGTGACCACGACTAGTTATCTTCCTATTTCAGTTTCTTAGTTATTTTAGCTATTACACCCTGTTTTCCAATTACAAACTATTAGAAAAATATGTCGTGTCACTAAAATTTTGTGCCTCACGGCTCTGACGAACAACAGGGGCGCGGAACCCTGAAATGCTCCCCACTTTTCAGTGAAGCTACCCGTGAAAACCTGCCCTTGTGTTGCTAGGGCGGGATAAGACGCATTTTGCAAGGTCGCGCCGCCCTTGTCCCGCTAGGACGCAGTCTAGAGGTCGCTGAGGCACCCTTTAGCCAGCTCTGTTTCAGATAATGCACGTTGACTTTTGTATTAAAATTACTTGTTTTATTTAGGGGAGAATGTTTTTAAAGTCTGAGGCTTGAACGAAGAAAAACTGCTTATTAGCTGTTTTTGATGTAGTTAAAACATTGTTTATGTTTAGCAAATTGTTTGTTTTGTAGAAGGAAGGAGTATCTGAAGTCAATATTAAGCCTTAAAATTACAAAACGTTTACCAAAACAAGAGAAAGTTGACTATTAGTACAGCAGTAGTCTTCTCGACATTTGGTAGAAAATTCGTCGTTTTGATAAAGGACATGGCCAGGTCGCCGGGAAATTACGGGCTCGAGCGTGCCGCTCTCTACCTAGCGGAGCAGACGTCATTTCCTATTCAATTTGCCATCGGACTTCCAGCTATTAAGGACCGGCATTGCATAACAAGGAGTGTTAAGATTTCAATATATTTCAGTGTAAGGCGAAATCTTTCGGAGAAGATTTGTTTTCTATGTATATTAAAAGAAGCAGTACCTAACCCCCTTACTTTAAGAAAGTATGACTGGTCTAAATTGCCAATTTGTATGGTAAAATTGTTATTAAAACCAAGTTTAGTGATTTAGACCAGTTAACTTATTTTGTGGTAAAGCTCTGTTTTCTTTCCGATGCCTTTCATTTATTATTTGTATCTTCTTACATTTCAAACAGATTGTGTCTTCTTATTCGGAGTCGAGCGAATGAATAAACTCTTTATTTTATTGTATAAAAAATATAACAAAAACTACTAACAATAACTTTCTTGACTTAAATATCGTAAATACCTATTATTAAAATTTGTATACAAAACATAATAACAAAAAAATATAATACCCACCTTTAATATACAAATACAATAATGTACCTTTAACTTTTACGTCATGCACATTCCGGGTCGAATCGAGGGTATTTCACGACAAGCTAGAACCGTATTTCAAACATTACTTATGTATTACAACCCTATATGTGACAATAAGTTTAAAAGCCACTCTGTATGGAAATGAAGTGTGTTATATATCCATCCACGTGAAAGTGATTCATTTGGCGACTTCGTCATAGTTCTGTAACTCGGTCCGGATCGTGAGAAGCTGCTAGAATGCGGGCTCTAGCTTAGATAAGCCTAAATGGTAATACGGGGCCTTTAACCATTTGCTTAGAACAGAGGTTTATTTTATTACGAGTCCGTTTTGCAGAGCATAACAGAGTTGCGGTTGCTGCGTTGCGCCGTTTTTTCATAGATTTTATGCTGCGTAGCAGTGACAGGCTCCGTTAGTATTTTTTTCCCGTGGAACGATTGACTACCCTCAAACGCATTTAAATTATGCACAGTTTATGTGCGCACGACGCGATGAGGTTTAAACTTGTTGATTAACATTTTCACTTTCTGCCAGTGCATGTCTAATAAAAACACAATTCATTATTAGATATAACCTATTTGATGAGGTAATATTCATCTGCATTGGTATCAATTATACAGTGTGAATTTGGTTGGTGGACTTTAAGAAACCCTGAATAGAAGATCTCATAAACTTTGATCCTCTTGAATCACTTTTTCTTTAGAAAAAGACCCATCAAAATCCTATGAGATGAGTAATTTTAAAGATATACGCATACCTACATAGGGACTGCCGCGTGAAGCAACTTTGTTTTATACTATGTATTGATAAAGAATCAATAAAACTATTGTTTCTGTACCTAACTATCGTGCAAACCCGGTCCGCTTTTTAAAAGTATTCCCGTCTATGTTCATGGTTAATGCAAAAAGGAGTCTGTGTAAAATACTGCCGGCTTGACATTCGTATGTTTAATGTCACCGTAAAGCAGCCCTCGCCGAAGACTGTAAATTACATTTCACCGCGCGACTGCTCGTTTATTATTATGTTTAATGATGCTTCTTTTAATATCCTCTTTGAATTATGATATTTCCATTAAGTATAGCGAGTATATTATATTTCTATTCACTATCAAGTATCTCAACTTTTGTTGTCATAAACCCATCTCATTAATCACTTCAGGGTACCATCCCAATGATTAGAAAGTGCATTGAAATAATATCGTATCGTTAATGCTCTTCTTGGTTGCCTAGAAGAAATAGCTTTTAGTGATAAGACCGCCCTGTGCATATTTTTGCTGTGTTTTTTTTTGTTGTAATAAGATGTCTCAGAGACATTGTCTCTTATCTTAGTATGCCGTTTATCGGTCTTCATATTCATCATTTATTCATTTATCGACTTCATAAAGTCAGGGGATCTATTGCCGTTCAAAATGAAAATGTAAATGTGAATCATTTTGACATTTGATAAGTATACATTGCGGGTATATAGGTGAATCATTTTGTCTACACCTACGAACAACGTCTACACAAGAGATTCAGCTGTAAACCCGCAATGTATACTTATCACATGTCAAAATGTTTCTCATTCTTATTTTCATTGTGAACGGCAATAGCCTAAATATGCCCTGGTAGCATGACCGACCATTTGTCGAATTAGTCGTATCTATCTGTCACTTTTGTCAATCATCTCCATACATTTTGCCGCATTTAAATGTCAAAAGCGATTAAAAGTGACAGAAAGATTCGACAAATGGTCCGTCATGCTACGGAAGCTGGAGTGGTAACATGACGAAATTTGTCGACTTTTTCGTATCTATCTGTCATTTTTGTCGATCGTCTCCATACATTTTCCCGCATTGAAATGTCAAAAGCGATTAAAAGTGACAGTTAGATTCGACAAATAGTCCGTCGTGCTGCGGGGGCTGCGGCGGTAGCATGACGGATGATTTGTCGAATTTGTCGTATCTATCTGTCACTTTTGTCGATCGTCTCCATACATTTTCCCGCGTTGAAATGTCAAAAGCGATTAAGAGTGACAGAAAGATTCGACAAAAGGTCCGTCGTGCTGCGGGGGCTGGTCATGTTTTTTAAACTTAGATTACTTGAAGTACGATCGTATAAGTAGGATTACCCTTTAGTTCCGCAGCAACAGCATGTGCCGTTTCAGTGGGTAAACTGTCAGGTAACACGGTAGCTATAATTTAAATAATAACTTTACTGCTGTATTGGCGTTATTCCTTCTCCGGTTAATGTATGAAAGTTGAGGTTAAACGGCAGTGAAAGTGCAGTCAAGGCGCTGCGACAATCAAAAATACATTAACCCGCGCGGCGCGTGCGTTGGGTACCTGCCTACTATAATAGTGATGTGATGACATCTCGCGGGAGAGGGTGGTTGGTTCGATAAAAATGTTGTATTTTACAATAACGGAATTAGTTTTTGTATTTCCTAAACAATTTTAATTATTAATTAAATAGGTACATGTGGTTTGAAAACTGTGCTGATATAAATAAAAACCGTCGTTGTTTTGTTATTGGTCAACTTAAAAGATCGTCCCGTGTCTTTGTTTTGTTGGAAAATATTGATAAAATAAATTATGTTTTGAATAATTATTTCATTTCCGATAACGTAATGCATAAACTTACTGAACAATAAACCTAATATCAATCAACGTATAAAGCAAACAATGTTAACAATGCTCTTAATTGTACTATGAAGCTTAATTAGCTCCTCTATTAATTTCCGCATTTGTGAAATAAACAAGTGTAATATTATTAAATAGTTCGTTTAATAAAATAAGAACGCTGTAATAAAGTTATCTACACTATGGTGCACGAAGATATCCCAGACCAGCCTGCGTAGCATGACGGACTATTCGTCGAATCTATCTGAGACCTTTGATTTGACCATTTAGATGCAGGAAAATGTATGGAGGATAAAGTGACAGATAGATACGACAAATTCGACAAATTGTCCGTCATGCTACCACCGTTGATAGATTTCGGTGTAAATAAAAAACAAATCATAATAATAAATAAGTATAATCAATAATTAATCACACTCAGCTTGTGTTTTGCTAGGGTGCTCGAAACACATACAAAGTTATTGAGCAAGAGCGCCCAGACTATTTTTCCCGGCTGGGAATAGAACTCGGACCTTTGATATCGCTGATCGATGCGTGCGCCACTGGGCAGACATTTATCGACATCACATGACACCACTCGTGCCACTACTGACTCGCTACATCCGGAACCTCGTGCACTTTCCGGAAGCTGTCGTTCAAGTATTTCAATAAAACATAGATATTATCCCGCAAAATTGGAGTTTATATATTAAAGTTAATAAGCTTCCTTATGTTTTTATAACGTTGCGTGTTCTAAGCCATATAAAATATGTAGGAACTAGAGGCTGCCCCGCGGTATCACCCGCGCAGATTTTTCTTAAACACAAAAATCCCGTTTTTTCCCCGTTCCCGTGGGAATTTCGGGAAATCCTTTCTTAGTGCTCACCTACACTCCCTAAGGAACCTACATGCAAAATTTCAGCCCGCTACGCCCAGAAGTTTCGGCTCTGCGTTGTCTTTCAGTCAGTCAGTCAGTCAGTCAGTAACGAAAGAGTTTTATAGTGTGTCCGGGGAAGTTATAACATAATTTTAAGGGTGTATTCTATGATCAATTTCATCGATGAAAACACCCCATATGGGGGGTCGCAGCCTCACCCCCCCCTTAGTATGATGTTTTTAATTTTTTTTTTGCAAAAGTCGACCCCGCCTACTTTTAAATTCACAGTTAAAGATCTAAGGCTCACAGAACCTTCATTAAGGTCTTGATCGAAGGCTAAGTAGTTAGGCTACCTAAGTTACTAACAAAATAACCAAATATTGCTTTTACTTTTTTTTTTAAAGATGATAAACCAAAAAAAAAATTTTTTTTTTGTGCATTTTTTACGGTTTTTCAAAGTTTCCACAAAAAAATCCAGATACTTTTTTTTATTTTTTGTGTTTTATTGTTAGCTTTTGAGTTGTTCTCCAAATTGGTATTAGATTTATTTATCTACGTCTATTACTTCAGAAATTATCAACTACCAAAAAGACTCTTCGCTTTTACCTTTTAATTTAAAATTTCAGTTTAACCCACTTTTATTAAAAAATAAAGTCAATATTTAATTATTTTGTTAATTTTTTTAGGTAGCCTACCTTCTTAGCCTTCGTACAAGACCTTAATTAATAGTCCTTTCACGAGAACAGTGGCGCCACTCTAGAAAAAAAAATATTTTTTAAAGTAAGCCTTTTTTTCAGAAAAAAGTGCTCCCTTGTGCAATAAATCTTGGTCCCTTTTATTTTTTTAGTATTTAAAATAATATCTAGGTTTAGAATGTGTATGTTTTACTGTTTGTTGCTGAAAGTGCATCAAGTGGCCACTTTAGGTTTATTCTGTTTCATGTATTACTGTTTGTTCCTAAAAGTAGCTAAAAGTGGCCACTTTCAGCAACAAACAGTAAAACATAAACATTCTAAACCTAGATATTATCTTAAATACTAAAAAAATAAAAGGGACCAAGATTTATTGCACAAGGGAGCACTTTTCTCTGAAAAAAAGCCTTACTTTAGAAAAAAAAATTTTTTCTAGAGTGGCGCCACTGTTCGCGTAAAAGGACTATTAATTTAGGTCTTGTACGAAGACTAAGAAGGTAGGCTACCTAAAAACTAACAAAATAATTAAATATTGACTTTATTTTTTAATAAAAGTGGGTAAAACTGAAATTTTAAATTAAAAGGTAAAAGCGAAGGGTCTTTTTGGTAGTTGATAATTTCTGAAGTAATAGACGTAGAGAAATAAATCTAATACCAATTCGGAGAACAACTCAAAAGCTAACAATAAAACACAAAAAATAAAAAAAAAGTATCTGGATTTTTTTGTGGAAACTTTAAAAAACCGTAAAAAATACACAAAAAAAAAAAATTTTTTTGGTTTATCATCTTTAAAAAAAAAGTAAAAGCAATATTTGGTTATTTTGTTAGTAACTTCGGTAGCCTAACTACTAAGCCTTCGATCAAGACCTTAATGAAGGTTCTGTGAGCCTTAGATCTTTAACTGTGAATTTAAAAATAGGCGGGGTCGACTTTTGCAAAAAAAAAAATCAAAACATCATACTGAGGGGGGGGTGAGGCTGCGACCCCCCATATGGGGTGTTTTCATCGATGAAATTGATCATAGAATACACCCTTAAAATTATGTTATAACTTCCCCGGACACACTGTATATTGATAGTTAACCTAAACTTTTAAGATAGTCAATTAGTTAGATGAATGTGATAAAATGGACTGAGCATAGCAATTTTTTTAAATAATTAATTATAAATAGGTAAACGAATAGACAATTAAACTAAAAAGGTATTCTTGAGTGCTCTGACCAATCAAATTGTGGAAAATCAATTGAAGTGATGATGTGACTACTGAACAAACTATGTTTAAAATTTAAACTAGGCCGCAAACCATTGCCAAATATAAAGATGTTTTAAAGATACAATATATGTAATTTATTTAACACTTTTTTCCGCTGACACTCGACAATAAGATGCATTATCGCAACGCAGTGTCAGAATCAGAATATCTTCTTTGCACATTCATTACAACTATTAACATCGCTTTCCATTTTCAAAGTGCGCGCTACAATAACACTTTGACGATTCTTTTTTTTTCCGGAGGATGTTGCAATTTCGTAGCATTAAGTGAATGTTGTGATTTCTCTGGTTTTATTATTCTTATAGTTGTTTGTACCGACAGGGATATACAGAGCAATGACGACACCTTAGTTTGAATCGCCCCTTCACTCGCTAACTCGTTTTCATTGCCCAATATTAGTTATCCGAATAAACATATACTAATGTACTAGTAAATCATGTAAAACATTTGTACACTACATATTATTACCTAGATTTGAATTGTTTTACAATTTGTGTAATTAGAGTAAGAAACCGATCATCTGGCAAGGTATCAACATGATCTTGACGAGTTCTCGCTCTTTACAGAACAGTCTGCCTTGGCTTGATTCGAATATAATGTCATGACATTAAGTAGCATAGAATATCACTTTGGTTATATCTGTGAATGATACACCTTTCCGCTTGTGTTTTTATTGTTTCAATAATATAAATTTCATTCTCTGTACGCACGCTTAGTTACCTGAAGTTGAAATAAGTTGAATTCGTGTTCAAAGAAAGCTATAATAGAGACTCGCTCGTGATCTCACGATATTCTGCCAATTCCTGAACATGGCAATCCGGATTATAATGCTTTAGACTCAGTAGAGCTATGTTTTTCTCTTTTTTTAAAAAGCTTTCAAAAAATGTAATTCAAACGGTTACGATTCGATATTCGGTAATTTTCCACAGTCTTACACGCTGCCTGTATGCATAATGTAACGTAACATTATATTACTTTCTCCTTGTAATCATTTAGAATGTGCTCTGGGTCCGGGAGACACGTTTGCAACACATTGCAAAAATCCATAGCATTAAATGGGAGAAAAACACTGTTACGAAAGATCGTCAGTTTTGTTCCTGTTAGTCACATTTTAGTTCTGAGAAATCAACATCGTATCCATTTTTTTAATATAAAATTGTGTTTCGTTGTTGATTCTATTGAAAGAGACAATTATTTAAAAACAGTGGTACAGTGGCGGAATAGGACGGCGTAACAGTTTTGTCTATGTTCTCGTGCGCCCTAGACTGACAAATAACAAGAGCTATTTAGCAATACAGAAAAACCGGAAGTGTTACGCCGTTCCAATCCGCCACTGTACCCTGTTGGTAATTTAATTTGCATCACTTTTCAAATAATCAGGGCCTAAATGAAAGTTTTCGGTTGCGTGCGGCGGACCGTAAAACTCTTTGTTTTACGACTGATTTTGCTTTTTTAAGAACAATACCACTAAAAAGCGTGAAGAACAATGGTTATCTCATAATGTCGGTTAGAAGCCCAGATTCCCACCGTACATGCAAGCGAACAAGCATTCGCTACAATCCTTGTTAAGATGTATGTAAACTACGATAATGTTCAGACCCAGCACAGTTGATAGATACGAAATCACATACTCTACATACAAAAATACAATTAAAGGTACAAACAAATATTTAAATTCGCATGCAATGGATGACCTTAATTACCGCTAATGGCGATTTCTTCTTTGTGACCAAAGTATGTAGAGCAGATAACCTGACAAACCTATAAATAAGGAATAGTACTTTAGTCTTTTCAGTATAATTCCTGATTTTGACATCGTAGGTTATTTGGTAAAACAATGCTAAGCCTTTATTTTTTGTTTCTTTAACCCTCTGGCTCAACTCGGTAAAAAGTATTTTATTTAGTTCTGTACGATTTTTGTTTTGAAAAATAATAGGTAAGAATTATGTTCGTTCGGTCGGAGCAGTGTGAACCAAACACCAAACTTTCGTCGTCGATGCGGCGATCGGTCTACCGTTCTCACTTTCGCTAGATTGACCAACACTGACTTTTTTTGCTATTGTTTATATTAAGCTATTCGACCCCGCGAACTTCGTACCGCTTCAAATACAAATCTGTCGTGGATGTATAAATACATTATAAACCTTCCTCTTGAATCACTCTATCTTAATATCCGTTGCATAGTTTAGTTTAAGCATATTTCACATAGAGTAACCATATTAGCGACAGACAGCGGAAGCGACATTGTTTAATACCTAGTATATATATTATGTGCTATGTATAAAATTTTTAAATTTACTCCAATAAATATTGTAAACAATTTAATTTTTAATATATAATTTAATGTTACCTTTTAGTTAATGTGATTGGGTGGCCTTTGTAACTTTTATTGTTGTCGAAATCTTTTTGACATACCTACCTATGCATAGGGTGCAGCGCTGACTTCAATTGATATGGATTTAGCTTATTTACTTAGTTAGGAACTGGAGTTCACCTCAATTAAAAATTAAAATGTCGTAGTGCTAAATATCTAGTATAAAACTGAAACAGTAATATAAAATTAAAAAGTAATCATTTTCAGACAGATAATTATTGAGAGTATAAGCCGGTAAAAGTAAGCAGAGTTATAAAAGCATTGCCAACTTATTAATAAGTTGCCATCGTGTCGTCGGACCATCCGCGATGGTATTATAACTTTTAGAATATATCGGAACTTCCAGCCACTCTATATTAAGACATCAGGGGCTGTATTACCGATAAGAGTTCTAGAAATTGAAATTTAAAATTTTGTATTTTGCTCTGGCCCGAAATTATAAGCCTAAGTATCATAGATAGACATAAACCTTTTCTTAAACTGACTGTGTATATTTAAATTAATTTAAGACAGTGGTTTATTCCGATGCAGGAGTTACTACTATTTTGTGAAGCCTGTATATGGAATTAAATTGGACGAATGTTGAAATAAGAGTTTTCGGGTATGGGGGCAGATCAGAATTGAGATTTTACATTTTAAGTTCAAAGATTAAAAAATTTAAATCGCTGCTTTTAAGTTTCAAAACTTGCACTTTGTCAATGGTCCTTACCTGCCTTTCCCTTAAATTTAATAGCAAAGGGTGGTTTAAACGACTTGGTGAAACTTGAATATTCATGCGTCCCTTCAGTTATCGAACCCGAGGGTCCGGTCCGTCTGACTCATCAAGATCACTTTCACCGCAAACAAATATTCGAGCGCCTCTCGTGTTTGCACGTTGAATATGAAATGCCTGTTACGCGGACATGGTACTACCAGCCAGCCAGCCAGCCAGCCAGCCCGTGCGCTGAGGATTCGAAACTTTTCGTGAGCTCCGTGTTTGCATGTTGAAATAATCAATTATCACAATTTTACATGTTCGTAATACCTAAAAGTTGTTTTTTGGCAGCTTATTTACATATATGTATTATGTGTTGTATACACATCTATATATGGCCACGACTTTCTTTTTTTATTCAAATGTTCCTATAGGTACTTACATTTTAATAACCGACCTTAAAAAAAGAGAAGGTTATCAGTTTGACCTGTATGTATGTATGTTTGTCCGCGATTATCTCGAGTTTGGATGAACCGATTTTGTTGCGGTTTTCACAAAAGTATTTGTTACATTCAGGAGAAGGTTAAAGTATCTATGTTAAACAACTTGAGAAAAGAGAAAGTTCTCAGTTTATGTAAGTACTAGTCGACCCGGCGAACTTCGTACCGCCCTACCTATTACTATGTTGTGCATGTATTCTACATATAAACCTTCCTCTTGAATCACTCAAAAAAAAAGCATCAAAATTCGTTGCATAGTTTTTAAGATTTAAGCATACATAGGGACAGACGCGTGAAGCGACTTTGTTTTATACTACCTATGTATTGATATTGATGTGTAATTGAAGGCGGGTCTCTTTTTGTAAAAAAGAAATTAGTTATTTAAATATTACGATGTTATGTGATATGATACTGTCCCTGTGCTCTACTGCTTGACGTTCATTAACAATTTAATAATAATACTAAGAACATAGTTTTTTTTTGTATTTTTCTGAAAAGTCGGAAATGAGGGCCTACTATGAAAAATTCTCACTGAAAAACTGAATCTACCAATTCCTTGATTTTCGGGAAGAAGTCGCTTATTTTTTAGAGATGATAATGAATATAAATAAATTGTTTTCCTTGATGCTTGATTCCGAATGCTCAATATCTTATATTATTTGTTTTTGTTTCAGGTAAGATTTTTAAAATGCTTTGCAAAGAGGCTACGCAGAAAATAAATTATTTCACTTTGATAAAGGTAAGTCATCATTTTTCTGTCTTCTTGAATTTGATTGTATTTAAATTGAATGTGTTGGGCACTCTTTGTTCATAATGACATGTCATTAAACTTGTGCTTTGAATTTAGTAAGATTAATCAATAAATAAATACTCAAATATAACGCTCTATGATCGGAAAGTTAACAATGGTCTGTTTTAAATTAAAGCTATTAAGGCTATTAAGCTTTCCTGTGCACATGACAGTCGCTAGGCGCAAAGCTCGCGGCGGCGACGCGCGACGCTCCCACTTGAGCGTCAGCGCGGCAGCCGCTCCGCGCTTATTCACTCCGCCAGTCCTCCGCTGACAGCCGCGGCTAACGGACGCGCGCCAACTATCAGATGTTAGCGTATACTTACGATACCGCGCCGAAACTCCGACTTTTACCGTGACAGTGTGGTGACTGCCGACGAATATGGGTTAAGCGCTTTACGCGTCGATATGAGACCGGGCGATCGCGTCGCTCTCGTGCGGCGCGAACCCGTCCGCCCCCAGTACGGTGCCACCGCACCGGGATTTCCACCCTACTACCACAACTATGGCGTTCCGCATCCTAACGCTTGGCTCGGTGCACCGCTTATATCTATGGCTAGCCGAAATCCACCCGCGCGGCACCAGCCAATCTCCAAGTTGGCTATGCACGCGCAGGGCGCGCCCCTTATCATCCAGAACCGCTACGACCGACGCAAGTTCACCACCGGGCCTGAGCAGCGCGCCCACCGGCCCGAGCCCTCCAACCGGTGCGAGCTCCCGGACGCCCGCCAGCGCAACCTGCAGCAACAAACACGGACGCGGAGCGGCCGTAACAATAACACGGATGCAGTCAGCATTGCGAGCGATGAAAGTTCCGGATCTAACAACTCTGAAACAATGCTTCCACGCATAATAAAACCCAGGAAGCGACGTAAAAAGGATAGAAAACCCAATAACCTGGTTCCGCATGACCTGAACGCCGCAAATTTGGAAATTTCTGATGTCGACCATCACTGTGGAGTGACTGCAGTGTCAACTGCATCGCAAGGGTTATATGAGGATAATTTATTGCCTTACCGATTGGATGTCAAAGTTCTAGAATATCCTGATACTGTTTCAGACAATTATCGAGTGTCAGCATTGGGTGAAGCTTTGGAAGCGACAAGGTTTGGTTTGGCCGAGGCTGCCTCACCGGCAGAATCTGCGGTCAGTACTTGTCAGTGTCGCTATTGTGATCCGATTGGTCAAATTTGGGACGCTGATTCTATTGCAGATTTACTAAATGAAAACTCCAGTGTTGACTTTGCACCTACGAAGCTAGAGGATTCTATGAAAGTGGTTGGTCCGATGGGAAGACGAGGTGTGGATACGACCTTACGTCGTAGTTGGAGCGATCCCTCATCGCGTGCACCGGAAAGAAAGGACTTTAGCGAGGCTAACTCATCGCCTAATTTGTATTCTCTTTTTCCACCAACAATACGCGCCAGCTCGCCTCTCGAGCCGCGATCTCCACTTGCGTTGGAGATATCTTCGGAAATCGTTACCTCGATGAACGGCCACCGAGATCTCGAAATTAAATTGTTTTCTTCATCACCACCTGCTGCTGACACTCATCGCCGCTCTTTCTTCGCCGATAAAAGTGAAAGTGCCGAAAACGGATGTTCTGTTGCTGATTGCGACCGAAAAGTAAAAAGTGCGATGATAAGTGACAGAGTTGAAGCTAGTGTTATTAAGGATTGTAAACAAAACAGTGATAATGTGTCTGATGCGAGGTACCATTTGCCCTCTGCAGTCGGAGATTTTCCGCGTAGTCTTTGTGATTTAGCCCTAGTTTCTGTCTGAGGATCTACGTGAATGTGTTTTGAACATAATGTACATCAGAAGAAGAGTGAATGCGTTTGTTTTGCCAGCTACAATCAGTCCATGTGGTCACGATTTGAGCTGGACTCGAATAGTTTCGGCATCGGCGAGCGTATCGTGGCTTTCCAAAATCGAGATCTCCGTATCGGTTTCCTGTAGATTCTATGATTAATTTATTATTAACCATAGTGTGTAGGTTGCTGGACAGGGACTTTATCTGGGCGTAAAGGGAAAATATTTGTTGCGGTTAGATGCACCGTCGTCGTCGATCACGTCGCGGAGGTACGCGGTGCAGCTTGCAGCACGTAATTAGTTGTTCACACTACTGACACGGTTCTCGCGGCGCGGGCGCTTCTATTGCGGTTTCCCGCCGTTTTCACCGTGCAGCGTTCCGGGTGGCGCCTCGTGCGCGCACCGGTTTTGCATCGTGTAAATCACTTGTCTAATAAGCTGCATGCTCAAGCTTTCAAATCGTCAAAATTCAACAAAATTTATCAGAAAATACATCATTATTTAATAATACATAATACACAGTCATTAAGAAATACATCCGAAATCAGGTAGGTTTTTTTCATTATTAATTAAACACTTACACAAATAACATACAGTGTAACATAATATGAACCGATGTTACATAATCCGCTTTCAATTCATTTCATCCATCATCATGTTCATCGTAACGAACTAGTTTATCAAATCTTACAACTACTAATGACGTTACCATGTTTTAATTCAATAAGCTCATTACTTTCAAACTCATCATTTAGCGTGAACAGCGCAAAGTCGATAATCATATACATTTTCATAATTTATTGCTAAGTATTCCTATTTCCATGTATAACCGGCATGCTTTCAATAGATTCATAATGCATAGCGGCCCGTTGGGCCAAAGAGAACATTCGTTACATCAGCTGCATGAGATAAAGATCACAGATATAGGCAAACACATTTTTTATGCTTCGTAGGAGTGTTATTTGTACTCGGATCTCTCCCGCTTTCTTTAATGTTATTTTTAAACAATGTTATGCATTTTTCATTTATTTATTAATTATTTTAACCAGACACAAACACAAACATCATGCCACACGTACACTATTCATACAATATTCATCTCATACTTCCTAACGTGCTCATAATATATAATCTTTGTTAGATTTTATAAAAGCTTCTTTCGATTTTATAAGGTTACCACGCGACACCAGATAAAGTCCCATAGTGTAGATATGTGAATATATTCTAAGTTATTCGTGGTCTGTCTCTATCGTTGAGTATTACTACATCGGCCGCTACGACATTTTTTCTTTTATTATAATTTTATATGTACTGTCATGCGCGTGGGTCGACAAGATGAATTGGTTCTTGTTGTTTTGTTTCTTTTACGACTATCTTGGTGTACAAGACAAGTTCTTACCGACTTATAGCCATTGATTTTAATGTGTATCAGTTTGGCACCGCCTGATTTATGGACGATTCCATTATTGCCCTTTTGCTATGCTTGTCCAGATTCTCTGGAAGTCTTCTTTGTCGCACGCAGGCTATTAATTTAATATTTTAACTAAAATATTTTAGTGATAAATAAAAAATATATATATATATATCTAAGTTATTGTATGGATGGAGTTGACCACGTAAAATGTTCGTAGCGCTGACAGCAGCAGTAAGACTTGATGATACATGCCCTAACAATATACTAAGGTAGACTATGTCAAACTTTATAAGCGAATGCATTTTATACATAAACATTTAGATTTAATATTTGTTTGCGTTCTGAGAGACATGAGTTGAAGCTCGCACACTATTTTTGTACAATAAATGCTGTGTCCAGAAAATATTTATTGTTTTATTTACATAAGTTTCTACGGGAGACTTGATCCTGATCAACATGGTAATTAATGTCTGTGGCTAATTTAATTATTATTCATACTTCTTAGATAATGTTGCGGAGATTTCCTTAACTGCCGATGCTATAGAATTGATTGTGAATTCCTCACGTGTTAGTTTCTTGGTCATTTTTTTCACATGAATACTTGGAAACACTATGGTGCACATGAAAACGTGTTTTGTAAACAGTGATGTATTTACGTAACAATAAGCAAATGGCTATTGTGGTTGTACAGCTGTTCTTAAGTTACGCCATTCGACATGGCAAATGCTACCGATATGCTTCTTTATGTAACGTTGCATTTGTGTTTGTTAAGTACCTACTTAACTTACTACTATTAGTTCTTCTTCATTCAAACAATTTTAGATGAAACACAACTTTGCCATTTCAATCATTGATGTTTACTGTAAGTTGTCGTCATATTGTGCAACTCTTTATCTTCAGAGTCCCTTGACTCCTCTACTATCGATGGAACAGCACCAGAAAAGGGCGTGCCTTCTTGGCAGATATTTATTTTACCTTCAGCATTACCAGGCAAGGACGCCGCCTCGACAATGTTAAACATATTGACTAGTATTGCTAACATTGTTGCCTGTTATTATTTGCTATAAGTACGAGGCAAGAGAATACAAGCGAAAACAATATTGATTTTAAATTGCATAGTATTTTTCTAAATATTTGCTTAACGTTTTTTGTATAATATTTAGTTTTGTCGTAAATAAAGGATTAAACCTGTTGAAGTCATCGTTTGTTTTTAAAAAATATTTTTAATTGAGCTTGTTTTAATGTTAACAATTATTATTAAGGAATAATGACTGTTTTTATGTTTTGAATACTACGTGTCGCTCGTTAAAATAGTAAATTATTTTCTCACTGTTTTATTTGCTTTAACAACAAAACTGCTTAATGTTTCTTTACGTAAGGAACGAGTGGTTCTTCTTGGAATATTTTTGAAGATTCCGTAAGACGCTGCGCACAATAAAATATCAAGAGAAATACAAAAAGTTTAAAAGTTGGAACGATCTTGGCCGCAACTCTTGTTCAAATAACGAGGATTCCAGCCGTGATCTGCCGCAAAATGCGCGTATCTGTACGTTTTACTGTTTTCTTGAACCTGGAAATTATGTTTTTTTGGCAATTTTTTTCCAAACTGCAGATGATAAAGAAGATAAAACGTTGGAGCGCTCGTTTAAAAAAATCGGCTGTCAGATTGTTTATGTGCTATCTTTGCACTAATTAAAAAAACGATATAAAATTATGTATAAGTACATTCCTTTCGATTGAGCTCATAACCCGGCTGCCATTCAGCACTTATTATTTCTTATACTATAAAAACCTTAATTTTCATTCCGTGGATCAAACCAAACACAGCTCAAATTCATATTTTCAAAGCATGAAATGATAATTATTATTATTAACTTTAGTACTCTGCAAGTAGTATTTTACAACCTAAACAATTATGATAAGTACATGTTTAATTAACCTGCCTTGAACATTTCCCAAGATACAGGAACTTCTGGTTAAACATCCGAACCTAATGTATAGGAAGTAGCACTTAGCATAGCAGACATGCGTTATTGTCTAAATACGTTTGCCGGTCGTACAACGCGTTTATTAGCATAACAATTAGTCTTTGACGTAAACTATAGTAAGCATGTAGTAATTCAACTTACATCAAGTAAGTACCTGGTAAATAATCCATAATAAGCGTTAACATCCTCTCACACTATTTTAATTCTTACATAATCCAAAAAAAAAACAACACTACAACTACTTATAGTAAATTGTTCTTGAAAGTGGATGTCTCTCAATCGAAGTTTATAAAATAATCAAACACGATTAGCCCGATGCTTGGTTTTCTTAATATTCTTGCTGTACTAAGTTGAGACATAGACTCTTACAAATACTACATAATGTATGCTATGTGTACGGGATATTGAGTATATCTTGGACGGAAAAAATGACTAACGAGAAAAAGCCTGATTACCTCTCAAAGAAAGAAGCTAGAGTTATTTAGTAACTTAATACGAAATAACAAATACAACATCATCTAGCGTCATCCGGCGAAAATACAAGGCTCTACGAAAACTGGAGGAACTAAAACATCATGACTACAAAACTGAATAATTTAATGTAGAATCTACATTTACTTTAATTTCATCTTTTAGAGTATTTTTTTTGTTATTGTAAGAAATACGGTGGAAAACTGTTTCACAATATACTTACCTCGAACTTTTTCCCTGAACATAAAATTCTTGAAATGTTACTTGTCAATTTCTCCAAACAGTCACCCCTGATTTGCGCCACGTGATTTATGGATCTTGGCTAATGGGAATCACAACAATTGTTTTAGGCAAAAGAAACCAGGCAAGTTTAGCTGGTTCACTGCTAAAGCATAATGTTTCATGTTTACACAAACGGAGTTTGCCGTTCGCCACGGTCGGACAAGGTCGCGGGCCACGTGGCTTTTACAACGACGACGCCTAGAGTGCCTCAACAATAAAATACACAACTTCAGAATAGAGAGCTGCCCTTTTGTTCTCAGAGCCGAGCATAATCCGTTACTGACGAATGCTAATGTTGTTTTTAGCATTTGTAAATTAGCTTTCTTTTAATTTCACCTACTCGATATAAGCTCTTCTAAATAACGCGTAGCTACGTACAGCAGTCTGCACATCAACATACTCCACTCAACTTTGTTACGACCGATACATGTGCTGCCCGTAACGTACACCGTACAGTACAATTCTAAGTTGTTAGCTGTATTTACTATGTAGTTGTTTTGCAAGATTAGATTACTTTACCTAAGGTGTAATTTAACATTCATTCACACCTAAGCCACTGTTGATCTAAGAGTTAATCAATCAATGTTTATGTATTTGTATGTGCATCCTTAAGGAAAACTGTCTGGCAAAGACAGCATAGCAGTGGTAGCAAATGCGCATAGGAATTTCTCTGGCTATCTGCGGCGGCGGCGTTACGATAATTATGTCTAGTGGGTGCAACCTGCTAACTTAAGCGCGGGCGGCTCGGCTGGTTGAGGGCCAGTTTCCAATTTTCCATTGCTGCGTCGATACAGGAGGCAGTAGAAAGCTGCTGAACGGAAGTTTCTCCCGGCTTTCACTGGCGCGAGCGCAACTGGTTCCCGGCCCTATATCTATCGTGTAGTTTATTAAAAGCGTTATGTTCCCATACGCTGTCAGCCCGTTTGATATCGAATGTGCCTTCGTACGGACTCAGAAAGCGGAATTGGCTTCGAATTTGAAACTAGTTGCATTATTTTGCGCTCCCTACATTTGTAGGTAGTTCGTTACAGATACATTTCGGAGGCTAACATCCATCTTCAGAGTCTGAGATAACTAACTACTTACTTGACATACTTTAACGTCTGTTTATATTAAATTTTTAAATGGCATCGCGATAAGCGACAGCTTAATTTACACAGCATTACACTTAATAAATACAGTTTCTTAATACCTCTGCAAGAAATAGACTAATCCCTCATCTTAGTAGATAAGAAGATACTGTACTGATACAACAGCTTAGCATAAGGATTTCTCCTACGGCTTAGTAAAGACTTAAATACTTACGTAAAATATCAACTTAGTACTTGAAATGCAACTCTCTTCACGAGAGACGGTGAAACTCGAGAGCAATAAACACTTATTAACATGTTAACTGTCACGCCAAGACGTACAGAACAGACAGACACATCACCCGTATTACTCCTGAAGACCAGTTCAGAGCACGCAAATAAAGAAATTGCTAAATAAGCGGCGATTATTATTAAATAAATTGGTATGTTTCAGATGTTTACACTAAGCAGTTAGATAAATCTCTACTTTAATTAATTTAAAAAGTCATTGCCACCGAATTATATGAGTTTTAGATCGACATTTTGTTTTAACTTTTTAATAATATTACCTTTCCCGCTTCGGTCTCAAATATAAATGCATTTTAATGGCAAAGTCGTGCTCCAATCAAAATATCGCTCTTTATTCACAGCGACTTCTAACTAAAGCATGACTCTCATTCATAAAACTTAGGTCGTGGTCTCGTATATTTTGTTCCATTAACAATTATTGATATTATACGATACCATTTCTACTTCGTTCTTCCTTATCGCACAAGTTTTATTATAATTAAACGCTTGCGGCGATACACTATACCTTAAAATTTGTATATGTATAGTACACAATATGATTATTGCCTATTCGAAACAAATTAATGAAGTGTAAATAAAAGACGTAAATCTGAATTGAGACAGGATTGGTGCCATCGACAAAGCTACTGGCAAGAGAAGCGTGCATGGTTGTTGACCCTGATTTTAATAAAAACAATAATAAATTAGTATAATTTGTTACTCGAAGGAGGTATCTTTGTTTCCTGTAACATAAACGAGCAGCGCTCGTCATTTGGGCGGTCGGGAACGCTGGCTCCGCTAACGACGCAGCCACTAATTTAAAACAGCTTATCCTTTAACGCAGCATTATTTTCGGACGATGAATCTGACGTCTTGGGCATGCAAATCGACTGAATAATTTGTCCGTAATTAAATGTCAGATCAGAAATGTTTTATTTGAGTGCGCATTTTTATAGCTCACCCAAGAGAGAGAAATAGCTCGTTTTGTTTTTGCGAACAGCAAGAAACCAATTAATCTCAATATGGAGCATAGAGGTTGCTTCGTGAAATATTAAATACATGAATGCCAACAGATTCTAGAGAATTAGTTATTAATTAAATAAATGCCGACCAGTCCTTGCTGCGAATTGAAATTATAAAGACATTCCTAAAAGTAACAATTTGAAGAATTTATCAAATTATCAAAGTTAGTTTTTGATTTCAACGTACTCGTGACTGCTACTGTAATAACTTGTCAAAGATGCACTTTATGTTTTCTCGAGTGTTTCTTCAGTTATCCTTAGTCACCTAACAATAACACAATAACAAGCAAGGGTGTTCCAATTTTATTGCATTTCACAAATTACCTAGCTATGTTTTCCCAACTAGCTTATTGCGAGGTAGGTAACGCGTGCCAAATATAAAATATACGACACACGATAAAGCGTACGTGTGCTCAATAATTAATTGAACAAATGAAACGGAAAATTCTGAACGCGCAGTTTTTTTTTTTAAATAAATAACTCGCAACATCGTAAGTCGTAGATTGACTATTTACATAGAACAGATTTAATATCAGAGCGTGTTCGTGATGTTTTTTTTAAATCGAATAGAGTTAAAGTAAGTATGTAAATGTTTCAACGTAAATCCATAGAAGCCGTATAAAAACATCTTGTTACTAGTGCGTTGAACTTGTCTTATTTGTCACGTTTATCGTTTTAAAACACAAATAAATCTGTAACGGATTCCTTGGCATGAATGCAAAATGCACTTGGGGATAATGGCTTAGCAAATTGCGAAAACGAAAATAAACTAAATGGTTTGTGTGCGGTGATGCGGCTTTAGGTGTTATGATCTTGACTATAATGTTGACATTTAAAGTCATTAATGCAAAGCCGTCAGATGCACCTCCCACACATGATCGATAGAGCCTAGAGAGTTGCCACGTGATTTCATAATTTTCCCCGGAGGCTGTTTTCTCGCGCGTGCTATGATAAAGCGTGGTAATAGAGGTGTTCAAAGAAAGGCAATAAATATTGCTGCATATACTCTCAATATAGGTCGAACTACCTAAGTGAAGTCTCAACCTTCGAAATCTAATTATGTTTACCATATCGCAAACAATTTATCTTAATCCCAGTCAATCCTCTATTTGCCTATCTTTAAAATTTATCTGTTATAAGTGCGTTGGCCTTTGCGTTATCATGAATTTTAAAAACACGATAGTAATATCCCTTTTTTTTTTTTACTGTTTCGCTAGAAAATTAAATTATATTAAATTTGCTTTTTGGCTTCCAGTTTTTATATGAAGGCTTGAACATGGATTATTACGTTATGACTAGCTGTCTGTTGTGGGGCCTATCACAGTGCTACACACCGGTCCGACCACGTCGATACGAGAGCAATAAGAAAGTTGCACGGCTGATCTCTCCAATGCGATTGATTCTGTCCACCTCCTCCGCCGGCAGCGCCATTCAGATCTTTACTGGCCGGAACAAGAACACGCATCACTAATAAATAGCCTGCTACAGGTGCAATGTTGTGGTTGCTTGTGTGATACTGTTGTATAATTTGTTTGCCTGACTGTAATTCGCCATTTAAGTTTTCATTCAATAATTAAGTTTCATTTTTCTTTTATATAACACTCCTGTTGACTGCTGATTGGAGTGTTGCTTTAAGAGTTTAAAGTTTTTCTCTTTTAGTCTTTGACTTTCATATGACTCTCGTTAGAAGTAAATTTGAACGCACAAAATATTATGGTAGAGCACAATTGTCCCGACCACTCACAAATAATTAGGCATGGCCAAATAAAGCATGAGGCAGCGCTAACGAGCACGCTGGCTCAAAAATAATGACGGTACCCCTCAAATCGGCATATAATGGTAAGCCGAATTATCTTTGTCCTTTTTGCGTCCTTGTCGGTCTCCTTGCTGGCAAAACAGCGGAAGGAGGGTCCTGGACTAAAATAGATACGGTAAAGATCGCATTCGTAAATGTTGCTGATTGGGCGCACGTGACAACGACCGGCACGGCCGCACCCGACCCACGCGGTGAGACTGTTTCGTTTAAAGTCTTATCTACCTCGCGTGTGTTACGTAGCGTAGCTACGAGTGGAGATAGTATCGCCACAAATAGATTTTCATTTGTCATACAATAATATGGACAAATCAGAAAATAACTTATGCATTACAAACAAAATGGTAGTATAGGATGTTATGACTACGAAGCGTCCATAAACTTTACTGGCGCTAAAAAGGTGGGCGGCAGAGAGATGGATTCAAATCGCAAAGGTTATTTTACGATAACCGTCCTATATCAAACAATTGATATTCAAAGCACTTCTAGATCTTAAATTTATGTTTAATTCAATGGCCTTGCGCCAAAACCAGTATTATATTCCGACGCCTATGAGTTGAACAGAATCGTATAAATGTTTATCTCAATTTGATCCAGTTTCGGGGCATCTACCAAGGTGATGTTTTAGTCCGGTTAGTTAGAGGAAGTCCAAAGGCCGGGATTCATTTCAGTTAAGGTTGATCACATGCCCTTGCTCTATTTAGGACTGACAATTTATCAATTAAGTTTGATGCTTTTGGAGGTTGAGGTTGAGGCCTATCATAATTTGAGAGATTCGGCCTTTGCGTGAGTCCGGAATTTGCGTCGTACGTATCGTAAAGTAAAGTAAAGCAGGATCATGTTTTGCCGAAATAGGTAGAGTTTGGGGATATCTCCGCCTGTCTGTAGTTTTCGTGCTGACAATACCCGATAAAGTATTGGTAAAAGTTTTTATTTCCCTTTGTTATTTTTGAGACATCCCACTATGGGGTGCTGCGTTGTCACCGATAACATGTGATTTTAATAAAGTAACTATTACTTGAAACTTTTTTATTTTTGATATAAAATTACTCTATGTAGCTCGTACTATGGGGTGGGAAGATATTGACTGGGTTCTAACATGCTTTAATGTTGAAATAAAGTCCTTAATACTTAATTTTTTTTTTAGAAGTCTGTATTTTACTACCACTCGTCGTACCTAACGATAAGCATAGAACATCGATTAGCTAAAACTCACAATAGATACAAAACTTTCATATCAGTGTATATCTTGCATCTAATCTCACCCAAGCTCTGCAAACACTGCGACTGTGCTAAGCATGTCACGTAACTACTTTACTTCCCGGCTAAAAAAGTATGCTACATAAATAGATACTACTTCGAACTAAGTAGAATGTAAATAAAAACATTAGATTCACGGTATCTGTACAATTTTTATGTGCAGAAATCCTTGGTAGAAACTTAGAAGAGTCGATTGAAAAATGTTTAAACATTTAAAAATATAAATGACTGACCCCAGAATTCTTGAAATTTTAATGCCATCTTATATTAATTGCTTAACTTTATTTCTTTTCAATATTTTTTTTTCAATATATAATTTAAAAAAACCTTTTAAAAGGACAGCGCTAGTTGCAAGTATTTAATGTTCGTATACTAGCATGTTCGCCGTATGCACAGCACAGCATCGAACTCTTAACTAGCATGCTGTATGCAAAGTAATTCTAGATACGGGTGTACGTGGCTGTTCCACGGCATTGTGCTCCCGGTTCGCACTTGAATCATGCGTGATCGGATGAAAGTGCGATTGTGTCCCGTATCGCAGCATCTTCCCACGGCGCACGCGTTTCTGTAACGAATGCCACCTGAAACGCCTAATGTATACGAGAGAGGCGGCTAAAAAAACATTTCAATGGAGCACACGGAGAAGCTATTGCCTCTTTGTGACATTAAAAGCACTTGTATCTCGCTAATTAAATAAACGAGCCAGCCTTTTTTTAAACCTATTTCTACACTGTATTTATACTTCCCAAAAAGTTGACTGAAAACAAAAGGCAAGCTCCGCGCATCTTCGAATAAATCAACCGTGAAAATCACCCGTCAAGTTCCAAAAGATGAACAGACAATCCTTTAGGTTTTTTGAAAGACTTTGCTCCTTTCAGCGGTCTTCCAAAAAAAGGACTTTCTTATTTCGTTTGAATTTTTTTGTTTCTGTAGGGCCAGTATTCGGATTCGGAGCATGTCATCGATTAGAATTCTTTCTGTCGTTTGGTCTCTGGTATTTTTATTCCAAATACTTTCAACCGTAACTAAAGGCTAAAAATAAAATGTATGAATAGAAAAACACACGAGAAAACCGACTCAGCCGGACGTTTTTAATAAAATGTTCAGGTTAATAACCGACAGTATGTGCAAGAGCCTATTACATCATTTTAACCATTTGATTGTTGCTTCCTTCCGTTTAGCTTTATCTGACCATAGCTAATTACTTTCGATCTAAAAAATTATACCGACCTAACCTTGATCTTGATGGTTTTGTTTTTAAAAATTGATGGCTAAAAAGGTTCTGCTACTTTTGCCTATTGATGCTAACGGCTGTGTACCAGTTTTTTTTTTTCTAGGAGCATTAGTTGTGGCGTGATCCCTCTTATTTTTTCGTTGTCCTTTGATTAATGACGCTCCCTTTAATTGCACCTACGTGAGCTGAGCGCGTGCAACGACCACAGCCATCAGCGAATCGTTGCCGACTTCTTAAAATAAATCCCTGTATAAAGCACCTGCCCCTCTTCCCGCGCCGCTGATTATTGTGATCTGCTCCGCGGGGTGCAGGTCGACATTCACACGTAGTTTATGATCCTAATCGGTACCGTTTTACTCTCTGGCCGCTGTTCTAAGTTCCAGTTTCAAAACTGTTATGTATCGCCAGCAGGGCTTATTTGTGAAGTCAAACCACCACCCACATGGTCATGTCCGATTGAAAGGCAATGACTATTGTTACGCCGTTACACAAACCCCTGGGCGAGCTGTCTCAATTGACACCGAACATGACAGCTAAAACACTCATGTTCCGTGATAGCACAACTCCAAGTAGAGCCTTTATTTTCTTGGCTCAGCAATAAACGGATGCGTGAACCCCCGGGGACGCAATGTATCAGTGTGCCGGTCACCCACGAGGTTGAACCGAGAGCCGATAATGATTATTGATACCGAGCCCGCGGGCGGACAATCTGCAATGACATCTGTGCATGATTGCTCCATATTTTCGTACGTTCTCAGCGTGTAATTTCACGTGTAACGAGCATCAACTCTGTAATATACAATGCGTTAGCCCGAGGCAACGATTATCTTGCTATCGTCGGGACTCTTGATTGATTGGTAATGACCGTCCTTGCATGATCTTCACGTGATATTCAAAAACAAAAGCTTTGTTTGCTTTATTAATTTGTCTGGAGAATTGAAATAAAACTGGTTTGGCAGCTCTGCTCGTTTTCGGTTTTTACTTGCTTTGTGGGTACCTGTCGAACGGACTGATGTTTTCTTTAATGTACAATATTGTGGCTGCTAACTTACTGCTAATGAAAAGTTAAAGTATTGTTATTGTTCTGTGCAGCCCGAAGCGTCCAATCTATTTAAAGTTCAATTTCTACTTATTGACTCCTTCAATTCTCATTATATTGCAACTGTAAAGGCTATCAATTGGTTTACCATTCCTGTAGGTTTGAGATTTAACGTAGAAACAACTTAGTTAATAAACTTTCTGCGTGCGTTGCTTGGCCTGATCTGATTCCATTGCAGTGAAGTGACACGCACGGCTAATCGATCCGGCTTTAGACCAGAAACCTACCCAACTAACAGACAACGATTCCAATGAGCACTTCTTCGCCAATAATAGGTTCTATTTTACCACGTTACAGCAGCACTTCTGTCTGCGACAGCTGATACAATCTTGTCGCAGCATCACTGAGTTCCTTTTATGGCCTTTACGTGCCAATTGTATCGATTGTGATGTGACGCAGATAGTTGAAATCGCGTCGAGGTCAGTCAGTTCTTCCGAAAAAAAAAAAACTTTTGTATCCATTCATGTGTTAAGAGCTAGCGGAGTGAGTATCATGTTTTGTGTTATTATTTGCGAAGGCTAGATATTTATGTTGCTGTAATTATTCAATCTTTTCCTATTTTAAAAAATTTGCTCTGGCTCTGGTTCTATAGATTTATCTGAAGGTGATCTCTATGGGAGGGACCGTGATGCTTTACGAATAAACTCAAAGAGTTGGGGTCAGGGCTCATTGTGCGCTGCGCCGCCGGCGGCGGAGTGCTGGTGGTTGATTTATGTTGACGCTGTGCCGGCGCTTCCGCGGTGTCCGGTGACCGTGCCAAAGGACGGGAGCAATGCCCCTTTTAAAATATCCAACCACAGGGCTTTGTACACACTATCTCCTCCCACCCTACTTCCATTTCTTCCTGTGCTTATAAACTGATGCAGCGTTTTCCGTTTCACCTATGCTATTAGGGCGATGCAATAGATCTCGCAAACCGCTGAGATCATCTTAGAAAATCTTTGCTAAGGAAACTGGGGCAGCGCTACTAAATGACTGATACCAACATGTTTCTCGTCTGCCGCTTTGTGGTTTCCCTTCGGCGGTAACTTAAGTAGCCGAGGACGGCATTAATTAAACGCGAACCAGGTCCGCGGAAAAAGCTCAACGGTCAACGGTTTCTTGTGTAAACCGAGACTGCAGAAAAAGGGTAACGGACCGTTGTATTGTATGTATAGGATTTCGCCGCTGTTATAGGTATTTATCATTTTATATTTACCTGTACATATCAATTTATTCGGCTGAAATTAAAAGTGCCATTTCTATGTTGTTGATCATCGGAGACACCGTCATTATATCATTTCTCATCCCATCGCTTTTCATATTCTATTCCTCCAAACAAGCCACGGGGCCATTCGTCAAGCGTTCCCGGTACGTCCTTTATCACAGTGCACTCCGTATGATCTCTGTGTAGAGCATCATAGTAATTGGATACACTTACCAGCGCGGCCCCGGGCCGCTGCGCCTGCCGCCGCCGCCGCCGCCGACGACGACGTCAGCCGCTCAAATTTATCGCCCTAGCAAATCATTGCGCTCATCTCTATACTCCGCAACGCTAGAACTCGAAAACTTCCCGAGTAAATTGTTTGTGGCAGTGGATCATCAAAACAAAACTCCTGCCTCATGTAGATTGTGCTTTAGAAACACGATTTGTTTTTAACAATTCTGATTCGGAACGACTCATAAAAAAATGATTACAGTTTGAAACTATGAAACGCCATGTATTACTTTTCATGTCATAACGATATTGACTTTTGATTTATTGATTTATAGTTTTAGCATAAAAAATATTGTAACAAGTATCAAATTGCAGCCGAGCAATTTACCTAAGACCTAAGCGATAATTATTCAATAAAGAAATACTCCATAAAACATCCTAATTACTTAGGCATAGCTATTATTAGGTGTTAACAAAAAGCCTCTTCGATGTCCTGGAACAAAATATACTCGCCACGGTCATTAAGACACGTTAGATTTATCGCCGTAGCAAATCATGACTGCTGTCCTGCCTGAGATGGCATAGGCTACATTATCTCTTCTTTTGTATTGTATGTACCTGCAAATTTTTGCGTAAAGCTTATTTAGTTGGCTTCTTACAACAAAGTCTTGCAACTCTTTGTTTTTCTCGTCTAATTCGTCACCGTCATTTTGGTAATCGATCGAGCTGGAGCGGCAACGCATTATCCTTTGTATCAACTGAGCTAAATCTGCTAGTGATAAATGAGAAGCGTCTATCGTGCGGCTATAAATCAGTGTCTTCATAGCGTAAAAGCTCTCACGTCTCTTTACCCGACAATTCGACAGACGTCAAATCACCTTGGCCTTTCATCCTTTACGCTGCTGCTAGAGCTCTACATTTTAAAGAACATAATAATTACAATTTCATTGAAGCGAAATTCGATCATAATAATTTGATCTTTACTCGAGTCTCTCGTAAATGCGAAAACATTTATATAGCGCCCGTGATTTGTGGAGTTGACTTTCCCTGGTCAAGAGGTGAACATCGTTTTTTCTCTGCTTGATTAATGTTTCTTTGAGTACTCACATTTAGAGAGAAGCTCATCATTTGTCTTTGAAAATCGAGGTCAAGGGTGTCTTTTTCACAAGCTCTTTTAATCTAGACTAGTCGACCCGGCGAACTTCGTACCGCCTAACCTATTACTATGTTGTGCATGTATTATACTTCTCCTGAATCACTCTGTCTATTAAAAAAATCATTAAAAATCCTTTTATATTTTTAAAGATTTAAGCCTACATCGCGGGAAGCGACTTTATTTTATACTATGTATTGATAAAAATAAATTGTTTATAAAATTGATAAAATGTTGGGTGGATAATACGTTTTTGTGCACATTTTCCTCGAAGTTTAGTTCTGATGATTGTTTGCTTATTCTGTTTCTAAGTTGTGAGAACCCTGCCATTGGGATTGCGAAAGATAATATCAGGTTTCAATCACGTGGTAGACTACCGGTAGCCCAGGAGCAAATGTATGGCTTCGTGGAAAAGCCTGCCCAGGCTTCCCCACAACAGTTACCGACACAAGCCCGTAATTCGATACGTGCGGGCGGTAGGTTCTTCGCACTGGTTATAGGCTGTCTATAGGTACAGTTTCTAGTGTTTTTGCTTACTTATATGATAATAGCTCCCTGGTCCACAGTCTATATCTTTATATTTTGTAAATAAAACGGGGTGACACTTTTTGATGCAGTTTCATCTATTTATGAACAAACGGTTGCGTCATAATCATAAAGAACACTGCTCGTACGTCATTTATACTATCTGGGATTTGTTTCGGTAATGAAATGTGACTGAGAGCGGGACCATCGACTGGCGCGGCCGCGTGATGTCGGCCTGGTGTCGAAACAACTTTACTAAATTATATCTATTTTAAGCCAGTTCTTTTTTTCAAATAAAGAAGTTGAAACCCTCAAGTCAATGTTGACGCAAGTTAGCCAGACGCTAATTCGCAATAGGTGAACTGGGTCCGAAACTCTTATCTCAGAGTTTTGCCCAGTGTCCTACAATGCAATGTGACGCTATTGTGATGCCAAGTCAACTCTAACTGACAACTCTTACTCCTACTGTTGAATAAAATGTATTGGCTATCGACTTTGTTCGTCGTAAAAGCGAATACGTTTAGCTTAAGCAATATATCCAGAAAACTGAAAAATAAGGAAAACTTGTCAACGAGGTCCGATTACTTTATGCAGCGTCGTAATTTTCAAAATATCAATATATATAAAACTCTTCCGTTACTGACTGACTGACTGACTGACTGACAGACAACGCAGAGCCGAAACTACTTGGCGTAGTGGGCTGAAATTTTGCATGTAGGTTCCTTAGGGAGTGCAGGTGAGCACTAAGAAGGGATTTCCGAAAATTCCCACGGGAACAGGAATAAACGGGAATTTTGTGTTTATGAGAAATCTTCGCGGGAAAAACCGCGGGGCAGCCTCTAGTTATAATAATCAAATTTTAATACAAGAGAAATGTGTCGACTCTTGATATAGAAGCTTTGCAAATAGTTTAAGTTACAACACGGCTTCGAAGAAACACGCTGCCCCCGGGCGCCCGGTCCGCTTATGAAATTGAAAATATAATTAACAGACACCGCGGCTGAACTACTTCATTATAAAATTGACCTGCCTTTTGACGCCTACTGCATAAATATGAACTGCAGTTTCACAACCCGCCTGCGCCGCAATCGCCTCAGCAAAATGTTATTCAAACAACTTTTTTGCTCTTACCGGGTTGCATAGGTAATTTCTAATAAGACGTCTCTTAGTAATTAGGAAGAAATGAATAGTTATAGCTATTAGCGATTTCCGCTTTTCACGCCATTACTGTGAACTAATGATTTAACGCTTTGCTGCACGGCACACGGCACGATGGTCGAAGCAAAAAACTTAGTTTGCAAAAGAATGAACTCATTTGCAACACGTGCCGACTGGCCGAGTGTAAGATCACTGAAAACTAATCACTTAGGAAATTTTTGTTTTAAACGTTTAAATATGATGCTTCATAATAATAATAGAACTGAAACTTCGAGCCGCTTGTTCACGCGATCATATCGTTAACAAATGACGTCCACAATAATGAATGATAACAAACATTAGTTCATGTCATAATTTGTAGCTAGAACAGCCTTCTCTACACTTGCACAAATATTATTCAGACTGCAACCTTGTCAGCTTAGTTGAGTACTTGGTTCCAAAGTTGCTTTCGTAACTTTGTTGGAATATTCTTGAATCTGATTAAATTGTCTTCCTTTTGTCCAGGGAAGCGCTATTGATAGTTCTATGCTCTACAATGTGTTTTCGAAGTGTTAAATATTGTGTCGACTACATGCAAACCTTTGTTTTATTTGCAATTTCACTTCCATAACGGGCAAGGTTCTAAGATGTATAAGTAACGTCACCCTAAAAGGACAGCTAGAAACAACTCTTCAATCAAGATTTATTGTATCACCGAGTAAAGAAAATGTAGGCCAGACATAGTCGATCAATTCCACGGCTCTATAGCTGGTCTCTAGGCATACTACTTAAAGATTGGACCAGTTTTTCCTTAACCAAATACACAGGGAAAATTGTTATGGTTCTAATTACAACCGATTGAATTAATCCTGATACCTCGATTTAATTTATTCAGGAAATAGCTCCCCTGATCCTGATTGAATACAAGGTTTAATGTTATTGTTTATCATTGTCTATAATGTTCGTCTCTGTGTGTGTTTCGGTTACCCTAGATACAGGTTCTTCCTAGTTGGGGGCTCTGAGTGTGATGAGTGATTTACCTTCTCTCTGTAATGTGTTATTATAAGGTTATTATATTATTATTTACGTTAAATTTTATTAATTTGACTTTAAACCAATAACGCAATAGGATTGGCACGCAATGTCCCGTCCCGTGGCAAGGCTTTTGTTGCACCGTCGTAAACACTATCGTTGAGATTCTATGGGGTATAACTTCATAACCTTGTCCTCATAAAATGGAATATATTATAGTAATATTTCTCTTTTATTTTCGTCTCATGACCTCTCGCCGACTGCCGCCAATGTGTCTTCATTGAGGTTAACTGGTTTTACGGTTTCACTTACCGCGTTGCCTGCTTGGAGCCAGTTCTTTATTGTCAGAAATCGAAGGATCCTCTATTTGGCATACATTTTAAATCCTGTTTCCGATGCCGTCGTGTCTGCAGATACGCCTTAAGCAACATTGCATACTCCCATTACGTGTAACATTTTATGTGTACCTTTGAGATATCGGCGCATGTTCTTGCTGTCAGCGCTCTTGCACTTTAGCATCTAACTGACTTGTAAATTCAACATTGCATAGATAACAATTACGTGCACTCCTCGGTAATGGAGTACAGTCAATCGAGTGCTTAGTTTCAGGTGTCGGTCTCAGAGACCGATAAGGGAGAGCGAGGTGCAATTTGTGTTTCTATAATATTCCGACCCAAGTGTATATCAGTGGTTTGCACGACGTAATTAAGACTGGATATGGAATGCCTATCTCTCAGCTCTTGCTGATTCGAGGTTAGCCACTTTACTCAACTCTATGTTCGATCTTTAACTACATAGGCTCGACGTTTATAGAAAGACATTTAGGCTTTTGCAATTGAGATCTTTTTTAATCGCTTTATCTACAATATGTTTATTTTTGTTAGGCGCTGATCGAGCGTATTAATGTCGCCATTTGAATAACGATATCCTTGAACTAGCTTCTTGTATACCTGTATATTGTATCGCAAAGTTACTACCTTTATTTCCGTAGCCAAAACCTGTACCATTAAATCACGAGCGTCGCCGCTGTCAAGAGCCTTTGTTATTGTTGCGGTCAGTTTTTACTAAGGCTTGAATGTATTACGTTTCTAACTAGATAAAAAAGGTAGCCTTGCGACTGACTATTCACGAAGTGTTATTTAGCAGTAATCCGAGCCTGGAGGGCAAAGGCGGGGCGTTCTTCTCTCGTAAATACATTGGGTTGTGCGCGAGTAGAGCTGCCGATTTATTACATATTTAGCTTGGAACGTGTTTATTTTCCAGACGTCTGATTGCGTTTTAGTGCAATAGCGTTTGCTTTGCAGTTTCAATTTATCATAGCGAACTGCTGCCGGCACCTGCTTGTGCGAAATCTGCGTGAGAACCGCAGAGCCTTTGCTAAGCTGTTGCCTCACAGGGGCGGCGCGCTGCGGCGGCGGCAGCATGGCGCAATTGCAACTGCATCAACAGTTTTGTAAACTATTGCGCTCCAATGCTTCCTCCGCCAGTCGCTGCTCAGCAGAGGCGCTCCACTTGCTTGCCAAACGAACGAAATTCTAAACAATCGCTTTTGTCTGTGCCCGATTATACTGCAGCGTTTTGTCTACTTTTCATTTTTATGCAGCTAATCTCAATTTGCCTTGCATTGCAATCTTGTTAGCACTAAGCCAGCAGTTTTACTGACAACAGAAAGTTGTCAGTGAACACGATTGTGCTTTGTAAACGCTTCCGTTGTCTAAAAGCTATTGTTTGCGCTATACTAAGTGATAAAAAGTGAAGTTGGGCGTAATTTTTTTTTTTTGAAATCGACTAATTGGAAACCGTCGGCCTGTCGTGAAAGTGAAAGAAAACTTTGTAAGCGCAGTAACTGTGCGCTTTGTACAAAAGAAGTTTGGTTGTTCTTTTACATTTTATTAGTGACTAAGTCGGTTATTTTAGGATTATAGATAGGGTTGTTTTAGGTCTAGCGGAAAAAAGGAACAAATGCTCATGATGTGTGTTTGGTGGTATGGCAGACTTCCGATGAAATCGTGTACAGTTATTTTATTATAATTTTTATGGCAAAAAGTATAACAATGCATTTTCTTAGTTTTTCTTAACAAAAACGTTGAATACGAATTAAATTGAATTTTAATAGTAGGTTTATAGCATTGCGTTGATATTTGCTTCAAGTATTTTATGAACAGAAAGATTTAAATTTATCCCTCAGCTGGCGCTGGCAGGCGTCTATTGTTACGCGCCGTGGGAGAACCTTACATTATCTAACACAAATAAATAACAAAGCTGTTTCTTTGTGCTTTTTACACTTTGAGAATATCTATTAACCTATTGATTTATAGGCATACAATACTTAATAGCATATTTATAGTTATAAATTTGGATGTTGCTATGCAAGGTGCAGGTGTGTGGGTACACTCGTCCCTCTCAGTCCGAGTGGGAGGGAGCAGGAAAGTTGTGTCAGTGGGCGCCGCAGGTGAACGCCCGGCACACATTCGCTTATCATCCGTCAGGCCGCAGCCCCGGGACTTTGCACCTGTCTTCATTGTTTTATATTACACCCGGACTATTAGTTAATTGACCCATGTGCGTAGGACGAATTACTTTAATTAGATTTTCTTGTTCGTAATTAGTTTGTTAATTCTAATGTTATAGTTCTGGAGAAAAGCGCAAAAAGAAGCGATTATCGTATTTCATTTCGCATCGTAAATAATTAGGTTAATATTTTTTTATACCATTAAGCGTAGATAATAACTGTGATAAATTCAAGTTAACCGCCCCAACCGTGACTGTTTATTAATTGTGAACGATACGTTATCAACTTCAATATAAAAATTCATCAGACGCTAATTGAAGAGTGCGCGTTATGACCATAACTGCTATTGGATAATGATCTATGAGCTCAATTTATTAGTTCTCAGTACAAAGATTTGATATGCAATAAATTTACAGGATGGGCTGTGTAGTAAAAAGACATTTTACTTCATGATCTTTGCTTTAAATAATTTCTTATTTTATTGTTACGTTCAATGACAGTAGCAATGATATTATAATATGGCCTCGTGATTGATATTATAGGGGAAGAGCAGCTGCTCTAACCACACACCAACTGCCTTGTCTTTGTCTCCAAACTGGGGACAGCTCTTGGGGACAGCAGACTCAATACTAGTCGAAGTAGGAGCCACTACAGCTTAACTTGCCCTCAGATCAGCAGAGCAAGTCTAATGTATTAAATAAATCTTAACCCAGAATAGTTTCTTAACGTGTTCTGCATCTATTTCTTTAGGATTAAGGGCGTCGCAGGTCGCCGGTGACTCAGGCCGTCTGCCGCGAGCACGTCTCTGTGTTGTCATCGTCCCGGAGCGATTAACGTTAATTGAATTCAGTGCCGATGCCGGTGCCTTGGTGACCTCTCACGATTCAGCTCGGATTAGATTCTATTTGATGGGTGTTCCGTGTATCCTTCTCAGTTGAGACTGGTTAGTGATAGAAAACTAGAGCGGCGTAACGTCAATATTTTATTTACTTAAAATATTTTCTAAATAGGTTCTTGGAATTCTCTATTCGTTGCATGTATGACCTAACTAAACTTAAATGTAGTATATTTTTCTCCCCCTTAGAAGCCAGTGTTAAAAGGATTACCAGAAGTAGCACTATGACTATGTAATAGCCTGGCTGGCTCCCTTTCCGCGTGGCTGCGATAGCGTTGTTTTGTCATCGCCCGAACGATTAAAGATAATTGAATCCACGCCGGATAGTGCCACGTTGACCTCTCACGACGACTGCCGACGCAGGATTCGATTCCGCTGCAGGGAAATACAATGGTTTCTAAAATATCTATCACCTCTGTGTCTATTACAAAAGTTTGATTGTAATTTATTAAATATTTTAACTTCATCAAAATTATCAATGGCAAAGCCTTTGTGAACGTTTGTTTAAATTATTATTTTCGATTGCAATGCACAATGCAAAATATACAATTAGTATATCAGAGCTTTCTAAAGATATAGTTGGACTAATGCCGACCCTCAAAGGTAGTCGGGTGTTTGATCCTTCCGACCTCATAGTCGTTAAAACTGGCAGTTTGGAAGGTCTATGATGAAGAGCTAGGGAATGGGGCCCCTGTGCTGCAATATCGTAGATATCACTTGAGATCCGCTGCCTTGTGATTTTGCAATATTGTATTATACAGCCAGTTGCTAACTTAAATCTTATGCTGAAGACATAAGAGACTTGATTTCGAGTTATACAGTTGCATGTTTACTATTTATGTTGTACAGAATTATGGGATAGGCCCTGATGGTTATAATAGATGGATAGGATGGTTGTTTATAAGAAAATTACTTTACAATTAACTGCGCTACATTACACAGTGCAAAAAAAAAAACGGATTATTGAAGTTATGAGATTATGTTTAGGATTAGGACCAATGCATAATCCTTTGTTAGCCGTTATTCCAATAATGAATACAATGAAAAACTTTTCATTTGGTACTCATATATATGACCAAGTCTTCATATTCATAAGCTATGACGATTTTATACCAGGAAAGTTTTTCGACATTGAAGCCTTAAAAGGGAATACCGGGCCACACTATGACAGCCTATAGGCATTTCCGGTATTTAGTATTCAACGCGTCGACGCCCCACGCATATGTCATTGTTTTTACCTAGAACCTGCTTGCGTTGATTTACCGACTGACAGCCTGCTGTCGTTTTCTAGAACTGCTTCTACTTATGCTGAAACCTTTTCATACTTTAACTGCAAATTGACAGTAATACATAACTGTCCTTCACTGTTCGTCGAGTCCGGTGCCTTATTATTGTTCTCCCCACTAGAAACCTTCCGCCTGTTTTCTGGTCTTCAATAGCAAATAAATCAGAAGAGCCATGTGCACCGAGAGTTTTTAAGGTTCAATTGAAGTGATCAAAAGATTGTAAATTGTAAGCCTTTAAAAAAATATAGGTATATTTGATAAAAAAAAATATTACCTACTTACCCTTAAGTTGTAAATCGCCCATTAAATTCAACTATGACGTTTTTGTGAAAAGCTTTAAACTTTTAATTTTCTAAGTACCAACCACTACTTTTGTATCTTTTTCTCTATTTCTTTATTTCATCATAGTAATTCTAGAGTTTATTTCATACGTCACGTACACGTAGCCGCAACGTTTTGCAATCGGTTCAGCATTTCTGTTACTGCATTCCTGTAGTTTAGTTCTAATTGCGTTACGTGTACGAGGAAATAATAAATGTTGCTATTTCTTTGTTTCAGGTATGTGTTCGTGGTTAGAAGTTGAGCTACTAAAACATTGCGTAGTAGTAACTTGTAGGTAAGAAATGTACGATTATTCAGCTTTGTTACCATGCTCGTAACTTTGTGTTCCTATCCCACAGCTTTTGTGCTCTGTTCTATGTTAAAAAATGGTCCTTTGCTAGCCTTACTTCACTGGACAATATGTATAATTGTTTATTCCTCCTTTTTTAAATAAGCTTTGGTAGGATTATGTGATAATAACTAATATTGTTTGTTTTTGGGTCTATCTAGCTATATCTCGTTCTCTTTGGGCACACTGAATACAGGTTTTACCTAGTTTGAAAGTGATCGTTATTATATTTGTTTATTCGAGGACTTGTTCTTCCTTGTGGTATGATTTGTTTTTAATACTGAGTATTCCGTACCAATCGCGATCGCGTGCCATTAGTTTGAGTGTCGGTCGGTGCACCGCGGGGGAGCTCTCGGCTCGGTTGACTTTACTATATATTGTAAATTTATGAGAAATATAATATTATAATTTTCTTCCTAGTTTTTACAGCCTAAATTTTTATATTCGGACTGATACGACCACTGTGGAATCCATGATAACAGCAAAAAAAATAACAATTTTTGTTTGCCATTTAAATTGACATAATTTTTATAGACTACATTCTAGCTAGGTTCGTTGGTAAACGTAACTCTATATAAAAAAGTAGGTTAACATAACCTTCATCAAAAGTAGTATTATTACGTGTTCCAAATAATACGACATGTGTGTGACAACTTGACAATGGATCCCACATAAAGTCGACAAATACAAATGTTTTTTTTACCATTAATTTGGAGTAGGTATACAACCAGTCGCGACAGAAGCAGTTTTGTATGCTTTTGTCGTAATAATTATCTACCTTTTGGTAAATATAGCATTTTATTAATCAATTCACATATTTGATCAATAGTCGAAGTCCCTATTATTAGTGCGGCAGCTGGCACATTAACCTACCCACCCTACTACCTTTACGCGAACCGCGTACTGCATAAATAGTATAGTAATTTACAATGTATAAAACGCTTTGTTCTTGAACATTTTCTTACTGGTGAGAAGTGACTATTCTTATTTTTTGTTTCTTGTTTAGCCTCCAACAACAAATTATAAGTAATTACTAAATAGTTCACACCTCGTTTGTACTGCATACTGCAGATGCCTTATGCCTCATTGTGTGTTAGTAGGCCAGTGACCGATATCATAGTAAACTAAGCTACGTTAGGAAGAGTTATGGTTATAGCTATGCTAAGTTAATAGGATTGTTAGCGTGCATAGAAAACATAACATAGGTAATTTACAGGTTTTTATTAAGTATGCCTTCTACAGCAGAGACCTAGTGAAGTACTTGCTGAAAAATTTTTTTTAATGCGAAACACTTCTTCTGGCTAGTCATATATAAAAAAACATCATCATCAAATACTTCGAAGTTCCAAACAATGAGGTTTAAGGCAAGAATAAGCATTTCGCGCAAGATTTTAATAATGTTTTAAGGAAGTATACAAGGTGTATTATGAATCTCTCCAGTTCCCCCCTTACACCAGTGCTCCAAATAAGTTCGCGTGACGAGGGTGACGCAACAATTTTCGCATATAGGTAATATGCGAGCGAATGGCCTCCTTGCATAATAATGATGCGAGCATTTGATTCGCACGATTTCGTTGCAAAAAGTAGCCAGCACCGCTCGAACGATGTCGGGCGCACGCCTGTCGTACACGATCTTTCGATAATTTAGCGAACCGTTAATGGGCCCCCTGTGAATGACGGAATCTTGGCTAGAAGGGTCCTAGCAATGCTAGCCATAATATTGTCTAGCTACTAACACTAAGGCATCTCAGCTCCGTTGAAAGCTACTTGCAAAAATGCGTGTGGCATTTATCACTCGTTATTTGAATACTAATGATAAGATAACCTTTTGACAACTTAATATTTAGGGTACCACATGTAGGTCAGACCGTGACGTACTTACCAATCTGAAAGATATTATATTTTGGACACTTGTCTTTCTTATTTATTTATAAACAGTCATGATGGTGCATCGTATATTTTCCCATTGTCACGTGCACTAACGTGCATTACAATTATAAAAGTGATTGTCTAGCTAGTATAATTAAATTAAGTACCGACTAGCGAATCAACACTGTTTGTTTAGAGTCAGCTTAATGCAAAAGTTTAAAGTACAATCTTAGTTTGGACTTTGCATTCTTTAAACTGCCCACTCAGGAGTTATTAGCCAATTAATTATGTACAAATGTATGCCGCTCTTACCTCTTACCTACTTACTAACAGTTATTAACATCATTGATGTAAATTATCATCTAGTCTGGATGTTTTATATTATTGGTGTCAGTTCCGATTTAGACAGGTTTAGTAAATTATGTCAACAAGATTCTAGGCTCTCGTGGAAACTGGATATAAGTTGCTTGATTTTGCGATAAGGAAACAAGATTTCTTCACACCAAGATTCTGCTTTACATAAATTCGCTGTGGGAATTCAAAGGAAACAGATAAATTTTACTTAAGAAATCATGACATACGTATATATGAACAAGAATTTGTTGCACAAAAATCGTTAACGGGCCGGAAATCTTATGTAAAATTTATTTGTGGAAATTAATCCATTTAAGTTACTGTTTTCAGGATAGCGTTCTTTCGTTTGCATATATTGTACTGGCATGACTACTTTTTAAAACCGAGTTTACTGTAATTAATAAGATTATAATTTGCAAATAAAAGCGTGAACATGTCCTGCATGCATATTTACAGTGTGCATTTGCATATACTCGCATTCATTAATACTTCATATTTTTCATTTTTGTTTTGTTAGTATTTGTTTCTGCAGTCTGTGACAATTACTTCATGAGATGCCTTTTTGAAAAACAAGTATAGGAAGGTATTTATTTTTAAAAAATAAAAGAAGCTGGCAGCTTTTCATCAAGCTTAGCTTGGAATCACAACTTCTAACAATTTTTAATTAAAGGTGTAACATAATTAAAAGTATCAGCCGTTTACCTTTACTTGTGCCGTGTGCACATTTTCTTTTTCTTTTAGATTCTTTAAGAAACAATAATTATGTTACTTGTTTTTATTTTATGACCTCAGTTACAACTCAGGAAGAAGGATTTTTTTAACGCTGAATCAGCAATATTTTTTATAAAAGTAATTAAATGTTTCGACCTCCAGGACAGTACAGGATTTATGTATGAGTCAACAAAAAATTAACTCGGTTTGTATCACAATCACAACACGCGATGTACAAAAAGTTGCGGCCACATTTGTCTTTTTTTTTATATTTGCTACGAGATTTTCTTATTTTATAGGTTTTGGTATACCGTAAGCCAAGATAAGTTTTATAGGTCACAGATCTAACCAAATCTCTCTTAGTAAAGTGCGTGTCTGGCAAGAATCGGCACGACATGATTAAGTTTTGACCGTTGTCGTCGTCGTGTGGCGTAGGTTAAAATCCTGCGCCGGATTTCAATTTTTTTAGATTTAGGGTGCATTTCTTCTATATTCTCCATTTATTTAATTCGGGTAGCAACTGCGAACCGGAAGACGCAGCGTAGGCAGACCCCTCACAATGTGGTCAGACGACCTTGTGAAAGCTGCGGATAGTTCACTAGACGATGAGGGTCGCTCAAGACCGGTCGATGTGGCGTTTTATGGGGAGGCCTATGTCCAGCAGTGGACGTCTTTCGGCTGAAATTATGATGATGATTTAATTCCTAAAACATTTCTACAAAATAACTGTATATTTTAATAATTTATATTTTACTGCTACAATACGTAAGATAGAAACTAGACGAATATACGTCGATAGAACTAGGAATAGGTGTGTGTTTGACTCTATGTTTGTCGATTGAGCCTCTATGATAAAGATATAACGTTTCAGACCTAGGATAGAAAATAAATAAAATAAAGTTAATCAATTACGGGTATAATCAAAGTAATACAGCAAACGTAACTAAAACCGAATCAAATAACAATTCGATCAGGAGTTGTTTGCTTCGTAAGAAATAGTGAGAAAAAAATATATTTGATTCGATACAGATTATTGAGTGAAATAAGAATTTGCTAATTACACTGTTTTACATTAATTACTTAGGTACAATGTTTTGCATACAAACCAGCATTGATTTGGTTATTTAACATTATTACAAACTGTAAAGGAAATGACGTAATATTGTTTTTTTTTATGAAGCGCCGCTCTTTGATTTTTTTTTTGCTATCTATGTAGTTGTAGATACATTGATATTGGAACACAACATTGCCCTGTAAATAAATGCCGCTCTATTCAAACAAGGAATATATAGCATCCGAGAAGTAATCATGAGCTGAATGAACCCGTTAAATGCGCTTTGCACCGAGAGTCAATAATGCATACCGCTGCAACAAGGATATCAGTAAAGGTCACTTGGTTTGAGGAGACCTGACTGGAAGGCCTTGAGGGCCGTGTTTCACTTTCCGTCGCCTCGCCGGCCCTAAGGGCATACTTCAGTCAGTTGCGTTGCGACTTGCGACTGTTAATTGCGACAGATTATTGACACTGGTGGATGGGCTGTGCCAGGAATGTGATAGCACTATCTCATGGTTAAAGTAAAATTAAGATATTTAGAAGTCTGCGAAAACAAAATCTAACTTCTGCAAACCATTTGCCACAGTTTGGCACTGGTCTTGATGGCCGACCTACTGTGCTAAGAGGTGATTTTTGGTAAGTTCACCACGCGGGCGGGTCGAATGCGTCAGTTATCGTTATCAGAAAACTCATCATAGTTCTAGGTATATATTTCTCTATACCAATTTTTGCAGTGTATGCAGCGGTTCGAATGAGCTGTTGGGTTGCTTTGAAGTTTACCTTAAGGCCCTGCGTCCCTACTGGCGGCGCGGCGGCCTCGTTTCTCAATTGTTTGCTTTTAATGTGAAATCTGCTTGTTCAGAGTTTCGTAGCGAGTTAAGAACCTTTACATGTGAATTTACATTTAATGATTTTTGGAATTTTATAGTACAATTTAATTTGGAAATTGTAATTTTAGACTTTTAAATTAACTTTATAATTATATACGATTATTTACGGCTTTATACGATTTCTAGTTGAGGAAAGGGATGTAGGTTTTATTTGAAAGAAAGAAAAATAACTTATTTAATCTAATAACTTATTTTTCCGTAGGTAAAGAAGCTCTTATATATTATTTTAAATAACAGTTTTCTATCTACGGAGATGCCATCCCGACGAGGAGCAATACCGAAAATCTAAAATTCAACTACTTACTTACCTAATTTTATTTATGAGAGATTCATCATAGAAAACTTTTATTTATACCTACAGAACCCAGCGTTATGACTTGAACTGGCGCACGTGAATAGTTATTATTTATGTCCAGAAGCACGTATGAATCTGTTTACACGTCGTATTTAAGTTTATTACTTTCGTAAAGTTTTATGGCTGCGTCATACATGGTACTGTATCACTATTCAAATTATCAATTCTCTTTATATCATGAAACTTGTTTATCAACAATTCAGTTCCTTAAAATAAAACACGTAATTCTTTAATATTATAAAATTTACTGTCCTTAGTGCAATTGCATTAAGATTGGGCTGTCACTTGCATAACGTTCCTAAGCAAAAACTACTTTATAATATTCTCGAATACATTGCGAGTATAGTTTTAATCATTACTCGATATAATACAACAGAGCTTTCATCGTTAGTGCTACGACATCCCATCATTGTTCCGTAACATAGCTAGCTCTTTATTTTACTGCCTTTTGCGTAATTTTCAAATACTTGTCTATAATACGATGCATAATTCTACGAAGTGGAATTCGACAGAGAACTTAGAAGATTTTTATCAGCACAGCATAATATCCAAAGCTTACACAATATTTCTTCTTTAAATTTAACGGTAGAAAAAAAATACAGTTTTTATTATTGAACCTTGTTGCAAAGTAAAATTCAATAATTATATACCGCTGTTAGTTGTCGTGTCGCCATGTACTCTATAAAAGTATTCGCAATGTGTTCGACCTCCGAAATTCAATTTGCTACACTTACGTTATACATGATACTTGTATTAAATACACGTATATTATTAAATTTTAATTATAACAGATGCAAAAGTAAAAGTAAAAAAATGATTTATTCAATACAGGATACAAGATATCGCTTATTGAAAGTCAATTAGACTAATCTAATTAATATTGATACCTTATTTCGTAAAGTATCCTATACTGATAGAGGCGAGGTAGTTCAGGGTGCCCACTAATTGGCTCAGGCAAACAAATGTTTGCCTTGCCTTACGACAATGGTCGCCTGGAGACGCCCCCAAACGAGCCCTCCTCTGTCAAATGACAAACTAACAAACTCTACTTTACAATTTATCTCTCTTTTTTTTTTTGTTCTTATGTGACATTACAATTTAATTTACAATACAAAGAACATAAATTAATAAGATTTAAAGTACATACATGAAATAATGAAAATATAGTGCAGAGCTAGACTACTTCCATGCGTCTTTGTCGTTTTCATAATCATCAACATTGTAATAAGCTTTCTTAATCAAACCTTTTTTGATACGAGTTTTAAACTCATTATCATTCAGGATCAAAATCTTTTCTGGGATCTTGTTATAAAATCTTACTTCGTTTCCTATAAAGCATTTGTTTGTCCGCTTTAGTCTGTTCTGTGGAATACTTAGTTTGTTTTTGCTACGCGTTCTAAGGTCTTTAATTTTATCACATTTTTTTATCAAACATGTAAGTTTTTACGAGTATACATAATAATTTCAAAGATGTACTGGGACGGAAGCGTCAAAATATCAATTTCTTTGAATTTTTGTCTGAGGGACTCGCGAGCTTTAAGCTGATAAATGTTTCTAATTGCTCGTTTTTGTAGTATAAAAATGACGTTAATATCTGCAGCTCTTCCCCATAGAAGCAAGCCATAGGTCATTAAGCTATGAAAGTAACTGAAATACACAAGTCTCGCGGTAGACACATCCACAGAACAAGAGAATACAATAGAAATAGCATCATGAGCTTTTAGTACTAAAACCAGTGTGTCCAAACTCACACATATAAACCAAACGCTCACTATGAAATCCAAGCTACCATTGGTGATTAACGACAAAGCCGAAAAGATCTACATCACAAAACTTTGAAGTAGACTATGAACCTTTTTTACAAATAAAAAAAGATCAAAATCAAATAACAATTATGAAATACTTAAGATAATGATGACATACATATGATAAAAGAATGAAATTAGGTTTTTCCAAAGACATGGTAGAAAGCTATACATCCTCTTTGCTTTAAAATCCTCACGCATTGTTCCTAGTTTTACTATTCGACGCTAGATGGAACTACAGCTTTTGTACTACCGCTACTAAACACTAGGTGGCTACGTCGAAAAATGAAAAACTAAGCTAGGGATGTACATATTGCGGGAGAAAGTTTGTCGGTGAGAAAAACCTATCGATATACAACTTTCTTTCATATGGCTACAGGTAACAATTACTGTTTTTTTACGAAAATCTATGTGTATTCTACGCAAACGGCCTTCTTGGTGATTGGCGATGTATTGGTATTATCATATGAAAAAACCAGTCGCTCATAGAACAAAGTTTATTTTAGTGTACAGTTTAATTTTTATTTATTTCCAATGTCGTTTTTTATTCAACAGTTATGCTTCGCATAAATAGAGATTCAGAAATAAAAATGTGTTTAGTTATAAAATTGTATATACCTACAGTACTGCAAAAGTTATAATGCGCATAGAAATCTTCGTCACTGTTCGAAAACGGTCGTATTCACAAGCGACGTAAGACGATATGTATTTAAGGAGGTTAAGTGCATTTTCTGCATGCGTAATTTAGTAGAATTATGATTTTTGATTCAGGTTTTTCCGTGAATTCGACAATTAGCGAATCTGCATGCGCATTATTAATTTTGGAGTAAGTACTGTACTTTAAATGAAGCTTTTTTTTTAACAAAAGTAAACAATTTAGGTGGATGGGTAGATAGACCAATAAAACAAGATCCCCTTACCACAAAAAAGTTAGACCGGTCTAAAATCGCCAATTTGTATGACGAAATAGTGATTTAAACCTAGTCTAGTGATTTAGACCCGGTTTAACTCTTTTTGTGGTAGAGCCGGATGGGTTTTATATTTATATTATTTTATCTTATTTAATATCGAAGTACTTGCTTATTTATAACTTGCCTTAAACTCTTAACTAATCTTGGTTTTTTTAATACATAATATTTGGCATTTTTTCTTCTCTAGGTATTGTATAATGAAACTCCGCTTAGTTTAAGAAGCTTTCATGATGGCTCCATCTTCAAGTTTATGCTTAAGTGTATTAGGTTCTGAGCTTGGCCCAAGGTGATCCAGTAACACAGGCTGTAAATAAATGAAAAGAAAAATAAAATATAGCACACTGTAAGAGTGACGACTTGTCTTTATACAATACTAGTCGACCCGGCAAACTTCGTACCGCCTAACCTATTATTAGAACGTGCATGTTTTATACTTATAAACCTTCCTCTTGAATCACTCTATCTATTAAAAAAATCCGCATTAAAATCCGCTGTATTTTTTAAGATTTAAACATACCTAAGGACTGATGCGGAAAGCGACTTTATTTTTTTACATATTACAACATTATTGTAATATGATGATGATGCTAATATAATTTCATTCATACGCAAGAGTCTAAGTTGAAAGATTCATATAATTTCATTCGTATTCAAGAAATTAACTTTAACGTAAATCACATTTTAAACCGAAAAAAAGGTAGAGGTTTTCAAGTCGAAGCGAATACCTTTTTTTTTTTTCACTGAAAATTATTATTATCGATAGATTTTTATCATAGAAAATTATCGATAGATTTTCATCATGTTGAGCAATCTCTTACTGATTTCCATTATACTGTTGTCAAAATGTTCTAGAAAAAGTCATGAGTCTAATACCATAGATAAAGAAGAACGCTAAGAAGGTACAGTCACAGTCACAGGACTCACAGGCTTCAATGAAAATTCAATTTTACTGCTCCGTAATTAGGGTGTTTTCATTTTCTCACTTATGGTTTTGTTTTCTTGTTCATGTATAATTTCAATTTTATTTAAAAATACAGTGAAATATTACTTACCGATGTAATGATACGGCATAATTAGTACTTTTAAGTCCCCAACTTTAATTTTTGCATTCCAACACAGCACAATATGGCATTTTAGTGGGTTTTTTTTTCATATTTTTCCTGGTGGTTTGTTTACAAGAAGCTTAAAGCAACTGAGCTTATCAAATCTGTCAAAAACTACGAATAGGCACTGCAGAGCTAATGATAGGCACGCGGGCTCCGCCTACTCGCGATTTCTATTTAGAGAGAGAGAGCATCTTCCTTGTTCTGTGGACACATCAGTTAATTTTCTGATTTTCCAGATTGCGTACGCAGCCGAACTGAGCCTTGCCGCAAGATTTGAGATATGGGGGCCCCACTGAAGTTTCGAATCTAGAGTGATACCAAGGAATACAGTTTGATTTACCAGATTAAGCTTGTTATTGTCCAAATGTATGTCTGTATCATAAGCAGTCACATTTGGCAAGGAATACTTAATGCAATTAGTTTTCTTTGCGTTCAAAAGTAAATTATTAGAAGTAAACCATTGAGAAGTGAGTCACCTCGTTTAACTTTAAATGTTAAAGAGATGTCGTCTGCAAAGAGGACAACATCTGTAAGTTTATCTAACATGTAAGGGAGATCATTTATGTAGACTAGGAGCAATGCTATAGTGAAAACGTCGTTACTTTACTTTTGTTGCCTAATCAATTTGCGTCAAGGCTTGATGTTGAAAAGTGCGTGAGGGAAAATTAAGCATTTAAACTTTAATAAAATTAAATTATTGACCACTTTTATTTAAGAATAATTTAACTTGACCTGTAAAAAAAAAACATGATCTGATTTGTTTCGTGTGTTGGGAAGTTGAAGTGAGCTTTCAATTTATCTATTGGTTTGGTAACAACTAAATCTTTTGCAAAAACGCTTCCCAAATAACGAATACTGCCTTGTTGTATAACGTTACAATTTACAGTTCCTTTTTAAACTCTATAAAAAAAATAGTAAGAATCTTTATTTATTTTTTCTGAGGATCAGATGTTGTGTCATGTGATGATTATGCTCGCTAAATTATAGTAATTTTGTTCAAACTAAACAATGACATCCAATTATTACTTTGCGCTTATTTGACTTTGATAACTCGTTTTGTATCACATTAAAATAATGCGAGGACGTTGTAAACATTACTTACCTAATAAACAACGAAATTTTTTCCTAATTTTCTTTCTAAGATTGTTATACATTCCATGGTTCTGTCCAAACTTTGATTATACGTTCAGTATACCTAAGCTTCAAATATCTACTGTATCATTGTTTATCTCTTAAACATGGAATTGTATAAAAAACGAGATAGCATATTACATATTATTGTTACATTTTTAGTTTTAAATCACTTATCACTGCAATAAATCATTCGCCCACGAGCGACCCATCAATAAACGAAGCAACATTGGTATAAAAATATAAATCACTGATGGATCGTTCCAGCGCAAAACTATTGCATGGTCACTTACTCTACCTGCGAGTTGGTCTATTGCCGTTTCGACCGCGCAACCAAGTTCTGAAATAAAAAAATGATTACGCTCAGATTCTGTCGAAATTTGTCAAAACTGAATGGGGAAAACCAGGAATTTGTCAAAACATAAATAAAGAAGATATGAAGGTTTGATGGTGTCCGCGCGAACGAAACAAGGAGAACCGCGCGGACATTAGGATCTAGACTTCTGGAAGATTTAGAGACCTGTTTTTTTTTTGTCAAAGCAATGTTCAATTTGTCAAAAAATGTCGAAGTAATAAAATTTTGGCTACCTCTAATACTTGACCAGATAATGACCCTTCAGTCCCATGGCCACGCGAACCTCCAATTAAGATACCTTTAGGTTCAATTATTTTCGTAACTATGCGTCCAAAACAGCCGGAATCGGTGTTCAGACCTTTATCTTAATTTGTCGAACCCTATGAAGGCCGAAAACCGCTGATGTCTGTTGTTAGTCACACAAAATCCCTGAAAAACTTAACTTTCTTTCCGCGCCAACGGCGATCATGGCCTCACTCTAGTCTCGCGACGAATTACTTTATGATCAAATGGTTTGCCTTTGATAATGACTGGGGTATCGTTATATAAATCTTCAGAAACTGAATATACGATTATTAGTGAAAATTTAACAACACTTTTAATTGTAAATTCGTCATGTTTTATCAGCTGCATGCATTTGATAGTATCGTTCTCTGATATTACCTGTCGAAGTCTTGTTATGTTAGGCTAGCAAAGCTCTATATATCGGTCCCTTCTCTCATAGTATCCTTGGCCTGGCTGACCCGCGCCCTGTTCGTCTCGTGGCTAAGAATTCCTTACGTAATGCACCCGGTATGAGCCTAGTAAAGCTAAAACATTAGCAGGTGTGCCTGTGTTTGGTACGTTTTATTTAGGTTTTTTTTTACAGAAACCGTTGGCATTTTGAATTAAATTTTTATAATTTTAAAATATAAAAAAAAAACTTATTTATAACACTCTTTAATTAATCACAATAATTATATATTTAAACTTAAAATAAATATCATAAAACAGTCGAACATATCCTTAGTAATATTATAGATGCGAAAGTATCGGTCTGGCTGTGTGAGCACTGAACCGATCTAAATTAAAATTGGTAAATAAATACCTAGATAGTTTAAAGACTAAGAAAAGACGTAAGCTATTTTTTTTTTATTGCTGATTCAATGATGATATTTGCGCTGGCGAAGCATCGGCATTCGGCACACTAGATCTAAATAAAATTAATTTCTTCTTTTATAATTTCTGAGTCTGCGGCACTAGACATGTTGAACTCAGCAGTGCTCGTTTGCCTTTTGCGCTTCCTGTCCTGGTCAGCTCTGTCAGCTCGGAATATAATCTCGCAGATCTCCTGCTGCACCGCATTCTTGGTCTTCTCGCTGTACTTCCTCATCTTGCTTGCAATAAATTCTGTAAAAGACTTGATCTCATTGTCTTCAGCCTGGCCAGTAAACGAACTCGTTGGGTTTACTGAAGTCGACATCACATTTTCAATCAGATCATCTTCATAAATTTCCTCTTCGTCGCTTACTTCCACTGGCTCTTCTGTATTACTATCAGTATCTGTCAATTGACTTTTTGGCAATCTTGTTTGCTTTCTCTTTTTTAAAACTGATGCGTCGATATAGTGTTCCAGCAGAGTTTCTTTGAGTATTCTATTGTCTTCTCTCATAGCTATTAAGTCTTCATTTTCTCCTTCTGGGTCCTTCAATAATAAATAAACTATGAACATTGTGAATTTATTTCATACGAGCTTTCCCGGCTTACTTCGTTACGCCATAGAATATAAGATACTACAAAAGACTTGGCTCTATAGACTATGTTCTTTTGCCTGCCCAGAATGGGCTTGATAAAAAACAAACAACAACAACAAACCGCCTGTCAAAATATTGCACCTTGGGTTATTTGAGTTTAGGTAAGGATCCCTAATTTTTTTGGAAATCTAATATAGCGACACTCGGGGTTAATGTAGCTTCCTACCAGTGAAATAATTTTTTAAATCGGTTCAGTATTTCCGGAGCCTATTCGTTACAAACAAACAAACAAACAAATCTTTCCTCTTTATAATATTAGTATAGATGACAAGTCGGGTGTTATTCGTATCCTTTGCTTAAGTTACCTACCCCAAAAACATAACAAATTGGTTAATGATATCAATCATTATTCATTTTCAACTGAACTGACTAAACCCCGTAAGAAAAACGAGTTAAGTATAATAAATAATAATACCTGGCCATAGCTACCCTTCACTCTCTTGCCTTTGTCCATCAAGAAAGCCATATTCCTAAATGCGAACCATGTTGATTTGTATAGCTTTACAGATGATGGATCCGGACCTGTAATTTCAAATTACCGTTTAATTTATTAAAGTAGATATCTAGTCGCGTGAGATATAAATTACTACTTAAAAAACATCGTTATGATATCGTATTCATTCCAGACAAAACATGCAACTACACCTTTTCTTAAAATTTTATACTTTATGTCTTTTACTTATAATATCTAGTAAAACTATAACGTTACTACAGAAACAAAATCATTAATAAGTTAAGATAATTATTTGTACAATAAGTTTAAAATTGAATTTGCAATGGAAATTCCTGAAGCACACATTCATTAGACATTTAATGTACCTCCACAGTCCACAGCAATTATACTCACTTAGGTATCTAAAATAATATTTTATGATTTAAAATTAACTTACTAGAAGCGGCTTCTCTAATACTATGCAGAATCTTGGACTTCTCTCGACGAAAGGATGACATCAGCACTATCATCTTGTGCTTCGCTGCCTTGGCTGGCATTCCGATAGCGTCACCTATCTCTTGCCACGCTTGCGGCTTGACGCCTTTTTTGTAGTAGAAAATATTGCTGGGATCCCACAGCATTCTTTTTTTCCTGAACTCCCCTATGAGATCGATACAATTTTGCTCGGTCCACTCTTCTTGCTGATTCGCTTTCGACGTCATGGCTTGAATTTATTGGACTGACGATCTTCTAAACTTCACGCGAACGCGTCTCGCTTGTTACTGATACAAAATGGCGGCAGCGCGCCACACGACCCGACCCGCGCGCCGTAGTTGCAGCAACCGCTACTTTGATACGGAGCCCTCGCTCGCACATTGTGCTCAGGGTAAACGTGCGAACGAGCACGCAACTGACGCTCGGTCGGATTGCAGGCACGAACGGCAGGCGATCGTTGAGTTGCTGACAACAAGCCAAGCAAGTAGCTAGTATTGCTACGCTACTCTGTTCTTTTGCCGTGTCGCGCGTGTCACCCAGTCACCCACCGTAGGGCGTCGGCGGGCGGCAGGGCGCCACATGCAAATGTACATACTATTATTTATTGTGAGCAGGAGAACATGTGGTGGGCTGCTGACCTGGATGAACGAGACGTTAGATACATACATAGTTCCAAGTATTAAAAATTGACTTGGATACTGTTGTGTGTACTTAACCTAAACTAAAACTAGAGGCTGCCCCGCGGTTTTTCCCGCGCAGATTTCTCATAAACACAAAATTCCCGTTTTTTCCCGTTCCCGTGGGAATTTCGGGAAATCCCTTCTTAGTGCTCACTTACACTCCCAAAGGAACCTACATACAAAATTTCAGCCCGCTACGCCCAGTAGTTTCGGCTCTGCGTTGTCTGTCAGTCAGTCAGTCAGTAACGGAAGAGTTTTATATATACTAAAATAAAACAATAACGTTTTTTTTTAACAAGGGCCTACTACTACGCGTCACGAACTGATGATGCAGCATTTATTTTTGTATTTCTTACTACTATTAGTTAGTGCAATAATGCCAGTTCTCTTTAAATTTGCAGTAAATTTCAAACAGAATCACTTACCGTGTCACGGTATCGCAACGTAACGCGTCACGTTCTGAATATCCCATTCGTATTGTATTTCATTGTTTGTCCCCTGCATTCGTGACGATCCAACGACTGTACGTTGTGCAAGACCATGCTGCACATCATAACGCATGTAAAATTTTTCAATATGAACCTACAATTATAGGTTACATGAAAAATAATGCAATATATGATTGTCAGATAGTTGCTTAGGTGTTGTCTTTTGAAAACAACCGTGTTAGATAGGCAAGGCAGCTCTGTCACTCTGTCTATTCTCGATCGAGAGAATTGGATTTAACAATAATTAAGTAAAACTTGTCTTTATAGTAAGTAGTAAGAAATTACGGGTCTCTTTGATGCACCATAAAACTAAGTGGTTAAGGCGGTAACTCTCGGTATGGCGCGAAATTCAATTTTTTTCACGTTTTTTAATTATTTTGGCGAAAGTATTCATCTATACCAATATTATAAAGAGGAAAGATTTGTTTGTTTGTTTGTAACGAATAGACTCCAGAAATACTGAACCGATTTGAAAAATTCTTTCACTGGTAGGAAGCCACACTATCCCCGAGTGACATAGGCTATATTAGATTTTCAAAAAAATTAGGGATCCTTACTTAAACTCAAATAATGTAACCCCAGCTGCAATATTTTTTCCGTTGTTTACATATTTTGACAGGTGGTTTGTAGTTGTTGTTTATTTTTTGATTTGCCCATTCTGGGCAGTCAAAAGAACATAGTCTATAGAGCCAAATCTTTGAGTAGTATCTTATATTCTATGGCGTAACGAAGTAAGCCGGGACTGCTCGTACTTCATATTTTTCATGTTTGTTTTGTTAGTATTTGTTTTTGCAGTCTGTGACAATTACTTCATGAGATGCCTTTTTGAAAAACAAGTATAGGAAGGTATTTATTTAAAAAAAATAAAAGAAGCTGGCAGCTTTTCATCAAGCTTAGCTTGGAATCACAACTTCTAAAATTTTTTTTATTTAAAGGTGTAATATAATTAAAAGTATCAGCCATTTAACTTTACTTGTGCAGTGTGCACATTTTGTTTTTCTTTTAGCTTCTTTAAGAAACAATAATTAAGTTACTTGTTTTTATTTTATGACCTCAGTTACAACAGGGTTAATGTAGCTTAGTAACCCCGAGTGTCATAGGCTATATTAGATTTTCAAAAAAATTAAGGATCCTTACCTAAACTCAAATAATGTAACCCAAGGTGCAATATTTTTTCCGTTGTTTACATATTTTGACAGGGGGTTTGTTGTTGTTGTTTGTTTTTTATTCGGCCATTCTGGGCAGTCAAATGAACATAGTCTTTAGAGCCAAGTCTTTTGTAGTATCTTATATTCTATGGCGTAACGAAGTAAGCCGGGAAAGCTCGTAATAAATATAATACTACGATTTATTTTAATGAAACTATCTCTCACATTGTGATATATCGTTTTTGAAGGACAGAGTTACCGATTTTGTGTATATTCAAGGAACTTGATTTTTGGCTTTCTACCCCTTAGACACAAAATCAGTAGGTCTGTCTTTCAAAAACGTTGTATTACAATGTGGGAGATGGTTTTTTACATACGCGAATTCATTTAAACTTCATTAAAAATGTATACTTTCGCCAGAATAAATAAAAAACATGAAAAAATTTGAATTTCGCGCCATACCGAGAGTTACCACCTTAAATATCGCTAAGTGCCTTTATAAACCTCAGCTAGTAATATTCAGTGAAAGTGCTCGTATGCACGCGCGCACCACAGCTGGCTACGCTAAACGCTTCATTACGGCCGCACCGAGGCTGTGCAATGTGGGAAGTGGGAGGGCTGGTACCATAGGCCGGTAATTATGCACTTGCGGACTCAAACTGATATTATTTATGCTACAAAAAAGAACTAAACTTTACTAACTTTACTTTTAACTTTACTAAACTAAAGCTTTTTAATATGTCCGTCTGCATAAGGTTCTAAGTGGGTTGCCTGGAAGAAATCGCTTTTAGCGATAAGGCCGCCCATTGCATGCAAATTCAGTTTCTTTGTACCCTGTATTTATTAATGTACTTTTGTATTGTATGCAATAAAGTGTTTTCTATTCTATTCTATTCTAAAAGCCTTTATTTAATAAGACGGACTCATAGCTGTAGTAAGTACTACCTCAAATTAAGGCATGTTTTCACTAAGCGGAAAAGTAAGCAATTGTTTTTTAACTGACTTAAAAAAGTAGGATATCAGTTTGACTGACTGACTGTATGGTATGTAAGTTTTTCAGCGTTTATCTCTAGTTTGGCTAAACCGATTTTCATGCAATTTTTGCTAGTTTTTTGTTACATTCAGGAGAAGGTTTTAGTACCAATTTTAACCGACTTCAGAAAAGATAAACTTCTCAGTGTGTGTGTCAATTTATAATAGGCGGGTCCCTTTTTTTAAATAAATTATTTTAACAAGAAGTTTTCATTAAAAAATGTTGCTGAAAGTTTGGGGTAATGTAAGTTATTATAACTACCATACAAGCTAATTGTCTTAATATGTATATACATATATAGATATACAAGTAGACCCGGCGAACTTCATACCGCCCAAACTATTACTATATCGTGCATGTATTATACTTATAAACCTTCCTCTTGAATAACTCTATTTATTAAAAAAAACCTCATCAAAATCCGTTCCGTAGTTTAAAAGATTTAAGCATACATAGGGACAGACGCGGGAAGCGACTTTATTTTATACTATGTACTATGTATTGATACACTACTAGGGAATTTCATTAGCTCTTTTTCCTTACTTTCTTCTACTAACCTTACTATGCTTGTTTGTCTTGTCCTCTCCGCTTCGACGGCAACAGGGCTTTTGAGGATGGGTGGAAGTCATCGAAGCGTAATTCCCTAACTTTCATCGTTCTTTGTTCAGAATAATAACTTTTAAGTTGTGTTTGCATACAATCCAATTTGTAGAGTCACTCTCTCTCATGTAGTCTTGTATCATTCATTCAATCGCTGTAATTTGCTATTATGACGTGACTATCATGCTTCTTGATTTAAGTGGTCACGAAAAACTCATCAACATGTTTCGCTATTTCTTTATCTGCTGGTCAATGAACTTCGGGTAATGTCGTACGTATCTTATATTAATTAAAATATAATGTTGACTTATTTTCATTTCAACTCATAGGTGAGGTACAAACAAATTTAACAATGTAAATGTTTGTGTAATTAATTAAGTGTGGTAAATGTTTATTCATTAAAATGATGAAAACAAATTTAAACTCGTCAAAAGTATAATAAGGGTCATTTTATTTTTTTAGCATGATATACAAAATTTTATTCCTATCTTCCCAATCAGTTCTATAAAAGTGCGTCATCATGATGTTACTCATTCCGCACTTGTCGTTTTATCGTACAATAAAAACGTTTTAGTGAAACATGAGTGGATACAAGGTTTTCTATTCGATTTTGGCACAGACATATTATAATGCTACGCTCCTAGATTTTTGTAAGCCGAAATTTTTTAGAACACAAGTAAAACTAAAGCTCCAAGTTTGACTTAATGGTTGTACTTATTATTGTCACTGTCAGTAAGTATCGTATTTAAATGGTTATTTACGTGACAAAATGTACTCGAACAAAGCTGCCTCATCTGGTCAGCGTTTTTGGAATACCTTCTATCTAACACCCGGTCGCGATCACAATCTGGTGTATGCCAAGAGTTCGACTTGCGCGGGCTGCATCGAGCCAGCATCTTTTCTTATCTCGTTAATTGGAGAGCAGCGATGTCTACAACGCTCAACGCTCCACTTCTTCCATTGTTTGTTCTACGACACTTTCTACCTTATCTTGCTAGTCGCATCACAGCTTAAATACCAGCGGGCATAGCTTATTCATTGTCAATTTTTTTTAGATTCCATAATCCGCACTAGTCGGAATATTCTATTGCAGCCGGATTTATGGTGCTATACTGCTTTCCTACTTTCTAAACTGCTATGCTCATATGATTTCCTAATAGCTATTTAGTTCCTAGTTTTACGATCGATAAACATCACAATTACGTACATTGCCGAGCAGCACCAGAAAATCGACTTGTAATCGATGGAGGAACTCGTAATGTTTGAAGACATGTTCGCTTATTAGGCATTGTACGCTATATACCAAGATATAAATTGTAATTAACGAGTCAATCTTAAGCAGGCACGACGTTCTGTGTCGATAAAGTTATAGCTTGTGCTTGTCGTGACGTATTAGTGTCTATCAACTTTGATCAATGGATGATTTAATGAACTGGTAGTTTCTGGCCTTGACTTGGGAGCGAGAGCAGTTTAATTGTCTGTTTTTATTGTTTAGTCGGTTTGTTAGTGTCTGTGGGTGTTCACGGAATAACTTTCGTATAATTACGATCTCGGCTCAGCTCTAATTCGTGAGTCACGGCCGAGTGAAATGGCACACCGCGGCCCGTGAGCGCGCGCTGCACTGCGGCTGCCACTGCCGCCACAAACCCATTCAATTACCTACCCGCGTTCCGGGCACCTGTGAACTTATTCTCTTCCATGAGCATCACAAGTACCTATAATGTTTCAGTCAGTCAAACTTTGACCACTTTAATTTATTAACAACAGATCAGCAAATTCTAAGAATGGAACCACAAAACTCTTTAAAAAGTATACCTAACCCATATTCATATAACATTTATTTGTTTTCGTATACACATTATCGTGTTTATGTCAAACCTGAGCATACCCTGCTGTCATCTTTATTTACTTTGTATTTCCTTGTACGTATGAAAACAGATTTATTTACTTGCCTAGCATAAACTTAACTACTTTTGTTAACAGACACGACAGCATTAATAAGTGTCTGATAACTCTGCTTTATGATTCATAAGGATATCTTTTGTGTCTATGACCAGCTCTAATAAAGACAGCAATTCGCCGGTATAAAACGCATATGTTATTACTCCATCGCACAGCTATTGTAGGCGTAGGATGCTAACGGTACACCCATAACTGGGTCTGTTTGCTTGCATCGTATTCATATTATAATGCTCGTTATCATAATCTCTCTGAGCCTTCGTTCCTCGAATGCACTCTTGACTCAATTAGCATTGACTTGACGATTCTCGGTGCTTGTAAAAGTTTAATTGTTTTCTCGTCGTTTTGGAAGCGAAACTTTAGTTTTTTCACATCTTAGACTTCTTATCGCTCCATAATGTTAAATTTGTTCACCCACTTCAACAAAATATTGTAACTAAAAAACTTAAGTTTCTTCTTCCTATATTACTTGTTAAAATAACTCCTGTACATTGTGAATAATAAAAAAAAAAAACCTATACACAGATAGATAGTAAGAGCGTGTGCAGAGTCGCGGGCAAACACAAGTATATTCTAAAATAGCCTCTCGTTATTGCATTCCCCTACCTCTAAATTTTCTCCAACATGAAAAGTTTCGTAAGTTTCGACGGGTGGGCGTCGACGGACAAAATCAATTGCTTCTCAGCCTCATTAGCCTTTGCCTTTGTTAGTTTTGAAATATATTATACAAGCAGACACTTTGACTGAATCTTCAAGGTTCCTTGCAGTAGTAGAACTAAACAAATTAGGCTGTTAGTCAATCTGTAGCCTCCAAATTGTAAATGACTAAAATTTTATTCGTTGGAACGAGTCCTGCTGCGCCAAAATTGACTGCAACCTCAGTCTTACCCGCCGCGCCTTGGCAACACCTTATTGGTGAAGTCTGAAATAAACTTTAAGGCCGACGCTACGACGCGACGGCAGTGCACGACTCTTTACCACGATCTACTAACTACAATAAACATCTGGCAGATGTATTCTGATATTTCATACTATTCTAATGCAATTTCACTGTTTAATTAACATTATTTCGCATAGGTACTGAATATGTCAACGTTATTATTTCTCTCGTAAAGCGACCAGTAGGAAGGAAGGTAATAGTTTTCACTCTATAACTCCGTCCGGTTTATTTGTTTGTGAATAAATCTCTTCTTTATTGTTTACTCCAAGAGCTATCTTTCACTGGCGATGGCGAGGTCAGCTAGGGTGGCATAGAAACCTAGATATTGCACTAACACTGTTGCCTGTGCAATTAACATTAACGTCGATGATTCGATTTTCGTTGGAATCCAGTAATTTTACCGGCGCATTGCCCGCCAGTGTCAGCTTCACTGCTGTGCTGGTGGAAGCGATTGTTAATAATGATTTAATGATGTTGATTACCTGAGCTCTTTTAATAGCATGGTAAATGGACTTCGCATTATCTTTGGTTGTAACATTTTCCTTATTTTCATCACTATTCATCTTGAAAGTAGTGATGTGCCCTTGAAGTACCTAGTATTTTTAAGTTGGTTGCACTTTCTGCTATATACCGGTTTTGATCGCATCTTTTCAGTGGTATCGCGCTACACCCGCGGGCGTCGTCGCGTCCGCGTCGCGCGTCTGTCCGCGCTTGATAATCCGAAACCTTGACCGCTCGTTTTATTGATTATTATGTGCAATTGTGATTCGACCTTGATCGTTTGCACTCGCAGGTGACCTGTAACATCGGCCGCTTAACATTTCTATCACGATGTTATAAAAGCTATCGGCTATCAATTCAATAATAGTAAACCAACCAAACATTAGGTTTATTTATACGTGTTAATAGCAAATCAGAAAACATCATTCCCATCGTAAATCACTCTATCAGTAAAGTTTAATGTACATTATTCGAATGCTAATAGGATAGATTAGTCAAGCGATGCACTCTAAACTGGTGTTCTACGATGGCCGGTCGCACGCCCGATCTTGTGTGGTGTGATATAACAGCCACAATAGAATAGACTTCCCGCACCACGTGTCTACGAGTGATAACTTTTTCAATAAATCTCAAGAAAAGTTCTTTATGGCTACAGTCTCTCTCGTCTCGTCCCATTGTTCTTGGTGGCGGCGGAGGCTGACAGAAATTAATTCGCTATTCTTGTAAAACAAGACCAACATTTCTCTATTACGATAGTACAATTTTCTTTTGTGCTCGCGGTCTGAGATACAAGTCGGGTGGTGTTAGCGGTATATTTACAAGATTTATTATGGTAATTTTTTTATCTATTGTACCTCCAACTTTCTTTTGCGGTGCGCGTCTCGAGCGATGATTGTGATGAATCGGCCTGTTCTGTACGGATGTCTCTAGTCTTTGTCTCTTGTATCCGGGAAAATCGGTCGTTTCACTGGAACAACTGTCTTTGAAACATAATTTAATTTTAGAGATACTCTTAAGAATACTTTACTTACTATTTATTGTTGTATTTACACCGCTATCGTAAATTATTATTAACATGAACATTAAACTTAAATGATAATCTGTACAACAATTAAGTTAATATTCGTTATTACCTCATCACACCTTCCGAAGTTGTTTCTTATTTCTTTTAGCGTTCCGCCATATTTCCTGTTCCAAATTTATGCATGATGATTTTTTTTAACCCTGTTTATCATTGTTTCAGGTAAGCGACACTCGAATGCGGCGCATATCAAGGGATCCATGCCCATTACAATGCCGTCTGCAAAAGGGTACGCGACATATTTAGCACAGCCGTTTGTTACGAGTGTTCACAATCGATACAGTCCTTTTTTTCTAAGATACAATCAGAGCTGGATGCAAACGTCTCACCTCTCATGCGATAATGTATGCGCCTGGGCATCTCGAATGGTAACTTTAATATAAGACCCTACATTGTCGGGGCAATGAAATGCAAGAATTTATTCTGGCGGATTTATTTATTTTGAGAGGACATCGCAGGCGAGCGCTATGCCTCTTCTGCATATTAATTCCTGTCGCTTATAGTTACTGTATGAAGCTAGAAAAAAAGCAATTCAACGGCTCTGAAATTGAAGAAGGCAGATTTAAATTGGACATCTCTTTTTTCTAATCGTACCTGTTACGATTGACATTTTATATCTATACCAATATTATAAAGAGGAAAGATTTGTTTGTTTGTTTGTTTGTAACGAATAGGCTCCGGAAATACTGAACCGAATTGATAAATTCCTTCACTGGTAGGAAGCTACACTATCCCCGAGTATCATAGGCTATATAAGATTTTAAAAAAAAATTGGGATCCTTACTTAAACTCAAATAATGTAACCCAAGGTGCAATATTTTTGCCGTTGTTTACATATTTTGACAGGTGGTTTGTTGTTTGTTTTTTTATTCGCCCATTCTGGGCAGTCAAAAGAACATAGTCTATAGAGCCAAGTCTTTAGTAGTATCCTATATTCTATGGCGTAACGAAGTAAGCCGGGACAGCTCGTTGTTCAATAAAATCTAATTTAAAGCGAGACCGATTTCGCCAGTATCGTTAACAACACTGCCGATTTTAATGGATAGAAAACCTGTTGCGGTTTTATTTACAACTTTCTCAGCGTAATGACGATTTCCTGACTCACTTTGCTTGTTTATCCTAAACTGGTCTGAAGGTTCCTAAGGTATAAGCGTAAATGGTTAATTGAAAGGGCCCACGAAATCGAGGTTCACCAAAAAACTGAACCTACGTCTGTCCTTGGCGTTCCGAGGAGTTCATTCAAACTGACGCCCCTGTCGGTCGCAGGAGCCAACCGCTCACTTGCATCTTGCATCAATAGCTAAACATTTTTGACTAGAAGGCACGTGGTAGTTTTCTTTGATTTAATTACGTTTTGATATTTTATTTGGTTTCTTTATTATCTTTACAGGATTAAGATTGTATAACTGATAAATTTTTAAAATGTTGTTGGTGTTAATACGTTTTTCTTGAAATGTTCGTTCACGCCTTATGAATTGAGACTTTTGTTGATAAAACATGACAATTAAAGTATATTTGAATCAAGTCCGATTCCTAAAACTTCCAGTCGAAAAATAATGTTTAGTTAAAAAAATCAAGTATTCAAGCGTCATTGTTTAAATGTTTTCATTTTCGTATCTCTGTTTTCAGTTATCTGGAAAAAAAATTTTTTTTAGAGTAATTGACGAATACAAAAATGAAAATCTGTTTCCCATTCTTCCGTTTTCCATAGATAATGCTCATTATAATAGTTATTTATGTGACTGGTACATAATAATAAGAGGCATTACAACATACACGAGTGTGGTTTTTAAGATCACAGCAGTGTTTTAATGCCTAATTCCCTACAGATGCATACATAACTTTATCTACTATCATGTTTTCTACAATATGTTCAGGAACGATAAAATATAATCCTACAACTACAATAACCTTTCTGATCTTTAGAAGTTCGTTCATAAACATTCTAAACTTGAGTCTATTTCGATTCTCAAATCAATTGTAATAATTCGAGGTTAAAAAAAAATTATAGAGCAAGAATTTCATATCGAATGAAATTTTAAATCAACACAGTCGATAATCACAAATCACAATCAAACATTAATATTTTTTTTCTAAGAAGATGTTCTAAATTTGAAGGAAATTAAAGTTTGGTTATCGATAAAGTAAAGTAAAAATTAAGATTTACCCACTGATACAGGTTACTTAATATAGGCCATTAACTTATCGTTTCTGAACATATTGTAGGGAAGTTATAGTTATGAATCTGGATGTAGATAAAATATATTATCTCCTTCAAAGATATGAACCATTGGACTGCAACTGTTTATGTGTCGAGTCTCGAGGGCTAGCAATAGCTTGTACGTTTTGATACTTTAAATTCATATGACAGTACATTGTTTTCCGTACCGTTATCTAGGCGCGCAGGAGGGTCAATGACCCGTTCCTTTCGGCAGCGCAGGGCGAGGCTTAACCGGGATTTTAGTAAATCAAATTTTATGGAAAAACCGAACTGTTATCGCTGCGGCGCCGCGCACTGTTTGAATTTCATGACAACGCTTACAAAACGGACGACCCGGTATAAAGAAAAACACGCCGATTTATTGAATAAATTTGTATTAAAGTATCTTGCTGAAGTTATTTAAAAAGTCTCTGTTTCTTTTTCACACTTAAGCGGGGCACTTCAATCGAGGAGGTTAACGTGTCACACATGTCCCACAACCGAGGCCCGTGGCACTCCCGAAATGGGACACTCTTGTCGTTGTTTACGCTTACATCGGCCATCACTGGGGCCGGCTAAAACTCTAAAAGTTCAGGGGTTGATTCTCCTTATAATTGTAATTCTATACCTATCCCGCCCTTCCCCAACTCCCCTAATATGGTAGATTAGTTCTTAAAAATTGAACTCATTTAATTTTAATGTTTTATTTCGATTTCAATGAAGTCAAACTACTTAAATAAAGTATCAACGATTGTTGGTAAGGTTTAAACTGCTATCAAGAGTGTAATCATCAATTTATTAAAATGTCTGTTAAATAGTAAAATAGCGGAGTAAGGGCCCAGCCGACCCATATACCAGCCTCGACTTTCACCAGCGGCTGTTGACCCCCAACTGGTAAACAAACTGCTCCCGGCCTATTTTCAAAATTGGAACGAACTGAGCCAGCTCTGTCCGCGGTTAATTGGGACACGCATGTTTCCATTAAGGGCTCGTTAGGGCCTACTCTTGTTTAATTACCACTGCGAACATCGGTCCGGCTCTAGTGCACAACAACACCAACTACAAGTTCAATTTCTCATAAATTGCAAGCGAAAACTCCCGCGAGATTTGTATCTCACTCGGGCTAGGTATCGCAGATAATGGCGTGCTAACGATTATATTGTCCGATGCAATATAAAAGTTAGAAACTATAATAATGCCTTGCATAGTATGAAAAAAGTTAACAAACTAAAAAGCTTTTCTCGCTGGGTTCTGTTGATGTAAATTTAAAGTTACATACTTACTTAAGTTGTAGCATACTACTCAAAATAGTTTTATTTGCCGTCATTCTTACTAATGCATTTTCCCACGGGAAGTTTAAGGATTTGGTAGCGCCCTGATCAGATTTAAACGTTTCGAGTTCTTTCGTTGCACGAACACGGGTAATTTTAGCCCTTTTTGTTGCTGTCATGTTTGCTGTTGTGAAGGTGTGGTCTAATGCTACACTATTTTACACCGGATCCCTACAAATGGCTTGGTACTGCGCAAGCGCACCGTAGCAGGCAACTTACATTAATCATGCGGCGATAGATCGGTGTACAATCGACGTCGCTGCAAACACCGTCTAGTACCTTCTTATACCAGCGTAGCCCATTCTCACAGAATGTTGCGTGATTCCGCTAAACATAACCAACTATCGAGCTTCATCAATACAACAGCCGAGGGATTTCAGTCTGTGGGATGAAAGATATTTGTATTGATAGTATTCTGTTTGTTCACTTGTAAGCGGTATCCAATTTATCTTAACGAGCAGAAACATTTGTGGTTACAGAATTTACAAGACGAGCTAATATAAGTATTTCAAAGCAATAAAAGCAGTCGAAAGAAATTGAGCACAGGGTTGTTGTTATTCTGATATGAATGTAGTTACTGACAAGATTTAACTTGAGAGCCAATTAATAACAAAATATTTGAAGCCGAATCATTCGGAGTCATAAAGATTTGATGAATAAAGATGATGAGATTTTAGTCGATTGTTGAAACAAGTTATTGTTGTGTCAATAAAGTGTTGCGATAACTTTTGATGGGTGTAGGTGCTTGCTCACAGATATTTTTAAATTAAACTTGCAACGTCGCCGGAGTATTAATTCGTGAATATCATTCTGCCAAGATTATTAACTAAATATGTAGATATGTTTTGCTTTAAGATAAGAATTCACAGACATTATATCGATAGTTTTGAGTATCAATAAATTTAGTAATTTTAACCGATAACAAAACTTAATTCAAATCTATTTCAAGAGAAAACTAACTTTTACTCGGATGTTGTCACAAGGTCAATGGAATCAATTTGATAAGCTGAGTAGCTTGTACTTGCTACTCGTAAATCACTGAAATAAACTTTCTAAAATGATTTCCAATTAACCTTAGACTCTCCGTTTCGTTTATAATATGCACAGTTGTCTAAATAATAATCTGCACAGACATACATTGCAGTCTCTATTACCCATAAGGGACCCTACTAGCAACCATCGAATGCCTCAGTTGGAGGTGAACCAGGTTTGACCAGGTTTCTGGTGGCGGCGCACAGAAGGGACCCGTGGACCTTGAAGTAAATAGAGTGCCTCGAGCCGGCCGCTACGGTGCCGTGAAATAAGACTACACCTTCAAAGTAAACAAGGTCACTTGCAATTATTAAAACGTGATTCGACGTTCACTTCAATGCAGCTCCATTTGCACCGCACGTGCATCTTTACTCATCAACACAAAGAGTCTGTGTTCTTGTCCTAATTATCGGCAGTCCTATTCGGTTTACAACTCTGCAATTTTGCGCCGTCCACCCACCCTCTGTCAATTAATTCTTGCGAGACGCCAATCAATTTATTTCACCAATTCTCGCTATACAATAGGCCTAATTAGTCCCTCTTACGATGCCTTTGATGGAACTTTTCTTGGAAGTGCACCGCAGTCTAGCTGTTATTTAGCGTTTATCTTCTTCGATCGTATTGTTCTGCGTATGTCAATAATTTTTCCCATCAAGTTTGACACTAATTGCACTCAGATAGCATTTTTCTGCAGACCTGTTCTGAATTAGTATCTAGATCTTCGTGGTGCTGCTGATGCGTCATTATCTACTGTTACGGTATTTACTTTACAATAATTGAACGTGATTAAATGTTTTTCTTTTGCTTAGCAACTGGACATGTGTCGTCTAACATTCAACTGAAATTGTATTATAACCTGTGAATTATTATCTCCCTCATCATTTCAGCCGAAAGACGTCCACTGCTGGACATAAGCCCCCCCCATAAATCGCCATAACGATCGGTCTTGAGCGACCCTCATCCAGTGTAGTCCCGGCAGCTTTCACCAGGTCTTCTGACCACCTTTTGGGGGGAGGGGGGTCTGACTAATGCGCATCTTCCGGTTCGCGTTCGCCTCTCGAGAACTTTTCAGCCCCAGCGACCATCTGTTTACCACCGAATTATTACCTACTAGATACAACAAAAAAAAACAAACCGTGTCGCGTGACTCAGCAGACGACATTCAGGGTTTCATACAATTGCAGGATTTAAGTCCGTCATGTTGCGGCACAGTTAAGCTGAAGTAGAGCGACATTAATTCTTAGTCTGGTTCAAGAGATTCATCCCTATTTGGCAAGCAATTGAACGTTCCTGATTCGTCATTCTGTTATAAATGCTAATCTTGGAGGTTAGACCACACGTAGGTTCAATTGTGTAATCAGTTTTGCAAAGCGCCAGCCTGTGTCATGCTTCTGAGTGCGGGCCGCTGCGCCGCGCCGCCGCCGCCGGGGGCGTCGCCCCAGTGAAAGTGTGAAAGTGAGGCGAGGCGAGTGATCTCCCGGCCACCAGGCGCCTGCAATACTGGAATACGTCCCCCGCTTATCTGTTGCGATTTCGCAGTGCAATTGCAACTGCATCATTGGAAATTTTATTCAGATGTAATGTCGCTGCTTGCGCCCCATTAAAATACAATAAACATTTTTTGAAATAAACTTGATGCTGTTAGTTGCAGCATTAGAATTTTCTTTTTTCAACCAAACAGGTAAGTAAAAAATTATTTTTTATCACAAATACTTACACAGCTTTCACCAGGTCTTCTGACCACCTTTTGGGGGGAGGGGGGTCTGACTAATGCGCATCTTCCGGTTCGCGTTCGCCTCTCGAGAACTTTTCAGCCCCAGCGACCATCTGTTTACCACCGAATTATTACCTACTAGATACAACAAAAAAAAACAAACCGTGTCGCGTGACTCAGCAGACGACATTCAGGGTTTCATACAATTGCAGGATTTAAGTCCGTCATGTTGCTGCGGCACAGTTAAGCTGAAGTAGAGCGACATTAATTCTTAGTCTGGTTCAAGAGATTCATCCCTATTTGGCAAGCAATTGAACGTTCCTGATTCGTCATTCTGTTATAAATGCTAATCTTGGAGGTTAGACCACACGTAGGTTCAATTGTGTAATCAGTTTTGCAAAGCGCCAGCCTGTGTCATGCTTCTGAGTGCGGGCCGCTGCGCCGCGCCGCCGCCGCCGGGGGCGTCGCCCCAGTGAAAGTGTGAAAGTGAGGCGAGGCGAGTGATCTCCCGGCCACCAGGCGCCTGCAATACTGGAATACGTCCCCCGCTTATCTGTTGCGATTTCGCAGTGCAATTGCAACTGCATCATTGGAAATTTTATTCAGATGTAATGTCGCTGCTTGCGCCCCATTAAAATACAACAAACATTTTTTGAAATAAACTTGATGCTGTTAGTTGCAGCATTAGAATTTTCTTTTTTCAACCAAACAGGTAAGTAAAAAATTATTTTTTATCACAAATACTTACACAGCTTTCACCAGGTCTTCTGACCACCTTTTGGGGGGAGGGGGGTCTGACTAATGCGCATCTTCCGGTTCGCGTTCGCCTCTCGAGAACTTTTCAGCCCCAGCGACCATCTGTTTACCACCGAATTATTACCTACTAGATACAACAAAAAAAAACAAACCGTGTCGCGTGACTCAGCAGACGACATTCAGGGTTTCATACAATTGCAGGATTTAAGTCCGTCATGTTGCTGCGGCACAGTTAAGCTGAAGTAGAGCGACATTAATTCTTAGTCTGGTTCAAGAGATTCATCCCTATTTGGCAAGCAATTGAACGTTCCTGATTCGTCATTCTGTTATAAATGCTAATCTTGGAGGTTAGACCACACGTAGGTTCAATTGTGTAATCAGTTTTGCAAAGCGCCAGCCTGTGTCATGCTTCTGAGTGCGGGCCGCTGCGCCGCGCCGCCGCCGCCGGGGGCGTCGCCCCAGTGAAAGTGTGAAAGTGAGGCGAGGCGAGTGATCTCCCGGCCACCAGGCGCCTGCAATACTGGAATACGTCCCCCGCTTATCTGTTGCGATTTCGCAGTGCAATTGCAACTGCATCATTGGAAATTTTATTCAGATGTAATGTCGCTGCTTGCGCCCCATTAAAATACAATAAACATTTTTTGAAATAAACTTGATGCTGTTAGTTGCAGCATTAGAATTTTCTTTTTTCAACCAAACAGGTAAGTAAAAAAATATTTTTTATCACAAATACTTACACTGTTGTTCACTTCAATAGGTTATGATGTATTTGATGTCGTAATCGCTAGTATTTTATTTGGAGAGCATATTTACGATCAGTTCTTCAGCCCTATGTCCCTGATGAGCAATAAGAGGACATCATTATCATAAATAGTAACGTCCTGGGGTTGATTGGTGAAATTCATAACAAAGAGGCAGTCGCCCAACACGAAGTGCTCCGTAAAGAACCGCTCGTCGGTAAATAATATGCATTGTAGCCCACATCCTGCCAACGGTCCCGCTAACGAGTAGCTGTCGCAAAAAACAGCAGCCCTCGTAAATGATGTATCTGGAGCGCGGCTCAGCGATAGATATGAGGCTGTTGTTTCCGCCGACGACGATTTAATACCAACTCTAGACCGTTGGAGAAGTGAATTTCGTGCTCTGCCCTCTTGTTTTGTTGCTCGCTATTCCCGTGTGAGCGGAATGTGACGGTGCTGCATTTAATTTTATTCATTAACGTTTAACAAAAAGAAGGCAAATGAAAATGATCGAATACCAGAAGATTGGACGGATCGCTTTGATCGTAAGACTGCGTACGATCGATAGCATCGACCTCTACTGCATGCCAGAGCAAAAGTTTCGCAAATTATATTTCAAGGCACGAGAAGAATAATGGTAGTAAATTATCACCTCGGCAGCGTTGTCGTGTAATCGGAACGCAATCGACACCACGCGCGGCTATGCACCCCATAACCGTAAAGCATAGCCTGCTCCAATGAGGCGAGGCGAATCGGCAGAACGTATAAATTCAACATCCGCAACGGTCGCTAGGTTACTGAGAAAACTTATTGTAGCCACGCGTGCTCAGTGCTCAAGTAACTCTTCATCATACAGACTATAGTATAAAGTTACTTTGACTCAGACAAACTTGTGGAATCTAGATCGGATACGCTTCTAGTATGTAAACATTGAAACCTCGTACGGCTATTAACAATAATAGCTTTTCGATTCGGTTTCAATCAAGCCCGCTGCCTGCACGTCTAAATGATGATTGTAGTATTGCAAGATCAGTTATTGCAGCAGACGATTTGCCGAAACCTATTATTTTGAGGCGCATGCCACGACCAGCGGTAACGTTTGCAAAATCCTGACCTAATGTCAGATGAAGGATTTCTTGTGGTGAGGTTTTGCTAATCACGCTGTTTGTGGTTTAGATTTTCCTCTCAACTTATTATCACGTAAGATTAGTTGAATGAGGGCTTATGAACAGGCTCCGGGTAGCTCAACGAGCCATGGAGCGGACTATGCTCGGGATTTCTCTGCGGGATCGAATCAGAAATGAGGACATACGCAGAGAAACCAGGGTCACCGACATAGCCAAGCGGATAAGCTCGTTGAAGTGGCAATGGGCAGGTCATATAGCCCGCAGAACAGATGGCCGCTGGGGCCGAAAAGTTCTCGAGTGGAGACCACGGATCGGCAAGCGCAGCGTAGGACGTCCACCGACCAGATGGACGGATGATCTGCGCAAGGCTGCGGGTCCACGCTGGATGCAGGCCACCTGCGATCGGTACAGATGGAGAGCCTTGAGGGAGGCCTATGTCCAGCAGTGGACGTCTTACGGCTGAAATGATGATGATGATTAGTTGAGATACTGGTGCGATTGTCTATCTTCTTACTTGATCTCACCATCGTTGATAACTTATTTCTTTTGTACTAAAACAAATAAATAAAATACAAAAAAAAAAACTGAGGTATTGAAACAAAACCTGCATTACCTATCTCAGATTAATTTAGTCACGCACAAACCAAACCACTAGGCCAGCATGCAAATTCCCCAAACAAAACACACGCGATTCCCGTGCCTGCCACCCACGTTCAGTGTATCAGTAATCCGTTTGTCACCGGATGGCGGAGCCCTGCTCTATTGCGGTACAGCTAGCTAGCTACTTCATGGAACCTCATATAAATGAGCCCATAAACGTCCGATGCAAATTAGCTGGCTGTCGTTGCACTGCGGAAGAGCTTGCCTGGGGCACGTCACTGTGAATGACAAAGTCTGGTGAATACTACAATGTAAGGAGATCAAGTTTTAGGTTTTTTGACTCAATAAACTATACGATACGATGCAAAATGCTATTGATATATTTAATCAAAACAATTAATAAAATGCAACTCACTTTTCTGAAAATTACTTAAGTCTACTAATTACCTGATTTCAGTTTCATTTATTATGACCCTACAAGTTATGCGATCGTAAATTTTGCAAAAACAAATATTTACTTTGCTTAACACCCTGTATCTACATAGCAATTTACATCGTTTGCATTTCAAACAGCTATGATAAGTGAGAACTGTTCACATAGATATTTCAGCCTATATAAAGTGTATAAACCATTTGCGCATTAACTTTACTTGTAATCTAATGACAGTGAAAAGCGTAATTTTCGCAACGTGACGACGTAAACGCTCGCTGCGATCGCGGCGTTTTCCAGATCGTTAGGGTACGCACACAGCCATGATTAGTAATGCACGATGCCCGCGCTTCGTGTCGCTTTCTCCATTGTGCACCGCGTGACGTTTCACAATCCTTTGTGCCACCACACTAGTCTGGTCTTAAGCTACATCTTACTTAGGCCTCAGAAAACTTTGATTTTTAAATAACTCTTATAACAAAATTTTAGAGTCACTATCACAGAAGAGTAATAATAATAATAATAAATTATTGGGCCTACTGGGTGCCGCCTCTGGGTGCATGATCTATTTGTGCATTTAGTCGCGATGCCTGGTTGGTGATCCATATACAATATAGCAAAACTCTCGAAAGGGCCTCTACGAGTTGGATTCGTCCCCTCGCACGCCTCTCAAAGGACCGGGCTCCATCCCGTGATACCGAAGAGTATTGAGAAACATAATAATAATAATATTAAATACAAGTATGTACATATTAACTGGATTCAATGTGCCATTCAAATATAAAAAATAAACACTTAACTATTATATTATTGCTAAGTGTTAAGGTTTTTAAATTCTAATATAATTCGTTAAAAATGTTTTAACACTTAAGTATTCTGTTATTGCAGTACCTAGCTGCAATACAGATTTTTATTATTTTCATTTACCTTAAGAGTACCTGTCTACTTAAAAATAATATAAGAAGTTTCTACCTAGTTTTTAAGTTTTAGTCTTTTTAAGTACCTACTTTTATGTTTCGGTGCCCTTACAGGGTTCATGTGCTGTACTTTACCATACACTACCACCTGTATCTTACCACATGTTCGAAATAAATGTTTTTGATTCTTTGATTCTTGTAAACGCTACCCAACGTTTGAAGGGTCGAAAATACGTCGTTTCTTTTAAACTATGCCATCTGAAATACTTAGACAAGCTGGGAAAATCTTTTTGCTTATATTTACTTATTGATGCGTCATGTTCACAATCACAATACATTACTTACAAAATAATTTGTACGAACTATGTCACGCACGCATATAAAATCAATTAGCGCGGATCCCTAGCATTGACTGTATGTCCTATTTTTCCTTATCTGCCCCAGCGGCGCGGCCTGCTACATTAACTAATGTCTCCTGTCTGTCAGATGGTATCGCACTCGTTAGGGGTATTGTTGCGCCCACGTTGCTCTCGGGACGACTGGACGCTGGACCTTAATGGAGGCAAGAGACTTGACAGGATTACCTACGATCTGGGTGACCCTGAACTATCCGCGACGCCTCTTTGCTGTGTTGTTTTTTTAATAGTCTTACTAGCAACTATGGCTTGCTACTACGATAAGCTTGTGATCTCAAATAAGCTAGGTTATTTACTATGTTTTATAAGTTGGCGTATTCTCGAGCTCCATCAGATATTTCTTCCAAGAACTATTTGGTATCAAAGTAAGCGTATCGCACGAACATCAGCGTACCCGCAAGGGCGTGTGAATAGAACAAGAGGCCAGCGACGACAGGAAACGCTTACCAGTAACACACGACAGATCAGTCTCACGCACCACTGATTATATCGCAGGACGAACGAACTCTGTGCCTACGTAAATGAGTTGGCTAATGCGTAGCGTACTACTAGTCAGCAGAGAATTATTAGAGCACTTGCTTTTTGTAACATCAAGTTTCGTCCTATACTATACAATCGTCAATATATATAAAACTCTTGCGTTACTGACTGACTGACAGACAACGCAGAGCCGAAACTACTGGGCGTAGCGGGCTGGAGATTTGCACGTTAGTTCGTTGGGGAGTATAGGGGAGCACTAAGGAATAATTTCCCGAAATTCCCAAGGGAACGGAAAAAAACTGGATTTTTGTGTTTATGAGAAATCTGCGATCTTATTACAAAAATATTATTAATAGTTTTATCTAGCTGGAGCTATCTCGTTAAGAGCGCAATGTCTGCTAACGATTTCTTCTTTGGCACAATCAAATCGAGCTTATGGGGCTCCAATTCTGTCTAGAAGAGAGCCCTGAGCAGAAAAACATTTTACGATAACAAAGTTAGTAGTTGTCAATTGTCTAAACCAGATTGCTGCATGGTTTAATTGAACCTTCCTTAATACCACTGCGCGAGCACAGCCAAGCAATGCCACCGTCTGAGTCGGTTCCGCTCTCGCGGTCCCTCTAAATGCATTTGACGAAACTTCACTTTTTCATTGGCCCACTTTGTCGCCCTGATGCGATACTGATCGCATAGTTTTGGCAGCTCGTATTTACCGACGATTATCAACGCGTTTTAGGTACAAAAGTTGATTTGCACGGCGCCAGGGGTAGATTAGAGAGCGGGCTGATTCGCCACGCGAACATTTTCCAGACAAATGGGGACGAGGCGCGGAACTGGAGCGTTTAATATTCAAACGGACGAGCGACGAGCGGTGCTCAGTCGGAAATTGTTCTGCACGTTGCTCGAATTTGGCTACAATTGCATTTGCGTTTGTGACCTTGACAAATGTGATAGAATTCAGGAATTTACGAGGTTTTAACAACGTTTGCGTTCTCTGATTTGTATGTGAATAAACATACTTTTAGGCTAGGATTTGAATCAGTTCTTGCCTGACGCATGAGTCGCGTGACCATACAAAGCAAAGGCTTGCTTAGAACTACTAATCCTGTTTACAGCTAATGCAATCGATATTTCGCGAATAGCTTGTGAACTCAATACAACACCGGGCAATATTGAATATTATCTGCATAGTTTCACCTTAACTTTTGCAAAGTTTCCCTTTAAATGGGGTGTCCTACAGATGATCTGTTGGTTTTAAAAATGTTACTAAGTTAAAAGTCATCGTATTATCCACGTGGTCGCGATCGCTGGAAGTGGGTCGCTCAACCGCGAGAAGTACACTTTCGTTGTCATAATGCAAATCAGAGCATGCAGAGGTGCGCAGACGCCTACGCCGCCGCTGCCGCGACGATCAGTCTCGTCTCGATTGAAATTCCATTTTGATGCTCCACTTTGCCAGCCAAAGCTCTATGCCTACGCTGAAAATAACAACACTAATACTAAAAGCCTTTATCGTCTAGTGATTGCTTTCATTTCATATTTGTAGCTTTCACCTCGATCTTTCGAGGTACACCTCATTTCCAAGTCCTAACGTCGCAACAGCTAGGTACACTATGGCAATAGTCGCAACATTCACCCAGTAATGTGTGGGAAACGGGCGTTCTGAGTTTTTCTAATTACCGTGTGTCGGTCGCTCGGTTATTATTATTACTGAGCTTCGTATTGCAGAACACGGCAAAAGTAAGCCGGCTAGCTGTCTCCGCACAATTTCGTGTTAATTATATGAAATGCACCTGAATGCTAGCTGGCGCGCTTGGCCCGTGGCTGCGGCCCGAGGAGACATACATAGGTTCCGCAGACTATTCTTGGATAATTATTTTAGTGATACATCGTGTGTGGGTTGACGACCTTTTCTGTTCTAACTTCTACTTCAACTTTATTTTCTGTTTTTGGGCTTTGGTTTCATATTTAATAGGAACAATTACTTGTGTGTGTTGTGCCTAGCCCAACTTGATAAACTAGCCTATATTTTAGTCTGAATGTAGAATTTCGCTAGTTGCATTTACTGCACGCGATTTGTCATGAATTTGCCTCAGGCGAATGTTGTGATGCCAGACATATAATATGTTAAAAGAGCTGCCTGACTGTGGCAGATATCGTACACTCGGCACAGTCGGACGACAGATCACGATGTGAAATTACAATTTATCTAAGAAAACCGCTCTTTGCTATGGAAACGAGACCGTTCCCTCGAGCCGGTGCGTCTGCTGCGATCACCGAGGAATCCAACTCCGAGATTCCTGATTAATGATAATTATATTATAGTAGTATTAGCAAGCAACGCACAAATCGCAAACTTTACAATTGTAACGGAAAAATGTACCGAGTTTTATTTCTTACTTTATATATTACTTATATATTTTATATATTTATATCAATATATATAGAACTCTTCCGTTACTGACTGACTGACTGACTGACTGACAGACAACGCAGAGCCGAAACTACTGGGCGTAGAAAGCTGAAAATTGGCACGTGGGTTCCTTGGGGAGTGTAGGTGAGCACTAAGAAAGGATTTCCCGAAATTCCCACGGGAACGGGAAAAACGGGATTTTTGTGTTTATGAGAAATCTGCGCGGGAAAAACCGCGGGGCAGCCTCTAGTATTTATATATTTACTTACATATTTATTTATATATTTACTTTATATATTTTCTTACTTTATTTATATTTATTATCTATCTATCTATTTTTGTAACATCTTCATTCAGGGTAGATTTTTATATCATAGTTAGGTAGCAGCTGCTTGATAAATTTCTTAGGAATATTTTTTTTGTGTACAAAGAAAAATGAGTTTGGTTACACGAGGTTCCGATAAACTTTCTCTGTAATCAAGTTCGCTTTTGCAAGCCTCTATTTGTTCGAGAAATATAATTTGACATTACACTGTCAAACTTAAAGTACAACCCTTTATTTAAAGTGCTTCAAAAATCTTTATTATAATATTCAAATTTGTATTTGTATTTGACATTAAAAATTCTTCTAGTTCAACCAAGTTCCGTTCGTACAAATAGTAACAGAATTAAACTTAACATTTAAAGGTAAGCAAAAATTGTGCTTGTAATTTATCAGTGCAATTTAGAATAATGATTTACATACATTATGTAAGGCTTTATTTTGTGTTTGGGTGCCCAACACGCACTTGATCAGTTTTATGTTACATCTCCCAAAAAAAGAACTTCTATCATATCAATCTGTGTACCTCTTTTATAATGACTTAATCATAAGCTTTCGAGGCATCAACGAAATTATTACCGTCAGTTATCCATCATGTCAGCGTTTTTTTTTTAGATTCTCTTCATAGATATAAAAAAAAAATATCTAACCGACCGTTTACCAATATGACTGTAGACTGGTTTAAATATCTCTTAACTCTGCTCAGCAAATAAATATACTCGTTTAAGTTTTTCATAGTAAATTACCCGTATTACAGGTGATTATCTAGTAAATTTCTGAAGAGTGCGAATGGCATTTCGCTTTTAAATCTTTCAGAGCTGTCAAGCAGTTATTTGCAGAGCAATTACTGACTACGCCTTTAGTGGTATTATTTGTTTACACCTATCCAATTTGTGTCCACCTCAGCCGTACGTTGAGTAAAACGTTTACGCGACAGTTTAAGTTAACTATTGTTGTATATTGACTTTTTACATAGATACTAACGTTGTGAATTCTCCGCGTGGCTCAGTAATTGATGGTATTTCATTAATCTCCCTCGGTACGTATAAAGTGAGGCTTGAGCAAAGCTTCCTGTTAGTTTTTTTTTCTCGCAGACAGTCTATAGAGCTTTTGAAATGTTTCTGAGCGACGCGGTCGTTAGCATCAGATTCAAGAGCCGAATGTTGAATCTTAAATTATGTCTGTGCAGCTTGCTGTTATACATTTGATAATAAATGTTGTCGTAAGTGTTCTTTAATCAAATGCCCACTATATCAAATCCAATAATCACATTGCATTAAGCAATTTTAGTTTCACGCTACCTTACCATAGACGGTTTAAATGTTTTCATTACCAACCATCCAATCTTTGCATAACAGATATAGGGACGAGAGGGCTCTGTTTTAAACTGTGGGTAAGCTGACCTTAAAAGTATCGACCGTACTTTCCTATATTAGGTATTGAAATGAAACTTAGCAATGTGGAATGGTGACAGACGAGTTAGATTTAATAGTAATGATAACTGCCCGCAAGTGCACTGAAACGGAATATCGGCATTATTCGAATTCTTCCTAGTAAGAGAGTGTAATGCTGCAGGTTACTTATCTTTGTGTTTATAAAATAAATAGCGCCATGCCAAAATAATAGTGATTTTGATGACATTTCTGCTTTGAGAACTATCATTAAAAACGTGATTTCTGGAATAACAGAAACAATACATTACAACAAACGATTTAGTTTCCGAGTTTGCTGTGGATGTGTTCTAAAAAACGCAAAGTTTTTATTTTTAGTGTTTCCAATAACAAAGGAAGTGTCATGCGCACACAAAACCTAAAAGTTGGGTTCATTCATACTAATATTGGACTAGTAAAGAATCCAAACGAAACTTTTGTCAAATTGTGAAACGTTCCTCCACTGCACTATGTTTAAACTGAAGAAACTTCAGAGCAGTTTAATCCATTAGCTAACTCGAAAGTGCTACCCTAGCTCTCGCTTCGCATAAGTTATTCGCAGTGTGATCGGCTGGCAACGTAAGACGAGGAGTGTTGGACGCAATCTTGAGACCCATAGCGACGTCTATATGGGTTAGTGTAGATTCGCCAAGTACTCATTTCGCCAAGTGTCAAACGCCGTGTATTTTCGCCAAGTTGATTTTGATTACAAAATTTTATAAAGTAAAGTTGGTTTCACTTATTTCTTAGGTACTTATATCCTTTAAAAATTACTCGTTCATGCATTTAAGTTTTAAATTTATATTTCAAAGTACCAGGGCTACATGAACTAGTAGAAGGTCAGCCTACTCGGCGTCTTCTTGTGCGCTGTCACCCACTCCATTACTTTTCGGGCATCTGTTCTCCCGAGCTATGGGCCCTGCCCATTGCCTGCATTTCGCAATACTTTGGGTTATTTCGGTGACTTTAATTCTTCTGCGGTTGCCATCACTTCTAATTCGACTACGCAGGGAAATCTGAGCAAAACCAATTCTATTACCCTTTCAGTGACCATTTCTCTCTGTTGCGTTTGCCCATACTGGCAACACACAATTTTCGTAGACTTTCGCCGTTTGTTGATGCTTAGATCTTTCCAGTTCTTGAAGATATCCTCAAGTGCAGCATTGAACAGTTTTAGGGATATGATATCCCCCTATGCCTCTATTATGAATCCCCGCTGCAGGCTTTGAGCTCTGATCCTGTAGTCTAACTTATATAGCAAACACTTCGACACTCGATATACCAATAGTTTACTTGGCACCGCTGACTCAAACGAATCAAAAGCTTTCTCATAGTTCACAAATGCTTAGCAAGAGGCAGATACGCTAGTGTTAAATTGGTACTGCATTAGTGAAACTAACTGTAATAATTTTAACGACTTGGCGAAAATACACGATGCAAAATTAATTAATAAATCACTTGGCGAAAATACACTCGATGTATGGAGTTAAAAAGTACTTGGCGAAATGAGCACTTGGCGAATCTACACTAACCCGTCTATATGACTTGGATACGTATCTCCCCCGAATTGGGATGATTGCAATGCAACGGAGAACTAGACGGCCAAATCGTCTTTAAACTGGCATAGATGGACGTCCTTAAGAGGACAAAACGCCAAAGCATTTTTAGGGTGCAAACGTTTAGTAAGTTTTACTTAGTTCTGTCAAACATACAGCATATTATTATCAACGCGGATGAAGTTGCAGTCCTACTGTATTATTCATAAAGATACATTTTAAGTAGCTTTAATGGAGATCTACTTCTCTGGTTTGTTGTATGGTAAATACGTGATCTCCAGTCTAAATTGAAATACGTCAAATAACTAATATGCTCTTTAACTTTTTATGAATAACAGGGTTAGAATAAATACCTAGAATAGGAAAATATTGCTTACAAGCAAAGAACAATAAATACGTTCTCTCAGGAATATTTTATCAAAATCTAGAAGGTAGCGAGGAATCCAATTTTATCTCGTATGCAATATCGTCCATACTTAAATATGCAATAAGTTCAAGTTTCTAGGAAGGCTGGTATAAATGAAATTGTTACGCGTCTACTTTGAAGTTGAAGAGCTAGTACAAGTTGATGTAATGATGTCACTCGTCTTATATGTCCAGTAATAATGTAATAGTCTTTGTACCAGTAAAGATAATAACGGCTGGGGCCGTTCACCTATCCCAAGGCTCTTTCTGTAATTTAAATATGTATAGCGTGACGAATTATCATAATGATGTGTTAGATTTTTTTCAAGTTCACGGGCTTGAATTGTTTACTTTATCAATTAACATAGTCCTTGATTCGGACAAGTTCTTAAACGAATAACATGTTTAAATTCTGCGTACAATTCTGTTTTCAATCTAAATCGAATGTCTACCTTGCTTTAAAATTCATTGGTCTTTCAAAAATAAACTAACAATGAATAGATAGAGTGCCGAAATTCGCGAAATGAATATCTGCATTGTCATGATGCTATTCTCAGCATGACCATAAGAGATGCGCGCGCCGATCTGTAACAGCTGAGATGAAACGTCTCTATTGAAACGTCTGTCTGTCATGATGATTTTATTTCTGCACCCCGACGACATGAACTGAATAGTGCCAGATACGCTTGGCGCCTAACGGCAAACTAAAATGAGTTTCGGACCTGAGTCACGAACGAATAGCAAAATTATATTTTCCTATTTGTCAAATGTTGCAACTGGGCTGGCTGCGCCCGCGCACTTTCACTGGGAGCCTATCAATCTTCGCTGTCACGTTTGGTTGACTCTCGCTAATCCTTCGAAGTGACGTGGCTGCCCTGGGCGATTTATTAATATTTTTAATATAATTTATGAATTCTGAGTTTTCTCTTTCTTTTGCATCTTTGAAATTATTATACATATATGCGGGCTGGCATTATTTTATGTAATTCTGCGTTACTTTCCTTCTCCTTGTATAAATAAATTGGTAACAGTAGCAAGACACTCACTAAAACATTGCATTCAGTCCTCATAAGTGACTGCGAAGGCGAAGTTGCCGCCAAAACTGTTTCCAAGGGAGAGCTTTGACACATAAATGAAAAGCAAATTTGGACAAAACATTATATTTTACAATAAGCAAAAAATAATTATATTATAATACGAAAAAAGTTTTTTTTATTTCAACTTCTAAATTAAATATCAAATATATTAATTTTGTAATTTGACAATTATGAATTATTTCCAACTAGACGCGAAATAAGTGTAAGTAGTAATTAATGTTTAGCAGGTTGCAGAGCTACAATTTGGCATTTAGTGAGTACCTGGTAAAATGAATGAATCAAACATGCGCGAAAAGGTAAAGAAACCACAGCCACAGGTACTCGAAATTAAAAAATACCACGTGCTAACGATCTTTTGTTATTTTTTAACCAATCACATTTATTTACGGTGTTGCTGGTATAGTCAATATTTCTATGATTGGTCGTTGTAGGATTAAAACCATTTCCAAAAAGAAAACAAAAAAGGATACTTAGTGCTTGATTTTAACTGTGCTTCACTCCTGGTCCTGTGCAGTGTTGTGTGTGCTTGTTTGTGAAAGGTGGCAATTGATATTTGTGATATTAACTGAGTCAAGTCTATACTCGCTGTTAGGTATACTAATATTGTGATGCAGATAAAAAAATGTAGGTACCTTTTTATTATTTTAATATTTTAACAGGTTTGTACGTTAAATGTTAACACATAATAATATTGCTATTTATTTTTAACTAGTCGACCTGGCGAACTTCGTACTGCCTAACCATGAGTTGCATGAATTATACTTATAAACCTTCATCTTGAATCAAAATTGGGGTCCATTACCTCGAGGGAAGCCAGTTGCGATGGCAAGCTGGTCTAAATTGGCATTACCCTTCAGATGAGCCGTTTCAGGAAGCAAAACTTAAACTGAAATACTTAATCTATCAATTGAAAAAAACGCATCAAAATCCGTTTCGTAGTTTAAAAGATTTAAGCATATATCAGACGCGGGAAGCGACTTGCTGTCCCGGCGAACTTCGTTACGCCAAAGAATATAAGATACTATAGTAAAGACTTGGCTCTATACACTGTTTTTTTGACTGCCCAGAATTTGCTCATAAAAAAAAACGAACCACCAACTGTCAAAAAATGTATACAACTGATTACATTATTTTCAGTGAGAGATTTTTTCAAATCGGTTCAGTAGTTCCGGAGCCTATTCGATGCAAACAAACAATCAAATAATCAAATCTTTCCTCTTTATTATGGTTTATAAATATAGATAGAAGACTATGTATTGATTGATATACTAACATGCTATTTGGTTTATTTGAAAAAATATTAAGTGTAAACAATTATTAAGGCTAAAGTTTGATTTTTTTGATTAAAAAAAATCGTCGACTTCAAAAAACGCATGTCGTGTCGTGCTTGTGTCAAAGTTCCTCCCCGAGACCCACGAAATCAGTTAATCAGTAGGATATTATTTTTACACCTTCAGCTAGAGGTTTACAATGTTCTATTTTTAGATAACGATAAACTCTACCGATATTGACTACCGGCGGAAGTGAAAGATAATTATATGCAGGGGATTACGATTACGTAACCTGATCTTAAAGCGAGTGTCACTGCCATTAGAGGTTTTAACGTTATTAAAATGACCGGATCTGTTTTCATAACCTGTTCGGCATTACGTAAGGCGCACGTTGTAAGTTGTAACATCGCCGCGGGCACTTTCACTTTCCCTCCTCTAGCGGTGACCTCTGCCACGAAAGTTGCTCTTGCAGTTTTGCAAGCCGCGTGGGCCCGCGCTGCATCAGGACCATCACCTTTCACGCCAGAGTCTGTTGAACTTGGACTGCAGATACCTATAAACGGTTACAAGCATAATTTATCTATGTGTTCTATCTATGTTAGATACATGCAGAAATGTTCGCAATATCAAGTATAAGAACAACTCAGCAAGTTGCGGTAAAATTGTGGATTACAACCAAGTTCAAATTAAAACTACGTGTCACGTGAAGTTCGTACTGCCTTACAATATTAGTTTACCCGATATTATTTATTATAGCCTAATTAATTCGAAAATATTCAAAGCCTATGTTCTTATGGGATAATTCAGGAATCTAATTTAGAAAATATTTTTTGAAATGGTCCATAATTTTCGGAGTATTGAGATTTTAAACAAACTAAGTATTCAATATTTTCTCTTTATTTTATTAGTGTTAACAATATATTTTTTAATTATAGGAAGAGGTAAGAAGCAATGAAAGAAAACATAGAAGAAGGGGAATAAAATAAACAATCGGCTTATTAAAATCACTTGCATTAAATTTTCATATTATGACTTGATCACTGTGCCGGAATCACATTAAGTACCTTTATCTTCGGAACAGAAAGTGTTTCTTTATTTCCTTCCTCTTACTTTCGCTTCTCGTTATTGGTTGTGTAAGGCTGATGATGATGATGGAGACGAAATGGATAATGAGCGTTATTTGTATATTCTGTTTTCGTTAAGTCCGTCTAGTTCTGTCAAGTCCAGCAGGGTTAAAATAAAAAATAAATATTGATTACTAGCTCATTGCCCGCGGCTCCGCACGCGTATGGATAAGTTTCTTTCTATACAATAATAACCATCCCGTTTTTAAATAAACAAATAAACCTTTATCTTTATTAACTACTATCAACCGAATTAAAATCTGTTACGTAGTTTTATAGATCTAAGCTGACATATTGACAGACAGGAAGCGAATTTGTTTTACACCATGAAGGTGTAGGGATTTAACTTTAACCAAACTGAGCATTTCTAGAGCTTCGTCACAGCCCCTTAAAACTTGAGTTTTCCCAACAATATACGAGAAAAACGTGACCCTCTGTTCAATTTTTTTCGAAGAATTTTCAAAGGCACGTGTTTATATAACTATTTCTAGCGAATATTTCGGCACTGATTGACTTTTTTACGGTTTACCGTTATAGTAAACTAGACTTCGTGTCATTTACTATTGCCATTAGGCTTTGAGTTTTCTAACCTCCCTTTTAAATTTACACGTGCCTCTCATTTACTGGAACACATCAATTTAGAAAAATAAATCGTTGACTTTTGATAGAGACTAAATTTGAATGGATTTTATAGCATAGGTTCGTTCCTAAGGATGTTTGAAGATGCATTAAGAAAAATAATTCTTGAAATTCGTACGAGGATAAAAAAAGAATTTAAATTTCATTTTTTAAAAGCGCTGGCAAAAGAAGTTGCGGGCGGCATAGTTGTTTATTTAACAAAAGATTGAACACAAATCAGGAAGCCACACTGGAGAGCACCCTAAAAAATCCATTGAAACGAGATAAATAGGGCCTGGCTTGTAATGTAAAGAGTTATGAATGTGTAGAGCAAAAAGCGCAGTCAAATGATAGGAGAGTCCCGTGTCATTACATCAGCGGCAGGGCTGGGCGGTGTGCCCGATAGCGATCGCCCGTGCTGCAATTGCCTTGTTTGTCGTACCGTACGGCAAGCAGGCAATTCTCGAAGAGTTGTGACGATATTTGGAGAAGTTTTTGAGATTTAAGTAATTTTATATGTACAGTGGCAGTCTAGGACGGCGTAACACTTCCGGTTTTATCTGTATTGCAAAATAGCTCTTGTTCTTTGGTAATACAGTCTAGGGCCATAGACAAATCAGTTACGCCGTCCTAGACCGCCACTCTGTACCTACTTTTTTTTACTTTTAGCGATAGCGATGATTTAAGTGTTAGATATTCATTCTATTCCACATCGTGTGACAGTTCGTTGATACCATTTTTTTTCTAGAGACTAAATTTAAATACAGCAAAACGGTTACAATACAAAACATCAATTCCAACTGTATGAATAGAGCGACACTGCGGCATAATCAGACAAAGCTGTCAGATAAAAAATAGTTGTTGTGCCCTGAGTTCATTCACGTTGGTATACAATCCCGACCATTTACGCACTTACACGCATGCCCGTATCTGGGCTGCCTCTCGTGCAGTATCATTAGCTGTCTTACCTGAATGGGCGAGATCTGGGACTGATATTCTATTATTTGTCTCTCACTAGAGCCTATTCCCAGCGCCGCGCAGCAGCATATGGTAATCGTAAAGCACGGGGCCGCTATATCGCCTCGACAATGACTTGAGGAGTTTTTGACATGACTCTACGACCGCACAGATACGGGAGACATCGCCATTTCTGACTCTGATGGAAGATTGTTTTGTTAACATTCGCAATACCATGGTCAGCATAACATATACGATCATAGACATAAATTCATGCGGTAAAATATCTACCGCAATTCTAGTTCCGCTATGGACCGTGGCATCAATCTCTGAGACATGCATAATGGCTACGCTAATGCGACTGCTCTCACACAATAGATCTATTGAATTTTGTTAGGTAAACTCATAGACGCAAACAAAATTGCAAATAAAATAAGAGATATCATCACGGACAGAGAATAAGCGCTTTGACTGATGACAAATGAACACCTCAGGCACAACAATTTACCTATTAGCGAATCGCCTCTTACTAGAGCCGGTCCATTTGTCTTTGTTGCAAGCAACAATCAGCAGAGTGTTTACCGACACGCCGTGGTTCGTTCACCTCGCTATCAAGGTCCTACGTTAAGCATTATTTTCGCGTCGCGAGCCCACACTTGCGTGCGATCATGATGCACATTTCCAAGTACGGTGCACTAAGTTGGAGGAATGAGAGCGCGTGCTCTGAATGCGAGAGCGGCCATCTGTCGAGGCGTAGATGCTATCTTCATAGAGCCTCGCAATCCACCAGCGGACCTTCCCTCGGAACAACAAATTGAATTCTCTCATGAAACTGCTTAGTAAAGTTTAATCCCGTTTATAACGAGTATTTACCGACTCCTACCGCCGGGAATGGGACAGGCCTATCCCGCCGCCACCGACGCTTCTGTTGATTGTCCCTTCAAGACAAAGGTACTTTTTGTACAACAAAACCAAGAATTAATAAGACCTGTGTTCAATCTCATTTAGATTTTATAGCTTTAATCGACATCCTTTTACGGTAGGGTATATAAGCTTTCCAATTTAACTTACAATTACTTCGCTGCTTGCTATTGCATAGTTGACAGGATTCCATTAGTGACAATGAGGTAGGACGCGATACTGACTTACGGCGGGCGTCGCCCAGCACGGTGGCACCTTGTATCTCTAAATTAAATTCTCTCGGACAGCAGCTCTCGGCATTTACGAGCAGAGTTATCTGATGCCTAGTTGAATACACATGGACAAATGATAAAAGAGTAGAATGGTTTCGTTTTACTCTTAGTGCAACAAATACACACATCTCGTGAACAGAGTAGGTAATTTTCCAATTCATTAAATCATGTCGAAGCATCGTAAAACCCACGCGGGCAGGCAACGCGGGTGTTTGTTTTTTTGTTATATAGCTCCTTTATCATCATCACATTAACTTAGTAAATGTCCGTAGCTCATCCTTTATCATCACCACATTAACTTAGTAAATGTCCGTTCAACCTTGACCGTGAACGATCGCATCAGAGAGGACAGGCGTGGGTGCAGAAGACGCTTTTGCTCATACAATATAAAAACAAATAATCGGTCTTACTCCTTTGAAACAGTTTGTGTGCAAAAACATTTCTGAATTATTTTAAATTTCAAGCGACAGTACTAGGCGATCGCCTGAATTTTGTTTTTAAAATATCTAAAAAGAGTGATGTTTTTTGCCCAGCTTTTCGGCAAGAATAATACTAGGTTTGCCACGATTCGATAGATGTCCCGCTGTGCCGACGTTTGTCGAGCTCAAAACCTATAGCTGACACTGAATACGAAGTGGTTCTAAATTTGCAAAAACGACCCCACGCTGCGAGCGCTTCGTGCCCGCTAGCCTAAATTAGTGTAACATAATGTAATCGTGATGTAACCACTCCGATAATTACTTTGCTTTACGTGACTTTGGAGTCGGTTGGGACTAACCCCTATAGCCTGCCTGATTAAGTGAATAATGTGCAGCCAAGATTAGATAAACTTTAATCGTATTATTCATAAAGATACAATAGGTTTTAAAATAGCTTTACTGGAGGTCTACTTCTTTGCTTACTTGTATGGTAAATTTGAGACATCTAGTCTTAATTGACATAGGTATGTCAAATAACTAAAATTATCATTAACTTTTTATGAATAACAGGGAAAGACTTGACAAAAAAACAAGGAGATATCGCATAATTATGTCAATCTTTTGCATATTATTATAATTCTTGAGTAAATAGTTTTGTGATTTGACCTAATTTAGGCAAATCGATATGTAGTTTATTCACTTTGGCTGCGCGATTTGTATCGTTTTTAAGACATGCACGACTGTAAATTAGTTTGCAAAAATATGTTTTCTATCCTTTCTAAAATGCGGATTACGCACATTGCTTATTTCAACATTAGATATAGATAAGCAAACTAAAAGTTGCACAAGCTTTGCAAAACTACTGACCATTAGCACAGCAATTATTTTCAGAATAGTGGCAAGAGCCTGCGCTTGTTGCCATCTCCGCACTAAATCATCGAGAAATTTATTGCTGTTTTCAGTAGTTCGCGTTTTACGACGATATCAAGATGGACGCTGATGTTTATCGCGTTCGCTCCTTTTGCGGTCAATTCACTTGCCACTCGGCAAGTATCTTCATCAAACGTAGCATAAATTTCTCGGCATCCAAGTTGTTAGTGAGTACACTTAAGCCTGAGCTGTTTACTGCTCGCATGCATCTTTTCTCAAAAGAGGATACTTTTAAGCGCGCACGCCTTTGTAGATAGAATCACCGACTGAGGTTAGTATTCTAACGTTTCAACAGTCACAATATAATTGTGATTTTTAATGATGTAATGTCATATTCTGACGAATTTCGGGCTGCTTCTTTAGTGATGTACGGTGTGTCAGCGTGTAGCACGAGTTCCACCGGTATTTCTGACTTAAAATGCTTCGTACACAGAACTCAGCAGGCGGCATCGTAATTTCGGTCGTAAATTCAAGAGGACAATGGAATTGACATGTACGAGTATAGGTCACGTCCTTCTTCGGTATCCTCGTACTTACAATACTTACAATGCGTTCGATGAACTTGACGCATCGACATCGCTTTTCAGTTACAAATAGAAGCAAAAAAACTTAATCTTCTGTTAAGTACAGTGTTCGTGTTATAACCCGGTTCAATGGTGGGCTGAGAACCATTAAAAATTATTAGCTGTAGCTGTAACAGATGCTCGGTGCTCGTCAATTACTTTTTGCTGCCAGTGACGTAATCACCTCATACCAGCTTTGCTCGGCTCCCAAAGGTCTGGTCGGAGCGCGCATAGCGTTTGGCTTGTTCAGTATAATGCCACCCGTTAAAACTGCCACGCCGGCCGTGATCCATCAGCCACTCATAAAATTTGAACAAGATAAAAACGTCTCGTTGACAGCATGAAATCTGTGCGTTCAACTTCTGTGTGCTCTTCGATGTTCGTCGCGACGCATGCGTTGTTTTGTAAATTTTAAGCTTATGAAAAGCTTTTCTCACGGTAGCTCTTTCGCTTGTAAAGAGTCTTATCTCACGTATCTGAACGCGCACAATGCGATGACTAGTGTCGATTTCAATCTCGCGAGTGTTTCGTTATCTGCAGCCTTCGCTACTTTCACTCATGCACATTCTAATGCGATTTGTTCATGTTCATACTAATCTAAAGAGCTATAATCACTTGTTTAATCAGTAAATTTTCAATATGATGACTGATACTAGAAACCTTTGGCTTTCTCAAGGAATATCGTATAGTCATATTACGTTGGCTGGATTCCTGCTCGCTACGTGTTTAGCATGGCATGTGACGGGAGGCGGTGAGTTAAGGCTGCCGTATGCTAAGACCGTCGTTATATATAGTGCAGTCCTGGTCCCAGTTGCACCTACGTCGTCGTCCTAATTACAATTTGTAATGAGGTGTGCCGACCTCTCGCTGCATACAGCGACGCCTCCGTGAATAGAGAGCATTAAGATCATAAGATCTTGGTGCTTAAAAAATCTTACACAAAAAAATAATCAATGATAAGATCGTATAGAGCTGAAAGTAACGCGAACAATCTTATCAGTTAAACATATTGTAACACTCTGGTTAAACTAAAACATATCCAAATACCCATAGGTGCTTCACGCGGTGGTAAACAAAATAGAAAATTCAATATTAAATCAACAATCATGTTTAGTGGTATTCATAGATATAGAAGGCGCTTTTGATAAAACTATGTTTTCCAGCATAAGCAACAATCTCAAAAATCTAGGCGTAGATCCCATGATAAGTTCGTGGATCGACAATATGCTAAAGACAAGGACAGTGTCGTTAACCTTAACTGACACCACGAAATGCAAAGTCGTGAAAGGCTGTCCGCAAGGAGGGGTTCTATCCCCTCTTCTGTGGATAATAGTAGTAAATGATCTCTTGTGCAAATTAAACAATAACGGCTTCTACACTATAGCATACGCGGATGACGTAGCTATAATGATAAGTGGCTTGTTTATAAATATATTATTTCAGAGAATGCAAATAGCTCTTCGTATAATAGAAAACTGGTGCACAGAAAATACTTTGTCTGTAAATCCAAGCAAAACTGAAATGGTGCTATTCACAAAAAAGACAAAGCTGGGTACTATACACCCACCCAAACTCTTTAATGAAACACTAAAACTAAAAGATGAGGTCAAATACTTGGGCGTTTGGCTCGACCAAAAACTGAGCTGGAACAAGCACATAGACATGACTCTTAACAAAGCAACGATTTCACTTTTTCAATGTAAAAAACTCGTTGGACAGAAATGGGGCCTAAAACCGTATCTTTTTAAGTGGCTATACACAGCAGTAGTGCGCCCTATACTTACCTACGGCGCAGTCGTCTGGTGGCCGCGCACAGAGCTGATCACCACAAAAGACAAACTGCGACAATTTCAAAGACTAGCATGCGTGTCCATTGCGGGCTGCATGAAGTCAACACCCACTGCAGCGCTGGAGGTGCTGCTCGGTCTGGCCCCGCTGGACATGGTCATAAAACAAGAGGCCAAGTCAGCTGCCATAAGGCTGGACTCATTGGGCCTCTGGGCGAGACAGACAGCACTTACAGGTCACGGCCGTATTTTAAGCATAGCCAACAAATCAGTTCCCTGTTCTTTAATGGGCAGTGATCGCATTATGAAAACAATTATATGTAGGAAAAATTATGCTATTATTTTAGATGACAATCAAAATGATAGTAACAACCAATATAACATAAACATTTACACAGATGGAGCAAAGAATAAAAAAGGCAGCGGTGGTGGAGTATTCTCTCCGGACCTTAACTTTAAATACTCTATAAGCATGGGCAAAGACGCGACCGTTTTTCAAGCGGAAATGCTGAGCTTGCTTCATGCAGTGCAAAATCTAAGGGACACGGTAAACAGCACTGTCCGCATTGTCACAGACAGTGCATCAGTGCTATGCGCCTTGCGTAAGCCAATGACCAAGTCCAAGCTACTGCTGGACTGTCATCAAGAGCTACAAAGGCTGTATACCCAACAAGGAAACCATATATCATTACAATGGACAAAAAGTCATAACGACAACCCAGGCAATGTCGAGGCGGATAAGTTAGCAAAAATAGGAGCAAACATGGTGCCAATTGGCCCCGAACCTTTTGTTAATATATCCCCAGAAACAATAAGACAAAAACTTCTTCAGGCAACAGCAATCGACCATTCTGAGGAATGGGCGAATCGCGATGACTGTAGACAAACTAAAGCGTTTGTACCTACAAACAATCTCAAGCTCACACGATACTTATTAAAACTGTCCCGCAAACGTCTTACCACTCTTGTAGGGCTAATTACTGGACACTGTTCAATAAATAAGCATTTATACAATATAGGTGCGACAGACAGCCCTCTGTGCAGGGCTTGTATGGAAGTGGATGAGACGGTGGAGCATATGTTGTTAGCCTGTCCAGCCACTATTGAAACCAGGTTGTCCATTCTCGGCCCAGCTGACCATCTAGCTGAGCTGTTGGAGCATCCTGGCCTCATCCTGCAGTTTGCTGATGAGCTCGGATGGCTCCTATAAATGTGGGGAAATGCACAATGGCTCCAAGTTCGCGAGCTAAGTGCAGGCACTTCTCTACCCCCACAACTGAAGAAGAAGAAGAAGAAGAAGACCCATAGGTGCTGTGGGAAGCGTCTGCATCGGCTAATAAATAGGAGCTGTTATCAAATCCGCGCCTTATCCGTAGAATAAACATGTTGAAATGATTACCTAGGTGCTTTAATATTTAGACATAAATGCCTGCCAGCGCCCCGCCCACCCTCGCTGTATAATTGCATGCTTCGTCTGTCTTGAGCCGAGAGGAATCTGCTTTCCGGTTTGTCTCTAGTGTAATAAATAACTCATCTCATAGCATAGATGTTGCTCATCGAAAAACATACATGCATCACTATTACGGGGTTTCATTTTACGAATATTACAAATGTAAAAGTTAAGATGTTTATTACTTGATCAGTGTGTAACCGCATCTTAGGCGGTCGCCAGTACTAAATAGGTAGGTACCCAAGATAAAATAACAAACAAGGCAGAAACTTTGTTAAACACCCGAATTAGAAAGCATTTAACGGCTATTACCAATAACGTAATCGGGTTCCTTTTAACGAATCGATGGTCAGAGCTCGTTTCCGCACGAGTGGACGGTAGAGGCGGCCGCGGCAAAAACTAGATAGACGGTATGTATACCTGTACTTTGTGTTACGTCTTCTTGATTTATTTGAAGTCTGGAATATACCTACCAGCAGCGACTTTGATATACCTCGATTTAGATGCAATATACTGATTATACATAATATTGTGATCGTATCGTATCTACGCCATATTTCGATTTGCCGTCCTCGTGTTCTATAAACATGTCGTAAGTCACACACAGGTAATGCCTCAATTTGTAAGTGCTCAACTGCTCATTGAAGTAGGTAAATGTCAGTAAATGTTCACCATATTACAATTCAAATTAGTGATCTTGCATCAATTGTATTTTTTTTTGTTATACGTTCGTTAATTTTCTGATCATAGACTCGTAAAAAATAATAATAGGTAAGAAACATTTATGTTTCAGATGAGAATTAATTAACTTACTAGGCAAAGGTAATTTTAATTTGCGCACACGCCGCTTCACCGTTCAAGCGGAGAATAGCAAAAACTCTAGTAAAAAGTTTTTAATTACATGTATCCGTGTATGATTGACTTGTTGCACATCAAAATATGAATAATAATTGGTTGAATAGCCTGTCTGCTAATTTTGTTGGCTTTAGTACCTTATAATCTCTCTCGCACTCTTTTGTCTGTCAGTCAGTCGGTCACAAGCATTTCATTATTTACTACAATGCATTATGTAGAGTCAGTCAAATCAGTTTTCTTATTTTATTATACGTAAGTAAATACTTTTGCAATATAAGAATACCTAGTCGAGGATCAGAGGTTCTTTACTGAGACATTGTATTAAATGATTTGATAGAACGTTTTTTTTTGCGTCACGAATACTCCTCGAACCACGTTTGACTTTTAAGCGGGATCCGTAGCCAAATAGTGAGTGGTCAATTAAACTTTCCTTTCATAAATAAAACTCAAGTTATGTGGAGTAAAGAACTGCGAATCTATCACCAGTTCACCACACTAGTGCATCAAGCCTTCAGACAAATGCATCCAAGAGATTTGTTTGTCCGCGCACGCTTTGAATTTTAATGCGGCTGTGACAAGTTGCCTATTCCATATTATAGAAGATTTGCAACGTATGCTCGAGTATATCTTCTGAGATTGAGGAGGGTTTTTTATCGAATCGGTCGAATTTGTTCGCTTTATATCGCGTTGATGGCTTCGACGCACTTTGGCGTAAGAAATCTGCCTCACTGTTAAACAGGCTCCGCGGCAGCAGTAACTGCCTCCTTACAGTTATCGCGAACAGGTATGACAGTCTGCTGATTTGGGCATTAATTCAAAGGACTAAATTTGTATTAGAAATTAAGTACTAACATTAGAGTAAGGTAGGCTAAGTTACTATTGTATTGTACTAACAACATATGGACCAAGATGTCTGAAATAAAGTATTATTATACACTTGGTCGTTCGTATCATTGAAAATTAACATAATTTTAGGAACATAAAAGTAAGAAAAAAATAACAAAATTATTGTTCATTTGTTACAGTTACTGCCACCCAACCACCACAAAGGCCTTGGATCCCTTTGACGCGGCCAAATAGGACTCGCCCAACATGTAAGTAGTAAATTAATTAAGTTATTAGAAAACATTTCTTCATGTTAATTCCATCGGCTAACGTTACAACCCGGATGAAGTGTGAGCCCTTCTTATCACACCATTACTATGTTAAACTTGTTGCAGTAAACTGCGTACAGGTAATAAAACAAGCACTAAACGCAATCTAATATTCTAAACAATAAATCCCGTCGCATGCAGAACCAACAATATCTCCCAATCAATAAATTACCGCAGATTCCAGGCACTCCCATATTCTGCAATTCATAACTTTACCCTTTTTTTTTTTTTTTAGGCGGGGAAACTCCTAACGAGTACCCTGCGACCCCGGGGGGAGTCGCAGGGTTATGTGGGGTTCGCACCCACTAAAACCCCGCCGGTGTCCATCTCGGCTGTTGGCAAAGGGGTCACGGGTGATCTTTCGATCGTTATGTTCAACTCCGCGACCCCCTCCAGCATTGGCTGTTAAGCCTCTTCACGGGGGGACAAGTGGTGGTAGTCCCCCCTGAGCGCGGATGGCTCTTTCTACGCTCGACGGCGGAATCGGGACACCGCGTTCCACCGTCCTTCTCGGGGCCGTTATATGACTACACGAGGCCCCCGCCTCATGCACCCAACGACCCCGGGGTCCCCGCTTTCATAACTTTACCCTTGCGTTGGGCTCAAATCTGCTATTTCTTTTTTCTAATATTTTATTTTGAAATCGAGTCTTATCTATTCCAATATTATAAAGAGGAAAGATTTGTTTGTTTGTTTGTAACGAATAGGCTCCGGACATACTGAACCGATTTGAAAAATTCTTTCACTGGTAGGAAGCTACATTCACCTCGAGTGTCATAGGCTATATTAGATTTTCAAAAAAATTTGGGATCCTTACCTAAACTCAAATAATATAACCCAAGGTGCAATATTTTTCCGTTGTTTACATATTTTGACAGGTGGTTTGTTGTTGTTGTTTGTTTTTTATTCGGCCATTCTAGGCAGTCAAAAGAACATAGTCTATAGAGCCAAGTCTTTTGTAGTATCTTATATTCTATGGCGTAACGAAGTAAGCCGGGAAAGCTCGTCTTAAATATTTGAAAAGCTATCAGTTTTAGTTTTCTTAATCAACGATGAGTTCCATAGTTAAGATGAAACCAAACAGAAGAACTTCAGTATAAAGTTCAGCGGTTTGAATTAAACTTTACTTGAATTGAATGTCAACAACTTAGAAGTTTATATGAAGTTTTTTAATTTTCATTAGCAGAGTCGAAGCCCGGTTTTTGCATTAAACGCACAGCCTCCGTTATCTAATAGCGGAATCGGCAACAAAACGCCCGTCCGTGTCTCGCCATCAATATGGTGTCAGTACCATACCACTTGGTCTTGGTTCGTAACACCACATGTGGGTGCGGCGAGAACATAGCATTAATGTATTCAGTGAAGACCACGCCTTCTTTGTTGTTTGGTACTCTGTGGAAACTTCAAGATTATTTTAATTAAAGATAACGTTTGTAATTTCAGTTTTTTTTTTGTCCTGGAAAACATTTAACAACTATGTACTATCGGTATTCAAACGCCTTTACACCCTAAGGGCCATATTCCTTTGCCCTGGTCAACCGCCCACCAATTTTATTCTACCAAAACTACCAATAACGTGAAAGATGTGTCCCATCGTTAAGTTTTACAGCAATCAGATGTTTGTAAGTGCCACATTCTCAATTCATTTTTTTTGGCGATTTTTATTTATTCTGACGAAATAACAGCCAGTTAACAAACGTTTTAAATCAATACAGTTAGAAATTAGAAGAATTGCGACCAGATGTTCCGCAATGCCTGCCGGGCTTATATTACCCAGGTCGTAATATTTATTAAAAACTACTTAGAGGGCCATAATTTCATCCTATTTGTTTTTTGTTTGTCTTATGTTTCTCAGGGTATACAAGCAAATTTTAGGCTGGCAATAATACTTTTTAGTTCAAACGAAATTGTTTGAAAGTGTAAAGAGGCCCCGATTGTCGATCGTATGTGGTGCACCATTTTATAATTAAGGATCAATAGTTACTTAAAAAAAATAATTATATACTTAAACTAAAGTGTTCGCTTATTTTTATACATCTTCAAGAAATAATAATAGAAAGTGGTTGTAATAATATCAAATAGAAAAAAATACAAGAGGAAACCATACCGTAAAGAGCTCCACACACAGGACAAGTATGGCGGAAAATAATTTTTTTATCAGGTGCATGTAAATAAACTACTTCCTACTTCATCCACCAAAAGCTGTTGTGAACCTCCGCTCATGAATTACTTTTTTTTTTATTTGATTCGTAAACCAAACCAACCTCGGTCTATTGCTGACTGAAGATATTCTATTACAAAAATAATATGCTGCTCAAATCGATAGTCTAGATTCTGTATGCAGCATAAGGCAACAGAGATCAGCTGCGAAGTGAGATAAATGAAATCAACGCGGCGATGTAAATGAGCTAATAAATAACGTGGCTCCGGACTACGGACCGCCCTGTTTGCTGCGCGCCTAGTTTATCCATTTTTCAAAACAAGTACTATCATAAAATAAAACGCTTGTTCTAACGTGACTACTTGGTTTTGAATGTCTCTCTACTTATTCTAACCTTTCTTTACTGTCTATGACTTTGTATCACTTTCCAAATATGAAAGGTCACGAGCAAGTCAAATAATACTTCTTGGGTAAATATGGTAGCAGAATGCTTACAAGAATGAAATAATTTAGATTGACCTGATAACCCCTCGCAATACGCTCTACAAAGATGCAGATCAATCGCAGCTGTAATCTTCGTAATGACAACTCTATGCAAATGTGCCTATTTTTAAACAATTCGTAGTAAACGTAGCCAGTCATGTTTAGTTGTTTATTATTATTGTTGTAGCGGCAGATGTGTGCCACGGGAATGAAATCATATTGCGACAACAGAGTGCGGTTTGATTTAGTACACTACTGTGTAGATAGTGGATTCACAACGTATGGTATTCCGTTTTTAAACGGGATAGTTATTATGCATTATGTATTCTTGTTGTAAAGAAAGCCGTTAGACGTTTAGACGATTGCTTGTTCGTTTCATATATCGTCAATTAAACGACTATGGTATTTGGTAGAGTAAAACCTAGGCCCGTGTGAAAAGCCTGCTCATACAGAGCATACACTCACATAAATCAAACCGCAGCTACGCTGTGTGAATGCAAATGAATCTCCCGTGCGAGTCCGTTGCGAGAATCCGTCAGGCAGGATTAATTTGTTCCTAGGGTTCAATTGACTAATGCCGCTGCTAGCACCTTGGACCCGACTGATATTAGCTCTCTGTTCCGTGTGAATAGACTTTATAAGGACGTCATAAAAGTACTGACGTGCGAAAAACTTCATTAATAACCTCTTCTTAAGATTACGGCTCTATTTCAGTCAGGTAGTATTTTGTGGTTCACTCGATCTAGATAGACTTAGTATTCACGTCTTCTATTAAAATATTAGGTACTCAACCATTTTTAAAAGTAAATTAGTAAATAAATGAGGAAAATTTGTAAGTGTTTAAATAGGCAAAGGGTCACTCACATTGACTAACAAAAGGCACCAGTTACACACGACCTGCGGTAATACGTCTTCTTTTGTGCAGCAGATTAAAGCGACAAAGATATCGTCACGAGTAAGGAAGTACCGTTTCAATAACAGTTTTACTCCATCGCTTTCACGGCTAAGCTTCAGGAAGAAAGGAAGTGCCCTTGAGGTTGTACAATGCACAATGAAGCGTATAGCTTTTGACGCTGCTCTCAATTTTCAGAATTGGATTTTCTCTTGTTATCAGCTTTAAGCAATTTTTTACTATATTCAGTTGAACATTTAGTATAACATCATTGTCTCTCATAGAAAAATGCTTGTCATTATCATCTCTCGCCTACGCCGCTCTTGCTCGAATAATAGTTTACAATGCATAGACGCAAGGAGCGGAAAGCCCGAGCCCGCGCCGCTCTGAGCCGTACAAAATGCCCACGTAATGACATTACCAATAAAGAGACAGCTCGTACCTCCCCCCATTATATTCAGACGAGACGCGATAGCAACAAGTTTTGTTGTTTATTTCTTTTAACATGAGACCCCATTACAGCGCCCGTGTTATATCGTGTATTCGATCGAGATTCAAAAACCAAAAAGTCTCGCAACATCTTTTTTCTCTTCTTAATCCCAATAACTTAATGTCATTCACTCCAACTTGGGTGCAATTTACATTGAGAATACTATCTACTATTGGTTTCGCGAATAAAGCCTTTCGCTTCACTCGAGGCATGAGCATTCAACTTTGATTGATGTCCATTGAAAATGTCTTAATTGAACATTGCTTACATTGCCATTTCTTATCACTACCACCTGCAGTTTATAGTCTTAGAGTTGATAATGGTCAACCGATAAACCAGAGAGCTATTTTGTCAGGATCGACTTTGCCAGCCACACTTCAGCTGCAACAACCGTCTTAAAGTCTGGTGCTCGTGCACAAATCAATTCGACAAGTGGTCATAGTTCAATTAAACGTCTGAGAAGTGCTATACGGGCATATCGTTTATATTCACCTAAACAGGCCACGAATTAATCATGCCTGACATATCGACCTGAATAACCTAAGCCGACCTAAGTTTAAAGCTTGTCAGTATCACGCTAAAGTTCTAAAGATCAGGTTAGCATGGTTTCGGCGAGCGTCTCGTAATGAATGCGTATGCGATCGATCGGGTCGTATTACGAGGGCACGACATAACTGTATCGCGATGCCGGCGTCTCATCTCGCCGGACCTGAACTGGCACAGGGCTGGTGTTGCTAATCGCAGACCGAGATCGTCTCTTATAGTTTCATTGTGATCTCATGTCTCGTGGAACTGTACGCAAGGGACGTGAGCTTTAGCATATAATTAGGGCTCTCATTATTCATTCATGATGCCATTTGTTGTGGTCATCAACTGTGATTCATTCTTTGAATTATTTTCAGTATTGTTTATATCAATACACAATTTGTAGTTCTCTTTGTTTTTTATTGTTATAATAACAATGCGGCTATGAGCGTTGCTGACAACGTGCCTTTTAAAAAAACTTGTATTATTGTACCGTGGAAACTTGAAAGCTGACGCTCACATGCTAGCTCCCATTGCGGGAACTGCCGCGGCAACCAAGGACGCTTGTGTTTCATATACAAACTATATAATTATGCAATTTGCCATGCAAATTGATCTAAGACAGCTATCGAATACTAAACTTATAATATTCCTGAATAAACCAAGTCTTTGTCAATAAATCGATTCGGCTAGCAAGTTGCGTTTATAAAAAGGCTGTATTTTATAATTGAACACAAAAAATAACGAGCTACTAGAGTATTTTGCAACAGAATAGCAGCGTGACTTAAAGATATTCATCAGCATTATATGCTTCTAATATTGGTATTCCAATCTAGTTAGCAAATCATCGGTGTATATGTAGTGTTGATGGATTGGCGTAGAGGCGCAAAAAGTGCAGCAGGAACTCTGAATACTTTTTGTGCTATCGTCTTAACTTGATGTCTCAATTAACTTAGTATTACAGGCTATTCAGTCCCCTGCGGGCACAGTGAGTGGTGTGATGGGGGTTTAACTGTTTTAGACAAGGAGGAACCGATTTAATGCTTGTTGCCGGTAATGATGTGATCGTTAGCGCGAGCTTCAAATCGCAGGTGTACTGTTGTGTAGTGATTTATCATTTATTCATTTCACGTGCTGATTAAATGCGTGTTCAAAATATAGAAACCTCTTGTCTAAATAAGTATATTTTACAACAAATGATTATTCACACTTAGCATGCCTAACAAATCTGTCTAAATATGTCGGCTCTATTCATCCGCACCGTTTCAGTGCTAATAGGCACTTGTTAGCACATATCGAGCGGTTGCGTCACTGATATCTAAAGCTGCTCTTTGAACGTTCTATATCTAATGAGTTCTTTACAAACGTTACTCCGAATGGTAATCATCCGATAGTCGAATCGACAGATTCTAATGAGAACTTTGTTATTGCATCTGCAGAACTTTTTCAACATAATATCGACGTTTATCTTTAAAATCTGATCTCCGATTCAACAGAGAATTCCATACGAACCGGCCGGCCTATTTGGTAGGACGATAGTTTTTGTGGGCGTTCTTAGTAATTTGGGCATTTTTATTGCCCTATTGCTCCGTTATAATGATGGGCCTGGGACCGGTTAATGGATGAAATCAATAATTTGAACGTTATATGGGCTTTGTTTTGGTAGAGCAAGGTCGCTTTCTAATATTAATGGGTTTAGTTACCTTTGGTATACGGCGTTACTACCACTTTTGGAATAAAATATTTCGTGTGTTATAGTTATAGCATAAAGCGGTCAATGAAATTTGTTTGACTAAATATTCATTTCCCACTACCCGGCTCAACGAGCATTTCATTGCCACGTCATCTGTGTCGACTGACACACCCCTTCCGATCGTTACGTCCTCACTAACTTCATTGTTGCAGTTCACCCCGTAGCCCGTGACTACCAGCCACAGCCACAACCGACAACCGCTATTACACAAACAATAGACATCGTTCGTCATTATAAAATGGACGTTGGGAAATTTCAAACCTTTGCCTATTGTCTGTCGTCTGCTTGGGTATTTCGCCATATATCTTACTTTGACAAACTATAGGCTGCTAGTTCGATCCGTCCTGTTACCGCGCCTTGTCTCATTCCTTAAATAACAGTCGATTGTAGATGCCGGCATTGTCTCGCGCTGTTTTGCATGGGCGTCGCGTCTTATCGCATCAGGCATACAATGGCAGCGGCGGGGACACGCGTCGTTATTGATGATCGCCGAGTGTGTTTCGCGACTTTGGCTTTGTGGGCATTAGCCCGCGCCAGCGCCGCCTATACTCGCGGTACCTATCAATTTGTCCGAGCATCAGCCGCGCCGGTATTCTCTAGTCCTTCCAGCCGTCACTCACTAGCCCGTCACCGGGGGTTTGTCTTACAATCAACGCTCCTGATCCTTTTGTCTTTTGATTGACATGAGCGCTCTATTGAATCGATTTAATTGCATCGGCTTGCTTTCCACGAAGTAGACATTCAGAGCTGTCTTTCTTTTGCGCGCCTTTTGATCCCCGTAATGAGACGTGAATGGGTGCGAGTGCACTGCGTCTGCATAAATCTGAGATAATGGTGCGGAGCGTGAGAGACCCGGTCATGCCGCGTTCCTTTACGTATTACTATGAAGCTACACCTACATCCGCCTTATTTTCTTAACTCGCCTACAGTTTGTTTAAGGACGATCATCATTTCCATGTTTGGATCAAACTGGATTATAGCGGCATCGCTTACATTACGATGCTTACAAGAATACAAGCCGGACGCAACGGGAGTGAACGTGTTGCTTTTAATACCTGAGAGCTGCCGGTCGGGAATAATCCTTAAGTTCTACACGACCCGCTCGTGTGTCGCTCCGCTCATACAACATGCTAAATCAAGTGTTTTCCACAAATGTTTCTGTAAATGGTCTCGGCATCGATTGTCGATGAGCTATGATTAGAGAAACAAAAGGCATGGTGTCGCGTGCTGCCGGCTGCGAGAGCAGATCCGCTTCTAGAGCGTAATTCGAGTCTCTATTTAATTGGAGCAAATGTTTTTATCTGTCACGCGATGTCTCGTAACAAAGCGGAATGCGGCAGCTAATTGCCGATTGACGTTCATGTGACACGAAGCTGTGCTACTCGTCCCGGATGGCGTGCGTACACAGAAACACTGCAAATGATGTTAGCGAGATTGTATTTTTAAAATCAATTTAATGTAGGTGATGATTAATTAATGAGACTATTATCATGCTAACGACCTATTTGTTATAAGGATAGGATTAATGATTAACGTTGCAATTACACTTATCTGCGTGAGCTGTTAAGGTCGGACCTAATTGCGATAAATGTAAGAATTGACCTGTGTTAGTTTAAAACATCAATATAATTATCATTTTAGTACATAAAATATACAAGCTGTAATTTGTGCCATATTTATTACATATATCTACCGCGAAAACCGATATCAGCGCTGTGCCTTATAATGTTTGAATTTGTTTCTTTCCAGGCATTTTCACGGTAATGTGCTACAACGTCCTGTGCGACAAGTACGCGACCCGGCAGATGTACGGCTACTGCCCCTCTTGGGCGCTGGAGTGGGATTACCGGAAGAAGGGCATATTGGACGAGATCCGACACTACGCCGCGGACATCATCAGTTTACAGGTATGTTTATTTACCTGTCCTGTAAGTTACGAGGTTCAACTCTTGTAAAGTTCAAAGTATATATAGAAATCACTGACTTAGATAAGAGTAACATGCATGACACAAAAAATAAAGAGTTTTGATCCAGACTACCTCCATAGTGCAGTTTGCAGTGATATCATAGCGCAGTCTCGGTTCGCTTCTCGGCGGAGGAGGACATTGTTATGATGAATATTGATTTTCGTTTCTTGGGTCGTGGGTGTGTTTGTATCACAGAACAAGGAAGATGCTCTCTCTCTCTAAATAGAAATCGCGAGTAGGCGGAGCCCGCGTGCCTATCATTAGCTCTGCAGTGCATATGCGTAGTTTTTGACAGATTTGATAAGCTCAGTTGCTTTATGCTTCTTGTAAACAAACCACCAGGAAAAATATGAAAAAAAACCCACTAAAATGCCATATTGTGCTGTGTTGGAATGCAAAAATTAAAGTTGGGGACTTAAAAGTACTAATTATGCCGTATCATTACATCGGTAAGTAATATTTCACTGTATTTTTAAATAAATTTGAAATTATACATGAACAAGAAAACAAAACCATAAGTTCTTTCTTTCTTTCTTTCTCATCGACAAACTTTCTCCCGCAATATGTACATCCCTAATTTTTCGACGTAGCCACCTAGTGTTTAGTAGCGGTAGTACAAAAGGTGTAGTTCCATCTAGCGTCGAATAGTAAAACTAGGAACAATGCGTAAGGATTTTAAAGCAAAGAGGATGTATAGCTTTCTACCATGTCTTTGGAAAAACCTAATTTCATTCTTTTATCATATGTATGTCATCATTAGCTTAAGTATTTCATAATTGTTATTTGATTTTGATCTTTTTTTATTTGTAAAAAAGGTTCATAGTCTACTTCAAAGTTTTGTGATGTAGATCTTGTCGGCATTGTCGTTATTCACCAATGGTAGCTCGGATTTCAAAGTGAGCGTTTGGTTTATATGTGTGAGTTTGGACACACTGGTTTCGGTACTAAAAGCTCATGATGCTATTTCTATTGAATTCTCTTGTTCTGTGGTTTGTATGTGTTAGAGTATATTATCATACTCTTTAGTGTTTTAACTTGCCTGTCTGTGTCAGTGTCTATTTAAGAAAGTGACTTTTATAAAACCATTGAGACATGTTGTTTACCCAAGAATAAAACTTCTTATTATTTTTACTTTCTAAGTTTTCTTTATTATAAATTGCTTTAACTCCTTAAAACTTAAAACACTGCTGCTAACAACAAAAGGTTATGGTACCAGAACAAATAGAAAAATGGATTCTGCACAAAATATAACTTCGAAGCTAAATATTGGCAATCTTGAAGGTAAGACCAACTGGCCTACCTGGAAGTATAAAGTTTCCATTCTATTAAGGAGTGTTCCTCGAGCAATTGATATTGTCGAAGGAAGATGGCAAAAACCAGTAGCAGTCGTTGGAGGAGAAGGTGACAATGCTGCTGATGTGGCTGCATATGCCAAAACAGACAGTAGCGCCCTTCTCATCATGACTACTAACATGAATGAAGAATCCTTAAGAAAAGTTATGAGGTATAACACTGCTCGTGATGTATGGCAAGAGCTACACCGGCTTTACGATGGAACATCCGAAGATCGATCATATAATCTGTGCATGAGCTTCTTCAGTTATCAAAAGGTAACGGAAGACGATGTGTCTACGCACCTGTCAAAGCTGAAGAATATTTGGGCAGAATTGAACCAAGAGTTATCAAAAGACAACAGACAGGAGCTCCCTGAATTACTTCTGATCGGTAAAATACTTAATACTCTTGGAGAAGACTACTTCGGATTCAAAAGTAGCTGGCTTCTCATTCCCAAAAATGAGCGAAATGTAGAAAACTTGACCAGTCATCTGTGTGCGTATGAAAGAGCACTCGCAGCCAAAAATGGCGAAAGCAAAGCAGAAGCCCTTGCTGTCAGACCCGAGACTAGCAAAAATTCTCAATGAGAAAAAAGAAAAATAAAATATTGCAAATATTGCTTGAACCAAGGACATCTCATAAAACAATGTTACATTTGGAAAAGAGATGGACGTCCCCCGAAGCCTCAAGCTGTCGATGCCAAAGAGAAGGCACACAATATTATATTAAGTGCGTTCTTTACATCCCCCCAAGATATGAACGATAGACAGAACTGGTATGTAGATAATGGTGCCACATGTCATATTACACTAAGAAGTGATATTTTTCAAACATTCGATCTTACTGCAGACAATTTCACTGTCACTACGGCAAATGGCCAACGAGTTCCTGTTGTTGGAAAAGGAACTATACTTTTGAATGCAAATATAAATGGAAAAATTGAAACTGTCACTCTCAAAGATGTACTCTATGTCCCACATCTACAGAAAAACCTATTCTCAACCCTAGCAGCTCATGACCACCTACCAGGTACGACATTCACCTCAAATACGACGACGTGTTCACTCAATTATCAAGAAAGAACACTACTCATTGGTAAGAGAGTAAAGAATGGTGGCCTATACAAACTTTTAGTACATAATGTTGTTCCTGAGAACCCAATAGAGGTAAATGTTACAACGTCACAAAACCAGATACAACTGTATCATGAGAGACTGGGACACCAAAACAAAAGACATGTAAAAGCTTTCGTTAAGAGAGAATTAGGAATTGACCTAAAGATTGACCAAGAACTCTGTCAAGGATGTATTAATGGCAAGATGCACAGGTTTAAATTCGGAACACGAGAAAGAGCAAATAAACCAGGTACCCTGATTTCTACTGATGTTTGTGGACCGTTCCTAGATTCAATGAGCAGATATAAATATTTTGTTTTATTTAAAGATGATTTTTCCGCATACAGATTCGTCTACTTCATGAGACAAAAGTCAGAAGTCGCATCTAAGCTCAAGATTTTCCTAGCTGAAGCCCAAGCGGCTGGATATGTCGTTCAAACGTTGCTCAGTGACAATGGCAAAGAGTTTGACAATGCAGAAGTCAGAGAGATACTTAACTCAAAAGGCATCACACAACGACTCACAATGCCATATACACCTGAACAAAATGGCTGCAGCGAAAGAGAAAATAGAACCTTAGTAGAGACCGCAAGAGCTATGATGTACGCTCATGAACCGATACCGCAAGCTCTTTGGGCGGAACTAATCAATACTGCGGTTTATATTTTAAACAGAACAGCTCCTACTAGATGCAAGGACAAAACTCCCTACGAAGTATGGCATGGCATCAAGCCTTCTATTAAAAACCTTCGCATCATAGGAAGCACCTGTTATGTACATATTCCCAAACAAACGCGAAAGAAACTCGATAAAAAAGCTATTAAAGGTATCCTTATCGGATATGACCCCGATGGTTATCGCATTTGGTGCGGAAATAAACTAGTCAGATCAAGAGACGTTATATTCAATGAGAATCCTATAACGGAACTAGAGGTTCCAAGACCTGTTCAATCAGGCGGGGAGAACGAGTTTGATATTGAATTAAACGATGGAGCTGATGTCATTGACCAAGCCAGAATTGATATTGAATTGAACAATGGAGCTAAAGTCATAGACCAAGCTGGAACTGATACTGAATTGAATGATGGAGCTGAGGTCATAGATCAAGACGAAACAGAGGCTATAGACCAACCTGAACCTGAGGTCACAGACCAAGACGTAACAGAAGCTATAGACCAACCTGTACCAGAGGTAATAGATGAAGATATTGTTGAAGAGTGGTTTGATATAGGAGTTCCTGATCAAATTGAATCGGAACCTTTAGCCCCTGGACTCGATAACAATCAAACTATTCCAGATGTAATTGAAAGATCTGAACCTCCACTTCGTCAACTAAGAACTAGACCGACCAAGCCACCTGCATGGTTTAAAGACTATGTGATGAAAATCACAACACCAACCACGTACAAGGAAGCTGTAGAAAGCTCCAATAGAGCAAAATGGCAAGATGCAATGCAAAAGGAGTGGGATTCTTTGTTAGAGCATGATGTTTGGAAAGTAGAAAATCTTCCCCCAAACAAGAAAGCGTTACCATGCAAATGGGTATTCAAAACAAAGATAAACCCTGACGGTAGCATTAAGAAGTATAAAGCAAGATTAGTCATAAAAGGCTTTAAACAAAGAAAAGGTATCGACTATAATGAACCTTTTAGCCCGGTTGCAAGACTTGCGACAGCCTTTCAAGTGGCAGACATCCTAACTAAAGCTCTACCTCGAACGACCTTCCACAGTCTTTGCACGGCAATGGGACAAGTTAAAAAGGGAGAGTGTTAGAGTATATTATCATACTCTTTAGTGTTTTAACTTGCCTGTCTGTGTCAGTGTCTATTTAAGAAAGTGACTTTTATAAAACCATTGAGACATGTTGTTTACCCAAGAATAAAACTTCTTATTATTTTTACTTTCTAAGTTTTCTTTATTATAAATTGCTTTAACTCCTTAAAACTTAAACCACTGCTGCTAACAACAAAAGTATGTATTTGTATTTGTTTGGGGTTTCCTAGATACTGGTACCTAGTTAAATACCCTAAATGTTATGCGATATAATAAATTTATGCTTTTGATTACACAGGAGGTTGAGACGGATCAGTTTTACAATTTCTTCTTGCCGGAGCTGAAGCAGGACGGCTACGACGGCATCTTCTCGCCGAAGTCGCGGGCGAAGACCATGTCCGAGTCGGAGAGGAAGTACGTCGACGGGTGCGCGATATTCTTCAGATCAGCTAAGTGAGTTCATTTAAATAATAAAAAAAAAACTTTGTACAATTATTGAGTTTATTGATTGTTAATTAGTTACGATTACAGAATTTATAAGTATGTTCATCTATTTAAATAGGTTAGTAGCAAATGCGTCATCTCAGCTAATGCTTAAGCTGACATTCACAGCCAGTGTTTTGAGTTTACTCGCTAGACAGATTATCCTGGATCGCGCACGCAATCTCATACTCCGTCGAATAACTCAAATCGTTTTTTAATTTGAAGCGGTGAAATTGTATGAGTTAAATCTTGACAGTTTGGAGTCCAGACTCGAACTCCTACTCAACTGTGAATGTCAGCCTGAGAACTGGTTGCCCAGGTCCCAGCTAGTTTTCAGATGACCCAATAAAAATTTAACTAACAAACTAAATATTAACAAGGAATCTCCCTGCATAGATTCGCCCTAGTGAAGGAGCACCTAATAGAGTTCAACCAGCTGGCGATGGCGAACAGCGAGGGCAGCGACAACATGCTCAACCGGGTCATGCCCAAGGACAACATCGGCCTGGCCGCGCTGCTCAAGACCAAGGAGGCCGCCTGGGAAAACGGTAATGGGGACGCAAGTACGCCGACACTCTGATAACCCTAGCTTTGTGTGGCTTCCATCATCATTCTATATTATATCTATATAATGTTATATGCATGCAAAATCATGCATTAGCTTTAGTAGGGTTTTTGATTGTTTGCCGTGATGTCAACTCCGATTGAACTCTTTTCTTATTCCGGGTTCCTGCGTTTTTTAAAGCCATTAATTTATTATGATAAACTGATCGTCTCTCATGTAATTTATTGCAATAAACACATTGGTTTCTTCAGTATAATAATCTCTGTGGATTTTTGATCAAACTTAGGTTGAATCAAGCAAACAGTCAAAATCTCGAAATCAAAGAACTTTCTATTCTGTTAGGACCCTGTACTTGTGTTTTACTTCAGTCTAATTAATATGTATGATAATAGGCAATTAAGTATTCGGGTGTTAGACATAGTCATAGAAGCTTAGCTGATATGCCACTAAACTTAAACATATATTATTGAAGCTGTGTGTTGATAATGATTGATCATTTGTCAGCATTCAATTAACACTATTTACTTTTAATCCAGATAAATAACTAAACATGGCTTCTGTAATATATATAGGGATAACTCCACTAAATCATCATGAAAACATGCTAACACGAGCTTATATTTGTACCAAAACAGCTACAATCCATAACTAAAAACTACCAAACCGTACCAAACAAACCTGACCTACAAACTTTTTTCCAGGCATACCGACAGATTCGTCAGTGATAGGTCAACCAATACTGGTCTGCACGGCCCACATCCACTGGGACCCCGAGTACTGCGACGTGAAACTAATTCAGACAATGATGCTCTCGAATGAGCTGAAAATGATAATGGACGACTCGGCGCGGACGCTGCGGCTAGCGGGGCAGAGGGATAATGTTCAATTACTGCTGTGCGGTGACTTCAACTCTCTCCCTGATAGTGGTGAGTTATTTGGTGTCTCTGATAAGTCTGTAGCAGAGCTAGAGTTAAATAACTCAGTTATTCATTAAAACATTATAATGTGGTGTAATGGCATAGAATAGAATATCACCACTCCATCTCTCCTCCAATGGGTGTCAAAGGAGCCCCCTTCGTTGAAAAATTTGTAAGATTCACACTGTGATCGTCAACACGCGTGCCCAGCGAGGCGATTAAGCCAATCTCCCCACAATGTTGTCCTTATGGCGATCTGTGGTAGGCCGGCTGAGATGATAATGATGATTACGAAACTATTTTTGTATGGTGAGATAAGTAAACTAGTCCCATTCAACCCGGTGACTGGTCTAGTAGACATACTGCGAGTCTTATTTTGGACCAATCTCCGGGTTGAACAAGTCCGTTATGTTGTTGCTGCCATGTCAGATAGACCGTGTTTAGTGACGCCCCCCCCCCCCCCCCCCCCAGGCGTGATCGAGTTCCTGTCGGCGGGGCGCGTGGCGTCCGAGCACCGCGACTTCAAGGAGCTGGGCTACGCGGGCTCGCTGCGCCGCATGCCGGGCTCCGAGCGCGAGTTCACGCACAACTTCAAACTGGCCTCCGCCTACAGCGAGGACATCATGCCCTACACCAACTACACGTATGTATACTGTGCTGTACTGTTCCCTGCAGGCGGGGTAGAGTTCCTGTCGGCGGGCCGCGTGCCCAACTACACGCTTAAAACACCTCTGCACTGTGCACATGGTGAGGACATCATGCCCTACCACTATACCAACTTCAAGTCTCTGTATTTTTGCTATATAATATATAGATTATACACACAAATATATGTATCATTATGTTATACAGGATGTAACATAGAGAGATCCTTGATATTGTCAGTTGATAGTGATTAGTTCTTCAAACCGCATTATGGGGCATGGTGTGCCTATTTTGCAACTTCTAATGTGCGGTCGTCACTCGACAACTTAGGCTTTATCAACCAACCATCAATTGAAATTCGTGCCACTTGAAATGTTTGCACACTTTGGGCTATATCGATTAACTTGTCCCTTAGTTTCTGATAAGATAATTTGTAAATTCCAGGTTCGACTTCAAAGGCATCATAGACTACATATTCTACTCGAAGCAGTCGATGACGCCGCTCGGGCTGCTGGGCCCGCTGTCGCAGGACTGGTTCCGCGAGCACAAGGTGGTGGGCTGCCCGCACCCGCACATACCCTCAGGTGAATGTCTTCATAGTATACCTAACTAATGTGTGCTTTAAATCGTTACGTTGTCCCCCATAATGCCTGTTAAATGGAACTTAGACTTATTCTAATTTTGCATTTTTTTTAATATATCCACTAAGATCACTCTTTTCTTCATCCCCGCCGAACTTACAAGAAATTACTAAGAAACTCTGTATACTATTTGTATTCTAGTGGATTGATAATGAAGATGGAAAGGACTTATCTTAATTTTGATTAAGTTATTTTATTGGTTGCTAAAAAAAATACATCCCGCGCTTCGTGCGTGGTGACCCCGACGTGGTCCACCATGATCAACGTCATCTAGCCAACATAATAGCCACGGATTCCGTCGTGGGTGCGAAGTCGAGTAAAGGTATGGTGTCGACACCATACCATTTGTCCCAATCCTGAAGTCCTGCCCTTGTAATTCGTTGCGCAAAGCGGACACCTTTCATTCATCAAGTCAACTAAAAGAACGCAAGAAAACGTTAAGTGTACCGCTTTGCGCGACCAAATTTGGCACTAAGGTTAGGCCAGCTAACAGTGCTCGTGCGCATCCTCGCACATTTCTGTCGGAAACGCTCCCTTAATCTCCCTTTTGTTTTAACAGACCACTTCCCGCTGCTGGTGGAACTAGAGATGTGCCCCAACTCGGGCTCCAACAGCAACGGGCTGATCGGGCGCCGGTAGCAGCCCGCGCCGCCGCGCGCCCGCCGCCGCAGGTAGCACTACTCCGACACGCTCACACCACTACTGTGCTTATAACTCTCTACTGTAGAGTTTATAGGTGATCGATCTATTGTCGTTGCTGCCCGCTCCAGTGCCAGATGAACTTGATTGTGTAAACCCCCTCCCCTCCCTTCTCTTTATCAGTGATTGTGTCGACGGGTCCTCGCGTCGCCGAATTCGCGTCGTTTACGCTGACACAACTTGATCAGCGTAAATGGAAATGTTTTCTTGAATTAAAATTTTGTATTGATTAGAGCTGGTCCACCTTTTGAAACGGAAATATCTGTACAGTTCGCGTGCACTTAAATATATAAAATGTTAGTGCAATTTCTTATTTTATTGCATGCGACTGTATCCAGCGATGGTTTCTAAATGTGATCTGCGTGCGTCATCCAACTACCATTGAGATACAATTTGATTGATTGGTATTTTGTAAGCAGGTTGTCGGTGATTTGGGAAATAACATTGTACGTAGCGTTTCTTAACATAAAAAATTGTTGACCAGAATTATATAACTTACATACCTAACTTTTGATAAAAGTTTTTAAATAATTATTTATTTAATACGCGGGCCTAAATTTAACTTTCCCTATAATTTTGTTTTTGTTCATAATAAGAAACGTTTCGTACTCTCTAGTCTGTCCAGAAATTTAAAAAAAAAAGTTGTGAGAGTGATCAATTTGGTCAGACCCTTATACATATAAATTGAATATTTTGTACCTAATAAAATATTATAGGAAAATATATAATTTAAAGCGGACACGGCGCCTGAACGTATATTCATTCACTGGACTGAGAAAAAACAGCTATTTAAATTAAGCCTTAAAAAAAACGATTGGTTTTTTATTGCCTTATAAAGTAACATAAAAAAAGCTTGACAGTACAATAGATTAATTTAATTATATTTTCATTAATTCTGACTTACTTTTGTTTGATGTAAAATAGAATTAAACTTCCGTCAAACACACAAGTGACTACATTTAATTGTTAATAGACGTATTGATTTCAGATGTAGGCTGTAAGTTTTTTTTTTTTTCAAATGTATATTTATGTGGTATCCCGAAATCGAATGTTATTGTGTGAGATGAGAATCATGGAGATTTATATTTTTGTCAATGTATATGAACGTGTTTGTATGTTGTTTAGTTTTGTGTCGTCTCTTTCTTTTATCAGTGCAATTTTTTTATGTCTTTCTTCATATAGTTACATTATTTTGAGTTGCGTCTCCTTGTACCAACCGTGCATCACTCATAGGAACTTCGATTCATCGACTGTGTTTATACAACGCTTGGTTTCCATAGTGTCTCAATGTTGCGCAAGCATATCCTTTAACTAAAGCGTTACTTTATACACTGATTCGATACTGCTGAGGTGAAGTATTCATCACAGATATATTAATAGATTCGATGAAAATGTATACTTCTTTAGAACAAAGTGTTCAAGTGCGGTTTTAAATTTGTGTTTATATTTTAATACTAAATAATAGTGAACTTAGGAACAAGATTTTTTTTTGTCTATTTTTACTATTTGGTAACTCTAATTATTTTTTTTTGGGGAAAGATTTTATAATTTTAGGACCTAAGATATTGACATGAATCAGATGCACAGTTATGTCAGACGTCCATTTACGATTGTTGTACTAGGTTTCTTCACTGAATATTATTTATATACTTTATCTTGCAAGGGAAATTATGCAATGTGTTGGTATGCGACCGGGCAGGCTTTGCAGTTTATGTGTGAGGTCGCGCGGACAGTAGTCGCAACGGGAGCGCTCTAGGTTTAACGATATTTCTATAGAACAAATGCGCCGCAGGCGGACTTGCCGGCTCAACTTAATGTAGCAACAAACCCAGCGAGGCCTCGTGTACCCCTAGTAGCTAAGTTAGCGTAGCGTAAGTCTTAGGTTCATTCGCAAACGGTGTCTTAGCATTCGAAACTCCGGCCGACATCTCCCACAAGTTAGTTGTAAGTAGGCTTAATTGTTCCCTAGGTGCGATCGACACAACACATTTTTTAGGCGATAATCAATTTGTTTTTATTTACGAACCGGAATTAGCTTTAAGAATTGGAAGTAGGTTATAATTATAATATAATTCGGAAACTCTATTCAGTATTGTTATTGCTAGTTTTTTTTCTCTCGTACATTTCGCTTCTGAAATTACTGTCCAATGCGACGCTAATTATTATTATTTTGGAGTGTTGTTCGAGGCATCACAGGATTGCAGAACGTTATCGTTCGATGCATTTTCTTTTAGTTTTAGTGTTTCGTCGGAGGTGTCAGCCGAAGCTTCGTGTTTAGGTATAGCGGGTAGCACACTGGCGTAGTACAAATGTAGGTGCGATGTCAATGTTGTTGCTCCGGCGTCGCCCCGCCCCATCGACCCGCCACTCATACTGTCATACTTGCGCAATATCGAGGTTTTCCGCGAAATTTATATTTTCTAAGACTTTTTCGTAGTTACCTGTTCAGTTTGACCCATTTGGGGAGATCCAATGTAACAGCTCTTGGATAAATTCTGGAATATAGGCATTTGTATAACATATGTTTTCAATGATATTTCACTAAGATTTACAATCCACGAAATAGATACTAACTACGAAGTGATACAATGTTTTATTTTCGACAAATGAGTCGAACTTAACAGAAATAAAAACTTTGTAACAAAACAATTCAAACTCTAAGTTTAATAATTTCGCGCCAGACTAATAAGTTATGCCTTAATTTAATACGTAGCTGCTAGAGAAGTACAGAAACAATCTTATGAAATAGAGAGAAATTCATTTCAAATAATAATAACAAGTATCTAGAGTCTCATTTAGTACGTAGAGTTTGTATAGTTGTGTCAATTTTATATCTGAAATTAATAATATTATTCGTCGTACCTAATGTTATTTAGAGTTCCGGGTCACGGGCGGCGCCGCGGGCAGGCGTTAGTTGTCTCATCGAACATAGCATACCTATTTACTAAATTAAAATAAGAAACAAAAGTTCGGACCACTTGATAGTTTTGTCTACGCTTACTCTCCGTAACTATTATTGTATTCGAATATTATTAATTTGGACCATATTTTTATTCATTATAAAATAACTATTATTTATATCAAACTATAGGTGCTGTTCTATTTAATTTTAATAATATTAACGCGATTGTGATAGGGATTCGCCTCTCTTTATAATCTATCGAATGAATTGTGAAAGAAATTTTATGCCAAATCATGAAAAAAGGGTATATTGAATTATTTTAGGATAAACGCGTATAAAATGAAGTTTTACAAGAATCAAAGTTTTTCTACTGATGCTGTATATTTTTTTCTATAAAAACTACGAATAGAATTGATATCATATCATTGTCATGATATTCTTGGTAATTTAAAACAAAAATAGTATTAGTAGTGTTTTTTAGCCCAGGGTTTAGTTGTTTTTGTGCATTAATAGCACAAAACTTTTCTTTTATTAATCAAACAGCCTTAGATTTTATCTTACCTTGCTCTATGCCCTTTAAAACGGCTGAATACTTATGTCCACATTAAAATTATCTTTATTTAAAACCATCGGTACATCCGGCTAAAAGCACACGCCTCATCTGAAAACATACGACCGCGTCGTGCGAGTCGCGCACGTGCGAGCGTGAATTCGACTTCTATTATTAGGCGGTTATCACATTGCCACGCACCACGCTGCATGTTGCGTTTCGACGCACCTACGCGCGCGCACGTGGATGCATCTTCTGTGTGTTGGACTGCGCGTGTTTCTATACAAATGGAGGTACTTACAATCAACGTTAGAGTACGCATTCACGCGCCACGCTGCGTGTTGCGTGGCAGTGTGCCAACCGCCTTAATCTCATCGTTTTTGTAGATACTGTATTTCATTTCATTAATACCTGACATAATTATGTATAGTGATATATTATATTGAAAAATCTGAGAACATTTCTTAAAAGTTACTTTTTAATATTTGGAACAGCTTTTAAAGTTATACTTAGTTAGATTCTTAACTTTTGTATCAGCCTACTATAGTAAGTTTAATAAAAATAATAATACTTTGAAATGCTTTACAATAACGAGTTTGTTAAAAAAAAGAAGTTAAACATAATGATCTCTTATTTTAATAGAATTTGTATGGTCGTTTTTACTTAATAGAATTAGCAGTGTTGTTTCCTCTGTGATCGCACATTAGTTTTTGCCCCGCAGTTGCGTATTGTATAACAGATGCCATCCAAGTGTTGCCGCCGCTGCGTCGGTCGAACGCTCACTTTGTTGGATCACCTCCGGGCGACAGCTTTAGCATTGGTGTGTCAGTGGTCTTCCTAACGGATAATTCGAAAATGTACATCTTTGTATTATATTATAATTGTGCCGTGTATCTATTTGTGTAAATAATGGTATTTTATAATTGAATACCTGATGTCAACCTTCGAATACCGTGTGCCAGTCAAAAGACGCCCTTGTTTCTGGGTGTACTTTCTAAGATCACGCGAGAGACGAGATACAATTTCTTTTTGTAATAATAAAATGACTAAAGTTTTAATTTTGTGATATTGCACTGTAATGTAACATCTTAATTCGAATTTAGAGTTTGAACATACCATGTACATTTCTGTTTAATTTTGTAAATATGTATCTAATTTCGATTAAAAACAATGAATGCTTTAACATGAGAGGGTCGGACGTGGACTTCTGCGGCTCAACACAAGACTGTACAGTACACGCAACAAACATCAAAAATATCAATAATAATGAACATATTTTCTGAAGCACCTTGAATTTATAAAAAGTGATTTAATGATAAGATCGCAATGTTTAACTCACTAGTATGTAAGGACAAATGCTTTACGTCACTGTGATAGACAATACGAATTGTACTGAGAGGGAAACATCTGAGGCATTTATTTGTAAGACTAGCGGAGACCAGCTCTCAGTGCCGCCCGCGCTCGCCGTCCATTGTCTGTGTCTGTGTTACACCTTGATAGGTCTCCTTTAATAAATTCAAACAATTTTTAGGTAGGTAGGTTCTTATTTCAGAATTATATTATAAAATTACTTTTATCTTTCAAGTTTTAATGAGAGCCACGAGAATCTTCATTTATATTGATTAGAAAATAAATTTTGTTTTGTCACAATGACCTCTGTGAACTTAGCTTAATCATTTGTTGCGACGCCTTTCGGAGATGCTCGGGATTTTGTATTTATATTTATTTTATATAGAATAGAATGCAAGCAAGATAAATTGAACTTTTGTTTAAGAGGAATAGCACAGCTAAAGTAGCGCCACCCGAGAAAAAAATTAATATCTTCTAAAGTAAGGCAAAAAGCAAAAATGTGAAACAGTATTCCCCTAGATAATGCAGCCAAGTATTTTTAGGGCACTGTTGTATAGCTTTCAGATTAAAGACTAAATAAAGCTACTGATTGTTGACAAAAGTGGCCGTTTTTAGCAACAATCAATAGCTTTCTCTGGTCTTTAACCTAAAAGCTATACAACAGTACTCTAAAAATATTAGGCTGCATTATCTAGTGGAATGCTGTTTCACATTTTTGATATTTGCCTTAGTTTAGAAATTTTTTTTTTTTTTCGGAGGTGGCGCTACTTTAGCTGTGCTATGCCTCTTAACGCGTATGGACTTTATCCATATCTACCAACGGTTTCTTCTTTGATCGTTTCTATTGTTAGTTAGTTATGAGCTGTTGCCTGATAGCCGTCTAGAGCCGTTCTTAACGGCTGTCAACGGCAATATGACCACAGGTACGACATTAGACAATGGATAGACGAGCCGCGGTGCCGCTGGTTCATCAATAGTACAAAGTGTATGTGCAGAAGTTCTGTCCCGGCTCGGGCCGGCGCGCGCGTGTGTGTGTGTGTGACGCCGCGTGTGTACTCGCTGCGCTGTTTGTTGACACATTAATGTATATTTGAATGAATCAAATTATAAGAGAATATGAATTTTATTAACGTCGTTTTATTTTATTTTATGTTAATACCCAGCCAGCCTGATACCTCGATTAAACTTGATCTTCACTATGTAGAGACAAAACAACAAAATATAATTTTTGTATTTTGTATTTTCTTTAAAATATTCAACTAGGTACTTATCTTCTACAATTACAATAGCTACCTAAATTATTTTAAACAACTTTTTAACAATAATGAACTACTTAGTAATGAATAAAATCAAATAAGGGGTCAAGTATAAATAAAATAGTGATAATTTTATAGTACTTAGATAATTTTTGCTCTAAGCTCTATGCACACTTAAATGGCAGTAACAAGAATCTTGGCTCTGTTGTTTGGAGGAATCGACTTGATTATTGGTTACAAAAATAAATTTTGAAACCTTTCAAAAATTAAATTAACACCAAAAATATTAAAACATGGAGTGGTGATTTTGGTGCCCATTTTTTTATATGGAGAAATTATTTTTAATACTATTTTCTCTCTAATAAGCGCCAAGTTAAACATAAGTAAGCCTTGACTTTCCATTCCAACTAGTATCTACTGACTGGCGCAGTTGGTCGAAAAACAAAGTTCTTTAATATGGTAATAATAAAATGTTCCTGACCTGCACCACACGTAGCCACGTAGCTCACTAGAATTTGTGGTGGTACCCTTTCAGCATACCTTAAAATTTCAAAAGCACTTGACGGGAAACTCGACAACCATATAAAACTGCATTTACAAACTTCCTAAATATACTTGAAGACCACATCCTTGAAGCTGTCAACGGTCTGCAGCTCGAGTGTGACGGGGCACTGCAGCCAGCTCGCCAGCAGCTCCTCCGTGTAGCCCAGCAGGAAGTACATCTTGGTGGGAGACACCGCGCGCCGGATGATCGCCGCCACTCTGATGTGGTTGAACTGACGCTTTATTATTACCTTGGTGGGCAAAGATTGTATGTATTTAGAGTACGCCAGAAAATTTTGCGCTTGATCAAAATATGAACAAGTTAGCAATCAGACTTGGAAGTTGATCAACTCCCAAAACAGAAGCAGTAGGATTATAATATACAGTCATGGGGGAATGATCAAGAAGCCTGAACTATAAAACGCACGATGATAACTTTTAATAGTTTCCTTACCTCACTACATACTAAACCATGCCACGTGCCTGTCATGAATCTTCTGATGAACTCGTCCTCCACTGCTGTCTCTGATTTTCTGAGCCCGTCTTTCAAGCTAGCTGGAATACAATCAGAAGTAAGTTGGTAAGTATTTAAAAAAAAACAACCCGCAGACCAAAACTTTTTTAGTTCTATGCAATATCGTAAACTGCAGGAAGTTAATACAGGTATAAATCATATTATGGTTGGTGGGTCGTTTTAGGTTATTATTATCAATCAATATATATAAAACTCTTCCGTTACTGACTGACTGACAGACAACGCAGAGCCGAAACTACTGGGCGTAGCGGGCTGAAATTGTGCAGGTAGGTTCCTTAGGGGTAGTAGATGAGCACTAAGAAAGGATTTCCCGAAATTCCCACAGGAACGGGAAAAAACTGGATTTTTGTGTTATGAGAAATCTGCGCGGGTGAGACCGCGGGGCAGCCTCTAGTATATAGTATAAAATAAAGCGGATTATTGTTTTAACGTTGGTTCCGAAACCACGTGTTTTGTTAGCGGGCTTTAAAATGATAATCCAATAAACTTATAATAACCGTACAACGTTGCTGGGCTTTAAGCCCACCCTTCTAACATAATTTGTGAACTTGACATTGGCAAAATACTCCACTGAAGTGGAGTCAAGTCCATTAAATTAAAATAATAATAAAATAAAGCACGCGTCTGACCCTATGTATCCTTAAATCTTTAAAACTAAGTGACGGATTTGATGAGGTTTTTTTTAATAGATAGAGTGATTCAAGAGGAAGATTTATAAGTATAATACATTAGCAACATGTAGAAGGTTAGGCGGCACGAAGTTCCCCGGGTCGACTAGTGTATAATACATGCACAACAGTACGAAGTTCGCCGGGTCGACTAGTTAGAGATAAAAACTTACAAGTATTCCAAGAGTTCCAAGTCTTGCGGTGAGCAATGTAGTGGGGTGGGTTCGCCATCTCATATGTAAGTGGTTTGTCTCGTTTCTTCGTAATCCGATACTTGCCAGAGACGACCCGGCATAGCGCCGCAGACGTGTGAAGCTGTGAGGCGAAGGCTGGAGACCATTGTGGTAGGACTTGGGCACTAGGGCGTAGACTTGTCTGAAAGAATAATGCAAGGAACATGATAGAAAAGTTGGAATACAATAACTAAAACAGAAGTAATAGACTCGGTTATGTTATTAGGACCATTTAAACAACGAACCTGTGTGAATTTTAGAAGAGAGTTCATTGTTAGGTTTTGCCTTGGTAGGTAAATAAGTATTTCTTTTTTATCTGAAAGAAAAACAACAAATTATTACTAATATCTAAAACTTGTAAACAAGTTTTTAGGTTATCTTTGTTTTTTATTCGCACCGCACATCCTAGGAAGGCATAAGGAACATAGCCCATACAGCCAATTTTCAGTTTTAATATTTTCTTTGTAAAATGTCTGCGCATACGAAAAGTTGATTGTTTAGAAGATCATTGTTGTAATGTGAGGGTGATCTAATGAGATGGAAAACGCTGGTCTCAGACTTCAATGTTCACGCGTTTACACAGCTGCCAATTTAGAAACGAGAAACAAAGTTTGAAATTTGCTTCTTGCTTACCGCCAAAAAGTCTAAGAATATCTAAGTTTTTGTTGTCATAGACAAAGGAGAACGCTGGTTGTTTTTGTATTCCTTGCTCATCGGGGCAGACAAAAGAAAAAAGTCCATGCAGCCAAATCTTCAGTAGTATTTTTAACCCCCGCCCTGATCCCCCGCCTACTCCCCGCCTAACGCAAAAACAGAGGGGTGGAATTAATAACTTATTAATTTCATGGGTGAATGTGACTTAGTTTCGAAACGGATGAACAGATTTTCGTTTAGTTTTATTTTGTGTTTTTTTTTTGTGTTTTTTTTTGTGTAAGTAGGTACAGTGGCGGACACGGTCGGCGTAACACTTCCGGTTTTTCTGTATTGCAAAAAAGCTCTTGTTCTTTGGTAATACAGTATACGACTGACGAAACCATAGACAAATCTGTTACGGCCTCCTAGTCCGTGACTGTACCTAATATACTTACATACTGTACATGATACTATTATGTTATTATATTACCTTAAAAAAAAAAAAAAAACTAAACAAAGACATATTTACAAATAAAAAATGGCCTCCAAATCGCTGCCACCGGAAGTCGGATAATGTCATTAAGGCTGACATTCACAGTCAGCGCGCAAAGTTTAACTTCGACCTGAATGGCTCAAGTATCATAATTGCGACTCGGAGTAGACTCGCAATCATTCGTATTCAGAGACGAGTTTCGCTGCCACTTGGGCTTGACTTCGCAAAGTTCAAACATTCGGCACAGATGCAATAGTTTTCATCTCACAATGGTAAAACACCACAAAATTTTATCGATTGTCTATGCTCATGGACACCCTATTTAAAAAAAAGATGAAAGACAGAGAGAGTATGTTGTATTATTTCGTACATCGAAAAGGGATGGCACATTGAAGTACCTATCGCTACCTTATAGGTTAGAAACGTTTGTTTTGATTTCAAAGTATTGGGTTGTATTAAAAAACAAATCACTAGAAAAAACACGCTTTACAGAATGGAATTCCAGTGCTTATCTTTCGGCTTCTTCATCAGACCTTGAAGCCCTAATCGTGGTCAAAGTTACAAGACTTTTCTAACAACTTCACACACAGCTTCGATACCGATGTTTCATAAAGTTTCAGTTTATATCCTCCGGCCCCATCATCAGATCAGTTCGACAGTACATGTATTGTCATCAGAAATACACACTGCTGCCAATTTTTATACGACGACCCTTGGAAGATGGTTAATTTTGTTCCATTACATAAGGACCAAAGGCAAAACGATCCACTGACCAAGCCGTCCCCGAATGAAGAACAAGAGAAGGGAAAGGAAGTGAGGCAGACCACCAGCCAAATGGACCTACAATATAAAGACCGTTGCTGGGGAAACATGGATGAGACTGGCAGCCGCTGAAGCGAACTGGAAAATACTTGGAGAGGCCTTTGCCCAGCAGTGGGCTTATATATGATTAACGTAAAGGAAGAACAGGTCAACTTCATTCAAAATTTAGGTTTTTGGACTCATTCTAAAGATTGTTTTGTGAAATTATAAATCTTTATAAAAACATTAAAAAGTTTTGTTTTTAATTATGAATTCTATCTAACCTAAACACATTTTAACAATAGCTACCACAAAAGCATAGCCTGTATTGTTGCAAATAATAAATTTTAGTTAGCGGGCCGCAGTTAAAAATTACAGTTAATTTTTTTATTTTGGTTAGTGGGTTGTGTGGTAATTATACAAAATAAAATGGAAATAATATTAAATATGTAACACTAATAAAATACATATTATTATTATAATAATACAGAATAACTATTCGAAAGAAAAAAGTATAACCCTATTGTAGTACATCACACCAAGTTTTTTATATGATCAGATTTTTCTATTAAGTCACAAGGACATGATTAGACATGAGAGCTGAACCTAGGTTACTACAGTTGAGGAGTTTATGGAATTTAGTTTACTGCGGGAAGGTGTGATAGTTTTAGGAAAAGGAATTTAATTTATTAGAAATTACTACCTACCTAGATTTTCTTGAAGCCAAGAGGTAACAAGCAGCAGTGTGGTACTTACAGCTTAGGCTAATAATCAATGTATATAAGAGATAACAAAAGTCAATCCAGATTCAGAGTGAGCAACAACTTATTAGCTACATATATTTTGAAAAATTATTGATTTGACGCAGACCTATACCCTATCAACTTACGTACCTCCAACCAGAATAATAAGTGGGTAAATAAAAATTACATTTAAAAATAGGCGTTTCAATTAGATTCTTTAATTTCTTTTCAAGTAAGTACTTAGGTATAAAATAGGTCTAAAATATAATTCCTGAAGGCGAGACCAAATAAAGTTTTTTATGATTTTTCAAACCATTAACCGCTGGTGGCTGCTGCTGCTGTATCCAGCTCCACAAATCATTCATAATACTTATAATGTTTATAAATTCTTAAACAAATATCTAACAACAAAATTCTTGGATGTGGCCAGTCTTGTGTTTTCCGACCTGCAAGCATCATGGGTCATCATCTTTTCCAAACACAAATGGTTATCCATTCTTTAGTGGTCCAAACTATAAAGAGGGTCCTGGTAAGACAATTTCCGCAGTCAGTTAGATATGTTAGTTAAGTAGATTAGCAAAAAGAACGAAAAACCGAAAAACCAATCAACTCAGATCAGAAACAAAAACAAGGAGTGATATTTTTCAAACAATTGATTGATTACTTTCGTGACTGTGTGTGGTATTGATAGAAATGTCTTGTCCTAGCCGTCGCGAGTGCTAGCCAAGTGCTAAATTTGGTGACTCGGGGCGTCTCATGCTTCGCCAAGTGACAGGGCACTGAGATCACTACGATACTCGACTGTGAATATGAATTTCAAGCGGAGAGCGAGTTTACGGGCGATTTTGACAGTTCGGAGTGATACTCAGTGCTGCAGCTCGACTGTGAATGTCAGCCTTAGACTGGCGTGGCGAGCCATGCGGCCGGCGCTGCGCATACAGGAGAGGCCGTGGTGGCCGAGGTGATCGACCATATCTCCACAGTGGCAGCGATGAGGAGGCTTACATACTTAATATTTTTTTTAACCCGAGTGTTCTTTTTTAGTTCTTAGCCATGTTTTATGAATATCTGTTCAGCTTTCTGTTCAGCTGTTTGAATATCTTCAGCTCTTTTCTAGTTGCTACCGTGTTAAGTAATTCAATGTTATTAAAAATAAGGGTAACCATGACCCGATAAGCCGTTTGAAGATGATCCGTGGGTATTTGACTCGTGGGGATTATAAAATATTACTTTCGCTTATCTTACTAATAAATATTTGAAACTCGGGCAGACGCACGGTCAGATAGCGGTTTAGCGAAGCAAATTTTGGTTCCTGGTTTGACTAGGACCGGTGAAAAAGTTTCCTTTATTACATTCTAAGTTCCTTACCTAAGTATTCCTATCCTAGTCATTAGTCATCGTCGCTTAATCGTCGTATCGTCATAGCCGAAAGGTGTCCACTGCTGGACAGAGGCCTCCTCCACAGAAAACCGAGAGAAACCCCCACAAGGTTAAACACTGCGGGTGGTCCGCGATCGTCGTACCTTAGACCTTGTTACCACAAAAAATGTTAGACCGGTCTAAATCACCGATTTGTATAACGAAATAGTAATTTTAATCTAGGCTAGTGTATGAATAGTGATTCGCAAGCTTAACTCTTTTTGTGATAGAGCCGAAGGTGTTTAATTTTTCAACAAGATATTTCTATTTGCCCGTTCTTCGGGTGTCCGTATTTACGAGACATGGGTGAATGGGTGGGGTGGTGGGTGATGTGGTGATGACAATTCTATGCCATCGCCACACGGGCCACTGTCATTAATTCGGTATTGTTCTATATTTAAAACTTATCCAATATCTTATCTAATTGCAATGTTAATTATTGTCGATATGAGGATGACGACCCACTCTGTAAAATGTGTAAAAACGATGTTTCAGTTACTTCTCGCATCATTCCACTGAAAGACGCCAAGCGGAGCGATGGCAGGTGAGTGATAGATAACGTTGATAAAGTGATAACGTGTCACAAATAAATTGCCTAAGAATTAATTTTTTGCCCTTTGCGCTTGCTTGATTTCTTATTTCTTCTTTTTAAAACACTTTGTTAATTAGGAACTTAGATAGTAGGTAGGTAACTATTAACAGAGTTTTGTACTTTTACTAGTATTAAAGTTAGTACATGAGTTAGTTAAAACCCAGCTCGCTCATCAGGTGAGGGACGGCGAAAATACCGATTTTTTTTGTAAGCTACCTTAAGAAACAGGTAGGTACAGTGGCGAACACATAACAGTGTAACCTAGTTATTTTGTTCTGAAAGAGCCATCATGCATCACCATGATGACTGATGATGAGTAATTGTATAAACCTTTTATTGACCAACTTTGTTTGCTAAGTAGGTTCAGTATCATTTGGTGCATTAGTACAGTAGTCTAAGGAACGTATAATTAGTCACGTAAATATATTATACTTATTTATATCTTGTAGTAATAAGTATAAGTACTTCAAGATATAATCCAACTTAAAAGCTATACAATGCTGTAGATGCAGAATTGTTAACAAAATCACGACGCGGATTTGCATTATTCAGATAAGTATGAAATGATTTACATATTAAAATATTATGTTAATTACCCTTATATTCTGTTAACGTTTTCGGTCCCAGTGTTGTTGTTAGGCAAATTAACATTAATACAAAATTAAATTACTTATTTGAAATTATAATACTTACCTACTTTAGGTTACTTAGGTACTATTTTTTTCGAAAACAAATACCACCACATCTTATCGTCATTTTATTCAGCTCCTTATTATTTTTATATTTTATGAAACTGCATTTCTAAAATAAAAAAGGTTTTTAAAAATTGGTGACTATTAGCAAAGTACTTATACAAATTGTCATCTAAGTCGACTATTCAGTTCCGCATTTAGAAAACAAAACACCTATGAGATACCTAAGCTAGGGGTAGGTTGCTTCAATGCTATTTGTAAATAAAACTACTAACAAAAACCATCATCAAGCCCGAACTAAAACTTAACAAAACTTTTCTCAGGCAGACCATACCCCGGTTTCGTGTACCCCCCACATTACCAGCCTGGTCCACAGGGTGCCCCTGGAGGTCACCCTCCGTTTGTTGCCACCCCTGGGTTCGTGGTGTATCCCTTCCATCCCGCCTACTATTTTCCCCCTCCCCCTCAGCCCAATGAAGATGGCACCACTGATGAGGTAACCGTGGTAGATGACGAGGTCGTCCCGGAACTTCCCGGCGAGGTCGTCAAGTTGCCATATAGTAAGTCACAGAGATGACTCCTCCGAGAACTTAGTGTGGGGGCAGGAATTATTTTGTCCTTTTTTTTTCTCATTTGACTTAGTCTTATTAAAGGGAAGAGAAGAGAGGAAATATTTTTAATTTTGAATAAAAATATACTTACTAGCAAATTCGTACTATCCTGCCCCGACAACTGGAGGTGTTGTCTCTTATCTGTTGCTTCATGTGCTGTCTTAAAAATAGTGAGGCCAATCCTCTTTATGGTGCCTTCCTTCCTAAGCTCCTTTATTCCTTAACCCTTTCGGCTTCGGTAATGTGGGGAAAATCGGCTCCATACAGAGTTTTGGCCTACAAAACTTCATTACGTTATCATAACAGTCATATTTTTAACAATAATTTAACAAACATGCATGCATTCTTAAAATTCGGATTAGCAATAGATAACGCGTATCGGCTGTTTATCGAAATTTAGATGTCGTATATAGGTATTTCCTTGGCATCGTTAAATTTGTGGATTATAATAAAACTTACTTAATAATAACATAAAATTGCATGATCTCACTAACTAAAAAAATATTTTATTATAAGTATACCTTAGTAAGGTCATGTACCAATATAACTCGTCCATAGTAACGGGTTCAACGGATTAAGATAACAGCTCATAATCTTCTACCCCTCAGGCACATACCGTTGGGTCCCAGGCTGCACGAGCCAAAACAGCATTCCTCCGGGAGCCCTGCGCGTGGGGGTCGACGTGGACGGCGCAGAGATCTACGCCGGCAGGGCTCATCACGAAGGTGAAATCCTGCCGGCCAAGGTCATCCCCTCGAAGAACGCGTGCTACATCTCCTTCTGTGGCGAGGAGATCTTCAAAGATCAGTTTGAGGTGGGTTGAAATGTGCAATGTGGTAAGGAACATGATAAACACACTCTTTCAAGTTAATGATCAAGAATTAAGACAGTTTTACCGGTGTTTAACTTAGTTGGGAAAACTAATTTTCCACAAAATCAGTCAGTTCGATTCAACAATAAAACTCTACCTATAGACTCTAGCTAGAGCCACCCAGCCCGAAGTGAATAAAGCAATGGCTTGCAATTTTTACCTTCTTCAGCTCCTAGTCCCGGCGATGTTTTCGTGGCAGTTCTGCATCGACGGGGAGGTGCCGCCCGGCGCCGTGCCAGCCGGGGTCACCGCGGACGGAGAGAAGCTCTACTTCGGCAGGGTGACCGCTGACGGCGCTACTACGCCTGGCAAGGTTGATCTTTGCTTCACTTACCTATCGTCTTGTTAGAGACAAACTGGCATTCGCCATCACTAAGTATAGTAAGATAGCGTCGATCGACACTGACTAAGTTTCTGTATCAATAGTTTTTCCATGCATTCATTACGCGAACGCGTTGGTCCGAGTTTCACCCTGGGAGTTCGTGGCTGTACATAAAATTGAGTCTTTATAGATGTTTCCACTATTGGTTTCGTTCTCAGTTGCCTTTGTCAGTTGTGTCGGTCAGCCGTCCCATTGATAGGAGCAGAAAACTAACCTGTTTTAATTGTGTTTTTTTTTTTAGTTTAGGCCTTTTTTTTTCAGATCCACCCATCACACAACTGCTGCTACTACCCCTTCGACGGCCAAGAGAGGAACTCCAAAGAGTACGAGTGCCTGGTCCTTATATAAATAAATATCTTTATGTAATACTTACCTACCTATCTTATTCTAGGATTATTAATCGAATCGAAAGATAGAACAAATGCACTTCAATATAAAATACAGTTAATTAGAATGCGTTAAATCTTATCGAAGCTAAACAAGAATGTTTACTGATTCTGCTCATATTTGTAAACTAGAGGCTGCCCCGCGGTTTTTCCCGCGTAGATTTCTCGTAAACACAAAAAGACGTTTTTTCCCGTTCCCGTGGGAATTTCGGGAAATCCCTTCTTAGTGCTCACCTACACTCTCTAAGGAACCTACATGCCAAATTTCAGCTTTGTACGCCCAGTAGTTTCGGCTCTGCGTTGTCTGTCAGTCAGTCAGTCAGTCAGTCAGTCAGTCAGTAACGGAAGAGTTTTATATATATTTGTAAATTTAAATTCGTCCATTAAAATAAAAATGAATTATTTTGTTAAAAAAAAATATTTTTATTTTATTAGCATCAGGCCTTTTTGAATAGAAAGTATACTGAATATACCGGTCACCGGTGGAAAAAGTTACCAATACTTACTTACGTGACTTATTAGTTCAATTTTATTATGCCTTGCCAGATGTGCGCTGTGCATATGGACTTAAATGATGTCGATGACTGTAGAAATACGATATATATATAAATATAAATACTGTAATATAGGTGAGTGTATAGATAGATAAAGGAGGAAGATAAGAGATAACAATATATTCACAAATCACGTGTAAGTGTTGTGACTGCGTTAGTGGTAAGTAATGAAGACCTGAAACTTAGGGTAGGGTCCTATCGACCTAAGTATGTATCTATCTCTATTCATAATGTTACTGCAGGTACATAGTAATATTGAAAAAAATATGTATCAATAGGAAAGGCCTTCATGAAATTAAATTTACGTATGTAGTTATAATAATAATAACACATCACACTCAGAGCCCCCAACTAGGAAGAACCTGTATCTAGGGTGCCCGAAACACACACAGAGACAAACATCACACCCAGACCGGAAACAAACATCGATATTCATCATATCAATATTCGCCCCGCCCTGGAATCGAACCCGGGTGCACACGCTTCTCAGTCCACATCACTGACAACTGAGCTACGGAGCAGTCTGTTATGTATTGTTAAATGTGTATGTGTCGCTGTTAAGCTTTACGAGTGTATTGTCATTCATCTGTCACCCATACAACATGCAATAAAGGCAAAGCAGGCCATCCATACTCAACACAGCCTCTTGTTCATTCGTAATTCTGTAAGCGTCGGCGCACCTCGCGCGGCCTGCATGGACGCCCAGAAACAATTGCAATTGTGTATTTTTTACTTAAGTAAATAATAATACTGCTATCCAGGTACCTATTTGCCTATTTACTTTTTTACCAACTTGGCTGCTGGCGAAGCATGAAGGCTGCACTCTGTTTGATTTTGCTGGGTGAGTTAACAACAATATTTACTATCTTGTTGTTTGTTCTATGATAAGGAGAGTATAGAAGATCAGGAACCTCGTAAGCCTGTTTTCAAGATAATTTCTAACAAGTAACCATAGCATTAATATGCACACCGTATTTATTTATATAGAGAGGCCATCCTGTACGTGATAAGTTCATTAATTGAAAATCAGATTACACAAAACAATAGCCAATCAAACCTTTTGATGTAAGCAAGACTTTAATAAAGTGCTTCCGACTACTTAAAGACCACACAACTTGTATTTACGACTAAGTAAAGAATAAGGATTCGATTGCATTGTAACTACTTACAATGAAAAACTTAATCTCATCACAATAAGATCACACGAGTATTAAAACACCTTATTTGGTATGTTCAGTTGCATGTTGCATGGTGCCCGACTGCAGACCTGAGAGACATCACGATTCTCCACTAAGTATGGCCTCAAGTAGAATTTATATTTAATTACCTAGTATGTATTCAAAAGTCAAAAGAATTAGTATTCAAGTATTTGAATGTAATTTTCCAGCGGGCCTGGCTCGGTCCGACATGCCAGGCGAGTGCAACATGGCGGGCTTCTACCTCGAGCTGGGCTGCACGCCCGTGCCGAGCAACGCCAGCTGTCCCGATGCCTTCACCTGCCCCGACCTACACCCTGACCCGACGCTGTGTTACTACAGGTACTTTCAGAAGAGCTATGTATTGAAGAGAACGAAGAGGGATTCGATTTTTAAGACATATTTTAGTGTTCTAAAAAATCTAGAATTTACCCTTACCCGGAAATACACATTAGGTAAGTACACGTTAATTTGAATGGTCTTAAAATTTAAGACGATTTTTACACATCATCAATGAATCAACAAATCAAAGTAGCGTTTACCAGACAAAAAATGGTTAGTGCCACGGTGCGTGACCTCACGGCTTCGGTTTTGAAATGCGGCCTTCGCGACATCTCCCAAGACTCGAGAGTAATCTGATATGTCTTCTTATGCAATTACATTGCATTAATACCAATACCAAGCCTCTTTTAGTATACCTACCTCTGCAAGAGCTAAAAATTTGAAAAAGTTTGCATGACCTTTTTTAAAACTTAAACCTAATTTAATTTATTATCATGTCGGTTTTTAGAGACTTTCTTATACAGACGACAAATATTAATCCATGCAATGCATCTGCAACGACCTATTGTCTTGATACAGCACTTAATCTTTATAATAGCGAGGGCCGCATTCTGCACGACATGTATGGACTTAAACATGACCTGGCATTCTGTACTAGTAGTATTCATGCAACTCAATCCTATCATATTTCAGAGGCATGCCCTACAAGAATGGAGCAACCATCCCTCAGTCGCTGGTGAACAACCCCTGCTCCCAGGCGTGCACTTGCGTGACGTCGCCGGAGCCTCGCTTCCAGTGCGCGGCAGTGGACTGCGTCGAAAGTTTCGACAGCGACGAGCGTGACCAGTGCCTCTACACTTATGAACTGGATTCGTGCTGCTATACCGGAACTGTATGCGGTAAGGATTAGTCGTTGTACTTTATAACAAATCTGATCAGGGGAAGAGATCGATGACCCAAATATGATGCTGCGATCCAAATCGCTCTGGTCAGATCAAGATTATAATCATTTGACTATTCATCTATACCTACTACATTGAAGATGGAAAGAATCTTACTTTTTCCGGTACACTTTAATTAAAGAATGCAGAATGCATCTTGATCAATACCAACTGCAAGAGATGCTGAAGATAAACCTAAATGATCTTAGAAAAAGTAAAAATTCTGAATTCTATTATGATTTTTGTTCCAGGTAAAGATGCTATAGCAAAACTGAAGACTTGCGAGGTAGACAACAAACCGTACAAAGAAGGCCAAACATTCCAGCCAGCCAACACGCGGAAGACCTGCGTCTGCACAGATCAGTGGGCGGACTCCGTCAATGACAAGAGCCCCTGCAGAGATATCAATTGCGGAATAGAGATACACTATCAGGAGAAACTTCTGGAAAACTGCGCTCCGGTGTTCGTTAGCAATGCACGCAGCTGCCCTATTTCTTTTGAGTGCCGTAAGTAATAGGCCGTGTGGTGTCGGCATAAAATACCATTACCCCATATCGTCCTTGATTATCGTACAAGGCTTTAAAATTTTCCGTAATGAAAAACAAAATATTTCATTTCTTGTCCTCAGCAAACAACGCAACGAAGATAGTCCGCGGTCTGAACACGCGCAGTGTGACGTCACAGTGCGTCTTCGGCAACCAGACCCTGGGCGTGGGAGACGAGGTGGTCGTGCAGGAGAAGTGCATGACCTGCAGCTGCCAAGTGCCACCCTTTGTTTCCTGTATGAAATTGACGGCTTGCGATTAAAGTTACTGAAAGGTTGGATCAGAGGATTCACCGATTAGAATTTAACTTGATATTTCAAAATCAACGGCGTATACTCGCTGACAGGCATACATAGAGTATCTTACTGAAAATTATTACGTACTTACACATTCCATAATGCATCTTTAACATGTTATCGTCCTGTGTTGTTAGGATTAAATATACAAAGATACGTTATATTCTTGACTCTATGGTGGATGAACCTATTTCTGTAGAATATTCAAACAACTACCTAATCGACGCGCCGTTATGCATGTATCTGGTCTATGCTCCTGAAGCCTTTACGGAAACCGGCTTGTTCGGGTGGCTGGAGCTGGAAGTCATCCATCCTGCGCGCAAAACGATTCAAAATGACTCTCAAGAACAGTTCGTAAACATGGATCAAAAGTAATATAGATAGACAGCCAGACAGAGTTACTTTCGCATTTATAATATCAGTATGGATGAGCGCAGGTCGGAGTCCGCGTCGGGACGCACAGCTGACGGCCGATTTTAGGTTAAAAAAAAACACTTTTCCCAAATCCTAGGTACTTTTTTGGATAAATAATAACATATTAATATTATTATTTATCCAAAAAAGTACTAGGATTGCCCCACAGTGTTATATTATTAGTGTGATTTGTACTTTTTTGGTGTGTTAAATGAAGTATTACTTAACTGGCAATTTAAAAATAAAATCTTGTTTATAATCCAGTTTTTTTCTATTTCTGAATTATTTACCACTAGCGGACCCGACAGACTTCGTTTGTCAAAAAGATTTAAAATGTGGCAGTTTTTTGTTCCTATCTTACTTTAAACTATTATGTAACACTATTAAAACCATCCATTGACTTCAAGTAAAATAAAAAAAATGGCAAAATTGGTCTAGGCATTGTTGAGTTATGCACTTACCAACACATTTGGCTATTCATTTTTATATATCATAGAAGATAACCTACCTATAACTTCCTTCGAGTTTCGAAGGACTTTACGGACTGCGATCGTATACTTAGAAATAATAATAATAACCTATTGGAAATTGCGATCGCGATAAGCACAGTTATCCCAGCACAACGATTTTAACCACTTCTCAACCCTGTGTTACCCTCTCGGTAGTGCGTATCCCAAGCCCAGATATCCCTGATACCAGATGTTCACTGGGCCTAAGCTAGATATAAAGGTAGGTAAATACCGATTGGTATAAAGATACAAAATTATGTTACAATAATTATTTTTTACAAAAAAGGAACCCGCCTTCAATAAACTGACACATACATAAACTGAGCACTTCCTCTATTTCTAAGTCGGTGAAAATAGGTACTAAAACCTTCTCCTGAATGTAACAAATACTTATCTGAAAACCGCATCAAAATCGGTTCAGCCAAACGCGAGATAATCGCGGACAAACATACATACATACATAGAAATATACATACATACATACAGGTCAAACTGATAACCTACTTTTCTGAAGTCGGTTAAAAACACAGTGTATAGTTATTTTAGGTTTTGTGGAACAGTTACTTTTTAAGCCGCCTCCGTAGCTCAGTAGCGTAGCGCGTTGCGCCACGGCACGGAAGGTTGTGGGTTCGATCCCCGCAGAAAACACCACATATTGATTTCTCACAAAAATCACGTTGTGGTTGTTTTCGGTTGGATAGGACATTGCAGGCTTGAATCACCTGATTGTCCGAAAAGTAAGGATGATTCCGTGCTTCGGAAGGCACGTTAAGCCGTTGGTCCCGGCCGCAGTAGTGTTCGTTATAACCGCGGCGACAAGCTGGCCCCTTGTCACGTTGGTAATAAAGCATAAACTCGGCTAAACGTGGGTCCGGCTCTCAAGCTGGTGCCTCTGCCTAACCCTCCGGGGAATAAAAGGCGTGAGATTATGTTATGTTATGTTACTTTTTAACATGATTATTTTCAAAACCTTTGGTAAGTACTTACCCTATTTTAAGTTAATAGATAAAGTACAACTTACGAGATTTCTCCAGAAATCAAATAATACGCCCTTGTATCTAATGGATAATTAAGTAAGTGGGACTATCACTTCACTGTATGTGTTATGTATTGCTTGTGAAGATATGAAACAGCTCCATGTAAGTATCTAAAGTATACTTACCAGGGGGTCATAACGAACACATAGAGATTGTTTCGCTGGCGAGGTTTTGACAGTTAGCCACTCGTCATAGAACCAGTGCGCGATGTAGCAGATTCGCCCATTGCCAGAGCGGGTGCACTAGGTTGTCAAGCCAACACTCGCCGCCCTAGTGGCATAATGGTGGAGAGAGCTCCAGAAAAAACGCGGCTAATCAAACGCTCTGTTTGCACCGATTCTATTCCTACAAAATCCATGAAAATCTAGTCTGCAAGTTTGTGGCTGCGTCTATAGTGGCCGCGACAACGTGGACCCACTCTAAAAGTCCTCTATGTGATTGGTTGGGCTGGAGGTCTTAAACATAAACTATCAAATCGAGAAATCGAGATAATCTCGATTAACTCAGAATGACCCTTCAATTTTCACAGTACTTATCACAGGCTACTGTTGGTAGTCTCAGCCTCAGTGATAGAGTCAGAACCGCGAGGGTTAAACGTGGCTAGAAAGACGCCCGCCCTTTTTCGAAAATCGCCTTTCCGAGCGGAAAATTCAGTGGATAATTGTTTAATTGCCTTTTGTATCGAGGGACGTTAGCACTCAACATGTATGGATGGCTGTTGGAGAGTGTTCAACATTTTGTTATTGTAAGTAGAAAGATCTTTCATATTTTAGTAAAGTAAAGTAAAAATCACTTTATTGCACACAAAGTAAGATACAAAAGTAAGTAAAATAACAGGGTAAAAAAAAAACATTTGCATTTGCATGCAACGGGCGACCTTATCGCTAAAAGCGATTTTTTCCTGTTTTTTTTTTTAGATATTTTAAAAAGTTAAGTTTACTGTTAGCAATAAGGACTTAGCAAAACAACTTTATAGGTCCTTGTTGTTACTACACCCTAAAAATAAAATTGGGAATTTACACTAATGAAACCTAGAGCCAGTTTACCGCGATGCTAGCGCCATTCGCGAAAAAAAAAATCATCTAAACTAAGGCAAATGTCAAAAATGTGATAATGTCAATAGATGATGTAGCCTAGTATTTTTAGGCCACTGTTGTATAGCTTTTAAGTTAAAGACCAAAGAAAGCTACAAAGCGTGTATAATTTTGTTCTTTTAAGTTGGGACTAAGAACTTTACTGTGCTCAAAATATACTAGGCTACATTATCTAGTGTCATACTGTGCCACATTTTTGGTATTTGGCTTAGTTTAGAAGATATAATATTTTTTTTTAGAATGGCGCTAGCATCGCGGTAAACGCTGAGGGGTTTGTTCGAGTAAATGTATGCGGTGCAGGGTGCAGCGCAACTGAAAGTTCATAATGGAACGCGAATTCTTAAAGCTTTTTATGATAATTTTTTGTAGCACTTTAGTAATTAGGTAAGTAAGTACTATTTACTTATTATTATTATTATTATATTTTTTTACTTATTATTATATTTTTTTTCGAAACTAAATGTAGCATTCGGGTCGGGTTTTTTTTTGACGTTTTCGAAACCACTAGCATAAAATTGATACCTACCACCCTACCACAAAACAGAATCCATTACAATTAGCCGCCTGAGCGCGAGTCTCGTTATTTTCGCGACCACCGACGACGTTGATGGATACCGCGTCGTCGCCTGAAAGCTAAATTAAATCAATTTTAAAAGTAATATAAAATTCAATTAGCCAGCTTAATAATATAGGGTTTCTTAATTCAGAATTCAAAAAGCCTCAGAATATTCAAAATGATTTGCTTAGTTAGCTATTATCTTCTCAGTTACTTTGTCACTATATGCCTAAGTAAGTAATTTAGTTTACTTTTCACAAGAATTTGGGGGTCTACCAGACTGAATTGAAGTCATGAAACGAAATAGGTACTCAAAATAATACTTGAATTTACTATTATTAACAAAATCTAATGACTTATTGCTTCTCTTTTATTTCATTAGCAAGAATTCGGAGAAGATGTCTGGGAAACAATATTACGAGATGCTGGGACGAAAATTTCAGTTTTTAGTGCTACGCAAGTATGTTTTCAAATTTGATAGTGACTAGATACCTACTAAGTTAAAATAAAATAATGTGCTTACTTCATTCACTTTTCTTTCAGCAATACCCTGATGCTCTTATGCCTCGTTTAGCAATCTCTCTATCAGGCCTCATATCAAAAGATTGTGGCAGTCCAGCCGCGTCCTTACCCGCAAGCCCGGCGCCGAAAAAACCCTCGCTCAAGTCCAAAAACTCATGGCGAAGCGCCTCCGTCCACAACGACGGCAGGCAGGCCTTCAAATGCCCCTTCACAGCCACAAACGCTCTCACAGCCGCAACCAAGAAGGAAATTGATGCTTACAACTCCTCAGAAGAGATCCGAACTCAAATGTTTTCCACTGAGAAGTTAAACGAAGAACCCGAAAACAAGTGTAGAGCTTTGATGCGATATGAAAAGCGACAAAGTCTGACCATTAAATTTGAGCAACCTCCACTGGAAGTCTGCCAGTCTCCCGTTTCGAACCTCAGTAATGACAGTGAGGATCGCAGCCACTTTTCTGATCAATCAATTAACGAAGGGAAGAGAACTTCTATAAGCAGGACGTCTTCTCGTGTTGGCAGCTCAGCAAATGTGTACAAGAAGCGAGGGTCCCTTGTACCGGGAAGGCAAAGGGTCAACAGTATAACGGTAGCTGGTGACAAGGCAAATGCGTTGAAAGAGAGGTTTGGCACGCCCGAGAAGGTGATGCATTTTTTCGGAAGATGTTTCGTCAAATTTTTTAGTAATTATGGGTAAGTATCGGAAAATCCGTCGTTTGCTATTGTGATCTTTCTTTTGATTATCAATTATGAATTGAATTCAGAAAAAAAATTGGTTTGTGGGCATTTCGAACATTGTTATGAAGAAATTTTTCTGGGCTGGATGATTTTCCCTGCAACACAACAAAGCTTAGTAGCTTCTTCTCACAAGGATTCAAACATTGGATTTAAAAATATGACAATGTCTTTCAAACCCCTCCAGCTACGACACGATGATCCGCGCTACAGGCCGCTACTTCTGCACATTCCTGCAGTCAGTGGACAGCATCCACCAGCGCATGCGCTTCACCTTCCCACGCATGCGCTCTCCCAGCATGCAGCTGACGCGTGCGCACAGGCACGGCGCCGAGCTGGTTTACAGCAGCATGAGAAATGGATTCACACACTATCTGATGGGTAATATAAACTTCTAATTTGAGAATTCGGATGCAAATAACTAGAAGATAGATGAAAACTTTTGAAAGATTTCCTGAAAATCGGAGAATAATGTAAAATATTTAATTCAGGGGATTTTTTATCCTTCCTTACATCTACGTACTCGGGTATGCAAAAAGAGAACTGGTTACTATTCTCTGATCTGTGCTGGTGTGTTCAGAATTGAAATCAGGTATCGACGATAATCATAATCAATATATATAAAACTCTTCCGTTACTGACTGACTGACTGACTGACTGACAGACAACGCAGAGCCGAAACTACTGGGCGTACAAAGCTGAAATTTGGCATGTAGGTTCCTTTGGGAGTGTAGGTGAGCACTAAGAAAGGATTTCCCGAAATTCCCACGGGAACGGGAAAAAACGGGATTTTTGTGTTTATGAAAAATATGCGCGGGAAATACCGCAGGGCAGCCTCTAGTAATGATATAAGTTTGTACTCCTCAGGTCAGCTTTACGAGATCGCAGAAGATATATTCTCGCTGAAGCTCAAGGTTAGCGTGGTAAAGGAAAGCACGGAGGGCGCCTACTACGTCGCAGTACTGAGACTAGAGTTTGATAACAGCGACTATGTAAGTTTGTTACATAAATCTTGTCTGGTAAAATTATAATTATACGTCATCATCATCATCATTTCAGCCGAAAGACGTCCACTGCTAGACATAATAATGCCTTCCCCATAAATCGCAACAACGTCAGGTCTTAGCGACTCTACTCCAGCGAACTTCCGCAGCCTTCACCAGGTCGTCTGACCACCTTATGGTGGTAATTTGTTTTTTTTTTTTTTTAAGTGGACTCGTGTGTTTATTTATACTTAATATATATTTATTATTATTTAACTGTAACTATTGTTCCTATCTATTGATGTAAGGTTAGGCTTTTCGTTGCTTATTTTTATTTTCTAAAATACCATGTATCGCTTAATTATTATTAGTATGATATATGCACGTACGTAGGTTGGCTTTTACTATGTTATAAATATTTTTTTTTTTTTCTACTCTAAAACAAATATTGCTTTTGTGTGTGCACCTTTTGTAATGCAGTTTAGTTCAAATGTTTTCTAGTTCTTATGGTGTTTACTTTTATAAAGTGTATTATGTTGTGTCACCTTAATAATAAATAAATAAATAAATAAATTTTACTTACACTGGAATAATTGCTGTAGATAGGTTCGAAAAATATTTATAGTAACGTTGTATAATAAATCAAAAGCAATTATCATTAAATTCAGTTATGGTTTTAGAAGCAATATCTGATTGCGTCATGGTATTGTCGACATGCATGGGCTCATCGAAGCCACCAAAGACGTGATCTCGTTAAAATAATTACATTCACCTTGTAATTATAATAATGTCAATGGCACAGAAGAAATAAACAACGGACCTAAGTACATTTAATAATTTTTTTTAGTTTTATAGGTAACTAGACGACCCGGCGAACTTCGTACCGCCTTACCTATTACTATCTTGTGCATGTAATAAACTTATAAACCTTCATCTTGAATCAGTCTATCTAATAAAAAAAACCTTATCAAAATCCGTTGCATAGTTTTAAAGATATAAGCATACATAGGGACAGACGCGGGAAGCGACTTTATTTTATACTATGTATTGATGTAAAAAAATAAAACCTTATAATTTACATCGGTGAGTAAGCGACCTTATCACTCTAAACGATTTCTTCAAGGTAACAATAAATAATAACGCATCACATTCAGAGCCCCTTACCTTACTAGGACGAACCTTTATCTAGGGTGCCCGAAACATATACATAGACGAACAACACCCAGACCGGAAACAAACATCGAAATTCATCATAACAATGTTGGCCCCGCCGGGAATCGAACCCAGCACACACATCTCAGTCCACATCATCACTGCCAACTGAGCTACGGAGCAGTCAAAAATAAAGTTGACTTACTTTTCAACGTTAAGTAAATTAAAATCAAGTAAGAATGCGATTCCCCAAAATTGCTAATGTTAGTCAAAACTGACTTTTTTACATTTTTAAAGCGAGAGTGTAGCTGCCGGCAGGCACACATCATTTTTGCATTGCACTGCTGAATCTTAATATTGTTCGACTTTAAAGGAAACTCACACTTAGTCTTTTTTTGCACACCCTGGTAAGTAGGTTGTTAGTTTATTAACTTCGGTCCAGGTGCAATCCCTCATGCTCCGCAAAGCAGTGCCGTGCCCGCTGGCCGCCGTGCCCGCGTCGCTGCTGCTGCAGCTGTTCCCCTTCGGCGTGATGCTGGACCGGAAGATGAAGATCATCATGGCTGGAGACAAGGTTTTAGGAATCTTTTAATACTTTAAACCAAGCCTTTCTTCTTATCAATCAATATATATAAAACTCTTCCGTTACTGACTGACTGACTGACTGACTGACTGACTGACAGACAACGCAGAGCCGAAACTACTGGGCGTAGCGGACTGAAATTTGCACGTAGGTTCCTTGAGGAGTGTAGAGGAGCACTAAGGAATAAATTTCCGAAATTCCTATGGGAACGGGAAGAAACGGGATTTTGGTGTTTATGAGAAATCGCGCGGGTGAAACCGCAGGGCAGCCTCTATTATACATACATATAATATGAATGTAAAAGTTTGATTGTTTTATTATGTACTAGAGGCTGCCCCGCGGTTTTTCCCGCGCAGATTTCTCATAAGCACAAAAATCCCGTTTTTTCCCGTTCCCATGGGAATTTCGGGAAATCCTTTCTTAGTGCTCACCTACACTCCCCGATGAACCCACGTGGCAATTTTCAGCTTTCTACACCCAGTAGTTTCGGCTCTGCGTTGTCTGTCAGTCAGTCAGTCAGTCAGTCAGTAACGGAAGAGTTTTATATATATTAATATCGAATAAATGAAGATTGGAATTTGTTAAAAATTCGCGATAGCTTATTACTTACTAAGTATAATATCAGAATAGCACAATATCAGCCAAGAGACGTCAACTGCTGAACTAATGCCCAGGCTTCCCCACAGATTGCGCAAAATTTATTAACCGACTTTAAAAAAGGAGGTTATTAGTTTGACCTGTATGTATGGAATGTATGTATGTTTGTCCGTGATTATCTCGAGTTTGGCTGAACCGATTTTGATGCGGTTTTCAGAAAAGTATTTGTTACATTCAGGAGAATGTTTTTAGTACTGATTTTAACATACTTTGGAAAAGAGGAGGTTCTCAGGCGTGGGTATCCTAAAGGATTTTTAAATTAGTTTGTTATTTCAGCTAGTTGCAGCCTGGGGTGGTCCTTACAACCGCATCAGAAAGTCACCAGTATCTGAAATTCTTCGATTGAGGAAGCCGAAAATATCTTTTACTTGGGACAAGGTAAATTATTTGTAACACTAAGATCTCATTATCAAATCATGATTTCCGCCGATAAGACGTCCACTGCTGGACATAGAGCTCCCCCTAAATCGCCACAACGACCGGTCTTTAGCGACCTAGTGTAATACCGCAGCTTTCATCAGGTCGTCTGATTACCTTGACCTCCCCCAGAGATCATGAGATAAATACTGAAGGGCGTTTAAATTTTTCAACGAAGAATGCTGCCCGTGCGTCAAAAACTCACAAAACTTACTTACTTACTACGACACCCACGGGATTAAGCGGTGGTATTCTGTGACGCCACCACACGGCAAAACCAATAATATATGCTTTAAAACCTACATTATCCAGGTAGTATGCATGCAGACGATGATGTTCGAGCTGGAGCTGATGCGGTGCAGCGCGCGCGCGCCGGGCGACGTCCGCCGCGGCTCGCAGGGCGCGCGTGCCATCCTGCTGCGTGGACCTATCTACTTGCTCGAGGAGATCGACGCTCTCATATTCTTGTGTAGCCCTATGTAAGTTCTGTTAGCGATTGGCCCTTACAATCATTGGACAGATTAACTTGATTTTTTGTCAATTGCAAAAGTAAGAATGAATAGAACGCTACCATACCTTTAAAAACTAAATTTACTTACTGTAAGTTACTTTTTACAGCGATTTCTTTTTACCTACTGATTATTATTTTGTACTTATTTGAACAGAGTAAAAGATCTTAATTTTATAAAGAAGGCAACAAATAATTTATTTAACAGATTATTTAAAAAAAATATAGGCGTTGTTTGTTCTAAACATATTCAGACTATTTTCAGCTTCAACAATCTTGAAGAGCTAAACCAAGCCGGTCTCTACGTGGCCGACCTGAACGGCCACGGCCTGTCCAAGGAGATGCTTCTGGAAGGCTGGCAGCACATCTCCCGCCTCGAACTTCTCTTTGAAAAAGCTGAGAACCGGTGCTTGTCTCTGGAGAAGTCCTGCAGACTGCTCGACCAGTGGAAGAAGAGGGGTGACCAGCTGTTGTACTCCATGATACCGAAGGCTATTGCTGATCATTTGAGAGATGGGAAGGATCCGATGGCTGCTTGTCAGGTAGGTAAAATACGAAAATTGTTATATAGAGGTACTTAAGTAAGTATGTATTTCTTAGTAAAGACGTAGGTACAATTCACTTGTTGGAATAGACACTTAATATAATACTTAATACATACTATAATAAATATACCTACAACACAGAGTATATAATACTTAACATTGCGAGTAAATGAGAAATTGCTAATCTAATAGGTAGGTTTACCGTAAGGGCTCTAAGCTCGGTAGTCATTGTAGACTTGGTAACACAGTCACGTCTTACACTCGTTTACGTAACCATAAAAGTATTTTAATAATAATAATAATAATAAGCCCAGTGGAAATTCCAGTACTTTCGGTCTGGAACTTCCATTGCAATTAGTCACCGCAGGGACGGCTTGTGGCGAGTCGATGGTGAGTGGCGACACCACGGACCCTATACCTCCAGGGGGACACACGCAGTCATCACACGCACACTCACATTCAGTCATCACACACACACACACCCCCCGCCTCTGAGCTTGCCTTCACCAGCCGGCCAGAGTGGAGTAGCAAGAGCGAAGCCTATGCTCCAGGTTGGAAGTGTAAAATGTCATAACGCCGGGTGCATCTTATGCTGCCCGCAGTCTCACCTCTCGACAACCTTAGCTGTCCACGACCAGTGTTGCAACCCGTTGCCAATATATAGGCGACTTAGTGGAAGCCCACCCAGTGGACAGCGAGTCACCGCCTGCCATGATAATTAGTGAAATGTTGCATTAAAGGCAGGCATATACCGGTATTTCACTCCATAGCACCAGTTAACCGGTCCATTAAACAGTTCACCCCCATAAACCATTTCTTGTCATCCATTTTACAATAGTTCCTATCACCTACTGGGTGCCGCCTCTGGGTGCATGATCTATTTGTGCATTTAGTCGCGATGCCTGGTTGGTGATCCATATACAATATAGCAAAACTCTCGAAAGGGCCTCTACGAGTTGGATTCGTCCCCTCGCACGCCTCTCAAAGGACCGGGCTCCATCCCTTGATACCGAAGAGTATTGAGAAACATAATAATAATAAAATGGCGTAGGGATGTGACGACCCCATCGCCCAGTGGAAATTCCAGTACTTTCGGTCTGGAACTTCCATTGCAATTAGTCACCGCAGGGACGGCTTGTGGCGAGTCGATGGTGAGTGGCGACACCACGGACCCTATACCTCCAGGGGGACACACGCAGTCATCACACGCACACTCACATTCAGTCATCACACACACACCCCCCCGCCTCTGAGCTTGCCTTCACCAGCCGGCCAGAGTGGAGTAGCAAGAGCGAAGCCTATGCTCCAGGTTGGAAGTGTAAAATGTCATAACGCCGGGTGCATCTTATGCTGCCCGCAGTCTCACCTCTCGACAACCTTAGCTGTCCACGCCCAGTGTTGCGACCCGTCGCCAACAGATCGGCGACTTAGTGGAAGCCCACCCAGTGGACAGCGAGTCACCGCCTGCCATGATAATTTGTGAAATGTTGCATTAAAGGCAGGCGTACCGGTATTTCACTCCATAGCACCAGTTAACCGGTCCATTAAACAGTTCACCCCCATAAACCATTTCTTGTCATCCATTTTACAATAGTTCCTATCACCTTCTGGGTGCCGCCTCTGGGTGCATGATCTATTTGTGCATGTAGTGGCGTTGCCTGGTTGGTGATCCATATACAATATAGCAAAACTCTCGAAATGGCCTCTACGAGTTGGATTCGTCCCCTCGCACGCCTCTCAAAGGACCGTCCTCCATCCCGTGATACCGACGAAGAGTATTGAGAAACATAATAATAACACATCACACTCAGAGCCCCTAACTAGGAAGAACCTGTATCTAGGGTACCCGAAACACACACAGAGACGAACATTACACCCAGACCGGAAACAAACATCGATATTCATCATATCAATATTCGCCCCGCCCGGGAATCGAACCCATAATAAAATAATGACATGCAAATTGTAATTCTGCAGGCGTTCGACAGTGTGACAGTGATGTTCTGCGGCGTGCAGCTGCGGCAGGCGGGCACGCGCGCCGACGTTCTGCAGACCGTGGCCGACATGAACGAGGTCTACTCCAAGATCGACCGCCTGCTCGACTCCCACAGGGTCTATAAGGTAAACTTAGGGAATACTCGCAGGACGGGCAGCAGCAAATTTTAACCCCACTGCGATCGCTAACCTGCCTGCCGACCGTGATAATTACCTACGGCAAAATCCGCTCTCATACCTAATGTTTGTCAATGTGGCAATCTGTGGCAGAGACCTAGTTTAACAGTGGGAATAGGAACTCTACCGTAAGACCTAGCGCACACTTGGCGGGGCTCGCTAATTTTTCTTTGGCACAGGGTTGAGATGAGTAAAAATAATCGCGTTTTTTCTTTTTATTTCATTTATCTTAGAATAATTTTCAATTGAAAACCTGTTTTGAACCAACCAGCCTCCAATCGTCTTCTCGGGAGAAGTCGACGAAGCAAATTACATTCGGAACTAGTTAGTATAGAATATAGAGATTTGACGGAGTTTTGTTTTGCGGTCACCCTCAGGTAGAGACGGTGGGCACGGTGTACATGGTGGTGTCGGGCGCTCCGGAGCGCCGCCGCCGCGCGCACGCCGCCGCCGCCGCCAGCGCCGCGTTAGCTGTGTGCCGAGCTCTGCCCAGGCTTACTATAGGTAAGTAACTAAAATGTTGAGAGATAAGGAGACCTTTTTTTATAACGTGGAGAAAATTAAATGCCTGACGCACTTACCATTGCTCGGGGAAGCGTCGGCGGTGGAGACATGACGAGTTGAAGAGCCCTGTGAGAATATTGACTTAAAAATTAGCCAAGTAAGTTCATTCATATTAAATTTGTCCAGAAAGTACAACTACCTAAAGAATTTGGCTCTCAAGTCGAAGATAGGATAATATTTAAAAAAAAACTGTCGTATCTCCTAATTAGTCCTTCGGTGGTTAATTCTGGTTATTGTAGATTCGTGGTGGTCAGAACTAGGACAGTCATGTGATAGGGTAAATCTAGACCAATGTTCTTTTCACTAGTTTTGAAGTTTATCAGGTACGGTGAGCTGAATTTGTTAATGTCCAATATTATAAAAAAAATCGTTTTAGGCGTGCACTCAGGCCCGTGCGTCGCGGGCGTGCTCGGCCTGCGCCTGCCGCGCTACTGCCTGGTGGGGGACACTGTCAACACTGCTAGTCGAATGCAGACCACTTCTGAGGTAGGTATTTTAATCCATATAAGTATTATCTTGATTCTGAACAACAAGCACAAATGAATAACTTACAGGAAAATTGTTATAAGTAGGTAGGTAACCATGTAAAGATTTCCATTGGACGGTCCGTGTGGCTTCGGCTTGATTTTTGATTTCACAAAATATTTAGCTTTATCCTTTATCGTTCTGAAAAAGTTTAATTGAGAAATATGTTGGTTATGACCTTAGTTTTATTGTATCTTAGGATTTGGGTAACTGTGGAAACTTCCAGGGTGATATTCAACCTCACATTGACATCATATGCACCAACCAACATCGTTGTAGGCAATTTCACCGAAGGAACTTTTAAATCTCTAACCTTCAGTGATTGATATCAGTTGCGATATTCGGCGAATATAGCTCATTATAAGTATACATATACCTTTTAATTATGTGGAATGATTTGCAGCCTGGCCGGATCCAGGTATCAGCAGAAACAGCGGCGTTGTTGCCAGCAGGAAGATTCAGGCTAAGACCACGAGGACTTATTAAAGTTAAGGTAAGTACTTAATATCATTATCTGTAGTCACTTCCGCTGTCTGTCTGTCGCTATATATGCCCAAATCTTTAAAACGATGCAATGGATTTTGATGCAGGTTTTTAATAGATAGAGTGATTCAAGCGAAAGATGTTTACACGAGACACTAATGTTACAGGGTAAAGGTATGATGGAGACCTTCTGGCTAGAAGGAGAGATCGAAGAAGAGGAGCAGGACGAAGCTTTCCAGCTGTTCACAGCTCTATGCGGAGACAATTAATTATTAAGATATAAAATTAATTAATTAAGATATAAAAATACTCACTGTAATTTCTCGATGGGGCCGATAAGTTCTCGATTAGCGATCGCGCACCAGAAGGCGCAGAGTAGGCAGACCCACCACGAGATGGTCTGGCTAACTAGTGAAGACTGTGGGATTTCACTGGATGAGGGTAGCTCAAGACCGGTTGTTGTGGCGATGTTGTGGGAGAAGCCTGTGTTCAGCAGTGGATGTCTTTCGGCTGAGATTATGATAAAAAAATAAACATTTAATCATCTAAAACTATAGGTAAGTACTCGGTTTTATAGTTTCCTGCAGGTTTAAGACGAACGATTTCACTTTCGTCTTAGTTGAATTTCGGAAAAAAGACGTCCGCGTGGTTTAAGTTGACGAAGAACTGTACAGTTTTTGAATAAATTGGGATAGTGGTATGTATGCCGTTCGACAGAATATAAAATGTATATGTTTTTGACAAATTGTAAGAACTCTACTATTTTACTTTTTTTTATTGAACACTGTCGATGTTTAAATTTTTTTTGTATATTTTTGTAGTTTGAGGGCCCGTAGTTTTCTCCGTAGCTGTCTTGTGCACCTCATTATATGTATAGTTTTTAAAGACGAAGGTATAGTCTCGATGGCAATAAAATTAAAAGATTGCAAATCGGTTAATTTTTAGAAAAGATATTTGGGTCTAAAGTCTTAAAAATTTCAAAAAAAAAAAAACATAAAAATAAATTATAAGTATAGTCTATATCTTTGGAGTAGAACGCATAGCAGACGGTCCCCCCTTTCCCCCATTAACGTATGTGCACTCATCTGCCATACACCCTGTATAATAAATTTATCATAAATTATTATGTATATTCTTTTGTGATTGAGAAGTACATAGTTACATACTTAACTTACCTATATAAAAAACTATAGGTACTTAGTTATAAAGGACCTACATACTAATATTTATTGTTACATACTAATATTTTTAACTTTAACCTTACCCCACAAACACATAATAGTACTAAAATAGTAGTACTAGAGAGACGCTGTGAACTGTATGCGTAAATAAAATAATTACAATTAGACATAGACATAGACATAGATTTATTTGCACACACAATACACATAGTACATATTTAGAGATACAAACAGGTAAGATAGTTTCAAAGTATTTTTATATGTAGATATTGTGGGTGCAAAATGGCTCTGACTCAGCATGTGTTGCAAAAAATGCAACGCTGCTTATTCTGCCAGAACCATGAGAAGCAGTGCGATTAATAAATGTGTAAAAATATTCATACTTATAATACAATGTGTAGGTTAATAGATACTTGAAGCATGACAAGTGTTATAAATAAATATTTATATGTATGTAATTATAAAAACAATACTGATAATACGTGTTTAGGTTAAAAAAATATACATATATAGTTAAATTATGTGTTGAGTGTGGGAAGAAAGAAAACGAAATCAATGACGAACTGATGGTTGATCACAGAAAACATTGTGTCCTTAGTTTAAACTAGAGGCTGCCCCGCGGTTTTTCCCGCGCAGATTTCTCATAAACACAAAAATCCAGTTTTTTCCCGTTCCCGTGGGAATTTCAGGAAATCCCTTCTTAGTGCTCACCTACACTCGCTAAGGAACCCACGTGCAAAATTTCAGCCCGCTACGCCCAATAGTTTCGGCTCTGCGTTGTCTGTCAGTCAGTCAGTCAGTCAGTCAGTCAGTCAGTCAGTCAGTCAGTCAGTCAGTCAGTCAGTCAGTCAGTCAGTCAGTCAGTCAGTCAGTCAGTCAGTCAGTCAGTCAGTCAGTCAGTCAGTCAGTCAGTCAGTCAGTAACGGAAGAGTTTTATATACTGGGTGTTTCTGACAAGGCGGTAATAAATCAAAGGAGGTATTCAGCTCACCATACCTAACAACTTTCCCAAAGCAACATGGGTCAAAATCTCAAAAAAAATATCAGCTGTTCCATACATTGGTTCGATCAGCTGACGGGGTCAATGTACGGGACGGCTGATTTTTGTTTTGAGATTTCGACCCATGTTGCTTTGGGAAAGTTGTTAGGTATGGTGAGCTGAATCACTCCTTTGATTTATTACCGCCTTGTCAGAAACACCCTGTATATTGATTACTTCACATATTGTATAATAATAACAATATGTACCTAATCCAATTAGGATTAGGTACATATTGTTATTATTTATGAATTCACCTTTAACATTTATTTAGTGCTAAATATTGATAACGTAGGGGGTAGAAACATAAGATCGAAAGATCACCCGTGACCCGGCGGGGTTTTAGTGGGTGCGAACCCTACATAACGGGCTTCCCGCGGGTCCACAGGGTACTCGTTAGGAGTTTCCTCGCCTAAAAAAAAAAGGGTACATTACATGTTTAATTCATATACGTAGGTACTTACGTATTTGGGCACTGGGTTTCTCAGGACTTGACGGTAAAACGCAAAAAAAAAACTTTCATTTATTCCTTTTATTTTAATAGGTAACAAAGGATACATCTAAACTTGGCAACGTGAAGATAAAAAAAAAAACGATTTTACAGATAGATATTATAAATAAATGCATTAACAATAGTATGCAGTATAAAACAAATTGGTCCGTTGATTTATTATTAAGAAAAACTTACGTCCGTCATTTTAACGCCAATTAATTATATATTTTTTATTTTTTATTTACATGTTGTTTTTCTAATGATTTTTTTCGAATATCCTTTGATATAAACAACAAGGTAAGTTATACTAAGATTTAAAATTTATTAATTATTTACAAAAATAATACTTTTTATCAACAAAATAATCTGTTGATTGTAAATAATCAACAAATAGCTAATTTAATAGTCTCTCTACCGTTTATATCAAAGAGTAGTAATAAAGAACATTCCAACAAAAAAAAACACAGAATAAAACAATTTTAAATAGAATAAGTACTTGTCGACACAATATTGTAGAGGCATCTTCTAATAATATTTTCGTTTTCAGTCTTATACAATATCATAACGAATACTAGTGCAGTTTCACTACTTTTTAATTTCAACAACTTTAATTTAGGAATGCACTTACTGTATTTAATTAAAGTGAAAAACCGAATAATGTACATATAAAAACATTTAAGTTATTGTAAAATAAAATGTGCGTTATAAGTAATAAGGTACCTTCATTTCATTTACATAACAGGCGTTCATCTTAAAATTAAAACAGAAAACAAGTCTAAGCAATCAAAATCAACAGATTACTCTTATAAAATTACTAGTTGACGCTTAAATGCTACGGAATGTCGAGACATCACTGTATTTAGTAGACTATTATTTAAAGAGAGCGGTTACCTCCTCTATCGATTTGTTTTTTGTTTCGGGCAACATGAAGTAAGTGTACACGAAGAACAGTATCAAAAGTACCGTGTATGGCAAGAATACAAAGTCTCCTAGGGCCTCAGACATTGACAAGAATGTCAGTCCAACGACGAAGTTGGCCAGCCAGTTGACGAGCGCGCCCACACTCACGGCCGCCGAGCGCGCGCCCTGCCCGAACATCTCCGACAGAATCATCCAGGGGATGGAGCTCGGCCCCACGCCGAAACACGCCACGTACAAAAACGTGAATATCACTGCGAAGACACTCATCGTTGAATTGTTCTGGGTTAGGAATGCGACCGTCATTAAAATAGAGAATATCGTCATTCCAAATAGACCACCCAACTGCAGAGTCCTTCTTCCGAGGCGATCCATTAACGGAATTGACACGAGGGCCATGATGAACAACATGCTGCCAACTCCGATAGTGGCCAGACTGGCAGTCTCCCTCTCCAAGCCGGCATTCACAAAGATAGTCGTAGAGTAGTACAGCACGGCGTTGATCCCGCCCAGCTGCTGCGAGAGGTGCATCACTATCCCGATCAAGAGAGGCTTGCGCAGAGTTCTGTCCTTAAATAAGTCGAGGACTGTAAACTTCTTCTCCTGGCGTATGGCACGGTCTTCTGCGTTCATGTCATTGATCTCGTCCTCCACATTAGCCCCGCCGCGCAGCTTGACCAGAGCCTGGCGGGATTTCTCCTCGTCGCGAGCCACCAGCAGCAAATAACGAGGCGTTTCAGGTGCCAAGGGAACCATGATGACCTGTAGCGCTGACGGAATTATGGCAAGCCCCAGCAGCCACGGCCAGCCTTCGTCACTGCCCAGAATGACATCAATGCCGAGGATTTGACCACCGACCATACCGAAAGCGACGGCAAGCTGGTTGACAGTCCCAAAAGCACCGCGTAGTCTGACGGGCGCAACCTCGGAGACGTAGGTCGGGGAAGCGGTGGTGGCGAATCCGCAGTTGATACCGATTATGAATCTACCGGCAATAAGCATTCCCACGGAGCCGGCCAGCTTGCTGAAGCCCATCATGAAGCCTCCGATGATGCCGATCACAGCATTAATGAGGAGAGCGTTTTTTCTACCGTATTTCTCGGAGAACCAGCTGGCGAGTGGACATCCGATCATACCACCAACAGCAAATATACTGACGACAATACCAAAATACAGGCTAGGGGATTGGCTTATGTTGGCACCGATGAAGGCCTCGATGAAGTCTCGCGGCGCGTTGATGACGCCCGTGTTGAAGCCGAACTGCAGCATGCCGAGCACGGCCGCCGACACCGCGAACAGCAGCGGGAGCGTCGTGCCGCCGCTGCCCATCGTGACGCCGCGAGATTGTCCTGGAACCAAATGTAAACATAGCTATTATAATAAAATGTTATATTGGTCTATGTTAACATAACAAAATCTGACGCCTATATTGCCCGAAGGGTTAGGCAGAGGCACCAGGTCATTGACTGGTCAGTCACGAGAGGCATCAATACATCGTGCCGGACCCACGTTTGGCCGAGTTTATGTTTTTTATGTACCATCGTGACAAGGGGCCAGCTTGTCCATGTTAATAAGTACTAATATATAGATTGTATAATATAGATTGGATTGTATTTTGTTTTCTTATCTTATAAAATGCTAATTTAATTATCTGAGTATGATTTTGATCCGATGCAGATAGCAACTGATGGTAATCAATCATTAACATTATTTTTTCCTACGAAAAAGACAGAAACAGACAAAAACAGTGTTTTTTTATACAATTGGAGAATCTATATGAAAAAATAGAATTGTAAAAAAGTAAAAGATTTGTAATACATAGTTGCAAAGCCAAGTTCTGAGGCCAAGTTAGTAGAATAAAATTACGTTGTTTATTTTCAAAACTTTTTTTAAAATATTTTTTTTATTTTACGTTTATAAATAAAAATCTGAGTTAGATAGTTAATGTTCCGATTCATACGAGATTTATTGTTAGTATTCATCTTGTTTTCCTAATAAGACAACGATTACTAACTTGTTCGTGCCTCTGTAAGAAAAGGTAAATAAATAATTAAATAACATTACAAGAAAACTAAATTACCTATGTTATGCTGAATGTAAATACAAGAGTTAAGTATATTATACGTTATGTAGGTACATAAATAGTTGAAAATAAACTCAACACAGAGCGAATCAAATTGCTAAATGAGTTTCTCGCTGGAGCACATTACATTTACAATTATGCATAATTCAATAACTTTAGAGATCTTAAACAATGCACAACATTAATGCTCGGCTCATTTACATTCATAGAAATTACACATTGCAGTAAACTTACCAAAAAATAAAAATAAACTATGGTCTGACGGTCTGACGACCTTCGTGCGGTGTCACTGCCTACAAAATACCCTAAAATGCTCCGGAATTATCATAAAATAATAATTTTATCACGATCTCTTATCAAGTGATATTGTAATCCGCGGTGATAAACAAAGATTTTGGTTAGTAGTTATGTAATGTAATGAATTAAAACTTCTGTTAAGACCCTGTACTTTGAAGCTTCTTACCTAATTAGGTATGAAGGTCCCCCACCCTAGCAGCTGTGACATGCGCGCGTCGAAATGCGAAATGTCGCGGCAGTTTTAAATTTTATTACTTTTCATACAAGCCGAAGTTAAATCGAGATGTTTATACCTACCGCACAATTTTTCTTTCCGATTTTCGTTTCAGCTAACAAGAATTTGCGTTTAGGTAAGGTATTTGTAATAAAGAGTTTTTTTTAAACCATCTGAGAAATATAAAACAGATTTCTTAATTCTGAAAAATATAGATGTAGGATTTAGTTTAGACAAGTTATTAAAAAGTAACAAGATGTAATGAATTTCACTCTGTAGAAATAAATATCAAAGTAAACCCTTTTTGTAGTGTTTTCTCAATATAAATAAAACACCACTGGTTGTTTTAATTTTAAACAAATAACGATATAGTTTGAGTTGATAACTTTTTTTATTTGGAACTAAAATCACACCCTAAGGCCTCCTTTACGAAGACGCGGCGTGTTGTGCGGGATGTCGTGTGGGCTCCGACGCGGGCGCCACCACGGTAGCCGCCGCTGCGGGCGCCGCCGCGGGAGCCGACGCGTTTCCTTATACGATATCGAACATAGGCCTATGCGCGTCTCCGTAAACGGTCTCATACTATTGCTATACATTTGATTTGGGCGCAGCACGCCCCGCACGACGCCTCGCGCAACGCCCTGCGTGCGGCCTGCAATTGCGGCCTAAGGGTGGATAAAATATGGATGCCTTTTTTATTCACTCACAGATTGTATTGCCATATTGTAATTTACATGAGAACTGCTCGCATAAGTATATATATTTTTTATATAAAAGTAAATTATGCCTTTCCTCCAACCTTTTTGTAACCAAACAAATTTTTAATACTGTTACTTTTTAATTTATTGAAGAAGATTTTAAAATTGACATTGTTACCTTTCAAAAAGACTTTTGTTAACTAGGCAGTACATCTCAGCCGCTGTACACATTAACATGCATTCATTTTCTTGTAAATAGTGTACCTAACCATGTGTAAATATATCATCCCTTCTTCAACCTCTGGAGTTATTTCTACTGCAGGCGGGCGGACATAGGAGTTCTCTAAATTGGCGACCTACGACGATTGGATTACAAAAACCGCAAAATTTTCAACACTCGCCCCACCAGTTCCATTGTAAGTGGCGACTACCTGCCTTCTTCTGGAGGACTCTGGGGGACTTCTGGAGAAGCGCCTCGCCGACTAATATAATAATAATCATCATCATCATCATCTCGGCTGCCCAAATTCAAAACCTAGTAACTGGTGTTTTTGCAAAAAAACCGTTTTTGTCATTTTTCGACTTACTAGGCGGTATAGATTTGATATGAACCTTAAAACACCCAGTTTCTTACGTAATTTTAAAAATAAAATTTAGCAAGTCTACCCAATTTGGAAAAGTTATTGAAATTTCCATGAAGTACATATTCTTAACATAGCGCATGTCGGATTACAAATAAAAAAACCTAGCAACTCAACCGACTTACTAGGTTATGAATTTGAAAGCTGACTTACTATGTTTTGAATTTGGCGCCGATTATAAAATCAATCAAATTTTGATGGAATTTAGTAAGTTACAAAAACAGTATACAAATTTGGCTGAATTAACCACGAGTCGTAACCAAATCGTAAACAAAACTTAATTCTGCCACAAATCAATCATTTGTATAACTTTTAAATGAATGCACTTCAAAAAATAACATTTTTCATTCGAAACGTACAACTAAAAATATTAAATGCTTTAAAAAGTAGAGAATTAACTCAGAGATTGTATTTCAAAACATAGTATTTCACACTTAGTTAATTAACTAAGTGTGAAATACTATGTTTTGAAATTGTTTTCATTGTCATATTTGGGTAAATTAAAAAAAAAAAAATAGTTGGATCGATTTAAGTGTGACTATAGTCAACAATATAGTCAAACTTTTGGTCAAACACCGAAATTGCTATTGCGTCTGGTTTCTTCGGGGCAACGAATTAAAGTAGTCGACCCGTTTTTTGGCTCTCCTGAACATTTTTGTTAAAACGAGTTACTAGGTTTTGATTTTAAGCAGCCGATCTCACACGATAGCGTCCACTGCTGGACATAGGCCGCAACCTTTACCAGGTCGTCTGACCACCTTCAGGGGTGTGAGACCAGCGTTTGGAGGGTGATTTGAGGTGAAGGTGAACCTTGAAGTGAGGGGGGGGGGGGTAATTCCTTAAAATTAAACTGAAAAGCAGAAAATAAAATCTTTTCATCAAAAAATTAAACAGCCGAAAAAACCGAAAAGCGTTAAATAAAAAGGAAACATTTTCTATTAAGACATAAATTACTGCCTTTTAAAGTAATTTGAGTAAGTATACCACGTAATATTGTGCTAATGTAATATTAATATTGTGTTATCGGCGCCACAGAACTAACAAAGATATGATATAACTATATAAGTACCCTATGATTTAAGTTTTATTTGTGGGAATAAAAAAGGTAAGTTTGTAATGCGACGGTTTTATAAATGTAATATCGGTATCAAAATTGGTTTCTTTCAGCTCCATACAGATCCTAATCAGATGTTATGGTTCATTGTTTTGACATCTGTTGTCAAAATTTGTTTACATTTGAATAAAAATAAAACGAAATACGAGAGCGCGAAAACAAAAATTTGACACAGAACCGGCCTCGGCCGTGGCCACAAGGGTACTGACGGGGTAGGGAGCGGCGCGGCATGGCATCGGACCGCGCGAAAACGATGTTTTTTTTTAGTTTTTGCTGGTTTTTTGTCTTTTCGTTAAACTTAAAAATTCTTACTATAGTAGTATGTCTAAAATTTAAGGTCAGCAATTTTCATTCCAAAAATCAAATAAACACAATCAGCGGTTTAAAAATAAAATGGAAAAAACGGAACAAAAAGGGGTAACTTTGAGATTTTTTTCTATCAACTAAAATTAATTAGATCCTGTTTCCCTTTAGTATGATGACTAGATTAGATCCTTAACTAACACATATATTTTTTTCAGAATGAAGACATCAATTTTGTATGTCTCAGATTGTTTAAAAAAATCTCAAAAACACAAATTTTTGAAGCAGCAAGCCTTAATAACACTGGTACTTAAGATTTTCTTACAAAAATATAATTTACTTGCAGACCTATAAGGCCCAGCGCACATGTGACGAGGCGCGGTAAGGATACCGAGAGGGCAACAATTTAAACTGGTCTCTAAATTATATTACATAGGGTTCAAAACAGATTTTTAAATTGTAAATCTAGAGAAGGTGGTGAAATATTTATCTTATAATTTAATTACGTTAGTACGAGTTTTTTTTTACAGCCTGTATTTTCTTTGAGCTTTGTAATTTTGTAACTCATATTTTTCGCTCACATTTTTTATGAAATAACAATATATAAGTATTTTGTGAAACTTTACCGATAACTATTCGATAAAGCAATAAGTATCTATCGGTGATTTGTATAATCAGAGTAAATTCTGATCAACTGATAAAGTTTTGATTAAGTCCCAGAGAGATACAGGGGTCTTAATAACAATGAAACCTGCACGAGAAGATATAAACAACACAATCAATACTAACTCATAATAAATTGCATTTGTAAATTATAAAAACGCATTATATGCCTACAAACTATACTCTAGCTAGGATGTCATCGTATTGTATCATGTACAGCTTCTACCTATGTAGGGGCTCTGAGTCTGATCTCGCTAGAGAGTAAAAAAATCTGTGAGTGTGATGCATAATTAAAAAAACAGTAACGTGTCGTTGCTTAGAAGTTAAGTACCTATTTTAAAAATATATAATCGTAATACAAGGTAAAATAATAACTATTTACAGTAAGTACCCATTTTTTTCATAGCAGCATTTTACTATTAAAAAAACCCAAGTAAGGCACTTGTGTTGCAGTACTTTTAAAAGAATGGAAACAGTGTCTATACTTAATTGGTTCATCAATAAATCGAACAGCAATAATACAATTAATGCTTTATTCTACCTGACATCGTGAATTTGTCATTGGCCTAAAAAATAAGGTACTTACTTTTTTTTTTTATAAAAACAAGAACGAAGCTCAGAAATCACATTTATTCAAGAAGAACATCACAAGATGTGATGTAAAGGATTTTCAATTCAAATACCAAACAGAAAAACAAAGCAGGGTAGAATAATTACCTAAGTTGAGTACCTTGCAAGACTAAAATCCAAATTTAATCACTGTTGCAATGGCATACAAACACAGACAGAATTGACCATGAGACAAGCGACAATAGAGTGAAATCTGAATAAAAGCACTATAAAAAACGTAATTATCAAACCCGGCAGCCGGCGTACTGAGTGGTGGTAGAGACCGCACTGGCTGGCTGGTAGAGCCGCCAGCAAACGACTCACGAACGAATGTTGTCAAACAAGTGAAGGCGCTAGAAACTCTATAACGAACATAATTACCTCTATATTTGTACTTGAATTGGTTTCTTAAGTTTATAGGCTAAGTTGAGCAGTTACAGTACTCTTGCTTATATTGTGGCGAAGGTATGTAAGCAATTCATTTATATTTGAGAATCAAAGTAGAAATATTATAGGTACATAAGTTATGTGTTATCGTGATCGTGACCACATAAAATAAAACATTAACGTTAAAAAACACAGATTTAAGTTACATGTCTTAGAAGCTGAATTTTAATTAAATAGCTCAAGGCAAATCTGCAGGCATAAAAGAGTACGGAGAGATTCATAAATAAAAAAGATAAACAGTAGTCTTCAAGAGCTACCAACAGATCGGCAAGGAAGGACAGAGAAGTCGTTAAATAGAGAACTAACGACCCGCATCATTATAATTTGTGGCATGTTGTATTAGGTTCACTTGAGGAAAATACAAGTGTATATTTACTTCGCCGTAAAAAATAACATAATTCTGATTCAAAATTCGATATGAATAACAAAGTCTCATTATAATTGAACTTAGAACACTTTGCCGTTACTGGCTAACAGACAACGTAAGTTAGGCGCAAACAAGAGCTAATCTTGTTCTTCCATCTTTCATTATATAACAATCAATCGTGGTTCGTTTGTCTCGCTAAAATCCGCAAACGACTAGGCCGATTTAGTTGATTTTGGTTTTGAAATGTTTGTCGTAGTCCAGGGAAGGTTTAAAAGTAGAGATAAGATGGGCAAATTGCGAGGAAGGAGGTTTAGATCAAAAATTCGGATGCATGTTTAGATCAAAAATTCTGATAAACAACAACTGTAATTAAAGTTCTAGTTTAAATAAATGCCGTTAAGTCTACATTTGGCAGATTCTGCTTTTGCTGTCATGGTCTAGTTTGGACAGATTCTACATAATTATTTCAGATTCTACCTAAGGCAGATTCTACTTACTACCTACACATTAAGAGCCAGTTCACAGCGATGCTAGCGCCATTCGCGAGGAAAATTTATATCTTCTAAACTAAGGCAAATATCAAAAATGTGGCACAGTATGACACTGGCTGGACAATGTATACTGGCTCTTAATAATCAAATCAAATGTAAGTTTTATTAATAGTGGAAAAAAATGTGAACCTACCACGTTCAAAATTTAGAAATCGCTGCAAATCACACACGTAATTTAAAAAGTACTGATCACCAACCCTGGGTTCGCGTGGTGAAATAGCCAACAATGTTCCTTCTTACTAAGAAAAGACAAAGGAAGGGATCAAACTAACTTTTTGATTAGACATAGACATAGAGACAAATCTTTATTTGCGCACACAAAAAATACAATAATCTATACCAATATTATAAAGAGGAAAGATTTGTTTGTTTGTTTGTTTGTTTGTTTGTAACGAATAGGCTCCGGAAATACTGAACCGATTTGAAAAATTCTTTCACTGATAGGAAGCTACACTAACCCCGAGTGTCATAGGCTATATTAGATTTTCAAAAAAATTAGGGATCCTTACTTAAACTCAAATAATGTAGTCCAAGGTGCAATATTTTTTCCGTTGTTTACATATTTTGACAGGTGGTTTGTTTTTGTTGTTCGTTTTTTTATTCGCCCATTCTGGGCAGGCAAAAGAACATAGTCTATAAAGCCAAGTCTTAAGTAGTATCTTATATTCTGGCGTAACGAAGTAAGCCGGGACAGCTCGTAAGTTATAAACTAGGTAAAGACACACAAAAAAAAACAAATAATAAAATTAACAAATGTATTGTAAGTGTTGTAGGCGCAAAATGGCCCCGACTCAGCTTATGTTGCAAGCAATGCAATAGCATTGATACAACGCTGATGATTCTGCCAGACAGAACCATGGAAGTGCGTGTGTTAATATTTATTATTATATGTACAAAAATATAGGGTGAGTAAATTTTAGTGTTTATTATTAGAGAGTATACAATATACAAAAATATCAAGTGTTGGGTATATTTGATCAAGAACATGACAAAATTATCGACACTGCACACTTGCTTTTTCGCACAATCAATGAAAAACCCCATGACATGACTCATCCTATATTAAAATCACAATTGTATAAAACACAGACCTACTAAACAGTCCCAGTCTGCATTTTACTAAGCTAGGTTTTGTTTGAAGTTCGGAACTCAATACTTCGACCTGCCCTGCCCATCCTACCAGTACCGCCTTATTGCGTAATGTTCAATTAGATTGTAAAGGCACAGAATATAGATGCGAAACTGCAGAAGAATTTACTTATTTATCTTATTTGCATTGTGTCATTAAAATAATGAGGTCAGAGGGCCTATTACGGCCACATTTGCAACATTGCTTTTCGTCCTATAGAGTGTTAAAGTCGATACAAAAAAAACGCAAAGAGGACGCAAAGCAATATTGCAAAAGCGGCCGTAATATGCACTCAGACGACAGCGCCGCTATTTTGTTGTTACCGCGACGCTAGACGCAAAATGCCCGACGCGACGACGCGCGACGAGAGTCGATTTTACGTGATGTGCATAATCATTTATTGCCTCCGTGGATCAGTTGGCAGAGATTTCAACTGTGACGCGGGACCACCGAGGTCGATTTCCGGCGATATTTGTTTCTCTATATGTTTCGGGAACTTTATATACAGGTTCTACCTAGTTAGAGGATCTGATTGTGGTATAATAGATGTGTTATTAATACTCTTCGGTATTACGGTACGAAGCCCGGTCCATTGATAGGCGTGCGAGGGTACAAATCGAACTTCTAGAGGCCCTTTCTAGTTTTTTTGAACCTATCTACAGTGTAAATGGATCAACAACCAGGCACTACCAATATGCACAAATCGATTCATGCATCCTGCGGTATTATAAATTTATCAACAGTTGCAATCGTTTCAAGTACCTAGAGAACACTGAAATAGTTTAGGTTATTTGTCTGCCGTGTCAGCAGTTTCAGTCTTTGGAAATAAATGAAGACTTTGCAAAGGTATCTTACTGTTGGTAAAGGGAAGGATACCAAGACATATTGGCTGCTCTACTTTATATCTATTTAGCTAGTACGAGATAAGTTATAATTTATAAAAGCGAGAAGAAAATAAATAAGAAAAATTCCGATTTCTGAACGTCAGGAATTTCCGGAATGCCGCTAGCGCACGCGCGCGCCCCATTTCCTTCGTGAATAGATTCACTTCAAAAAACAACGATACCATTGCGTTTTTCCTAAAGTGAAAGAACCATTGATTAAAGCACAGTCATAATAATATAAGCGAATTTTTCTGAAGATGTTTTTAAGGTTTTTTAACAGACTTCAAATAAGGAGGTTATCAGTTTGACCTGTATGTATGTATGTCTGTTTGTCCGCGATTATCTCGAGTTTGGCTGAACCGATTTTGATGCGGTTTTCACAGTAGTATTTTTTACAATCAGGAGAAGGTTTTAGTACCTATTTTAACCGACTTCAGAAAAGAGGGAGTTCTCAGTTTTATGTATGTGTAAATTTATTGAAGGCGGGTCTCTTTTTGTAAAAAAGAAATTATTTCTCATTCATGATGAAACAATTGAACGGAATGTATCGCACACGGAGGACATGGTCAGACGCGGACTTTATTCCTTCGCGACGAACGAGACCAGCTCCCCGCCGTCTGCGTCACGTCTAAAGTCTAGTGGCTCTCATAGATTTACAACAATGATTATTATATCAAGCATTATTTGCAGTTGCAGTAGGTAACTAAGCCATGCACTAATTGGCATAGCAGCCATCAAAAAATGTGTCTTGAATGAAATACAATCACAAGTTAGTCCAACATTATGTACTATATATATAAAAATGAATCGTAGTTCGTTAGTCTCGCTAAAACTTGAGAACGGCCAGTCCAATTTAGCTGATTTTGGTGTTAAAATGTTTATAGTAGTCCAGGGAAGGTTTAAAGGTGAGAAAATATGGAAAAATGGGTAAGAAGTTTTTTAAGAACTGTAAGGCGCAATACGAAGTTCGCCAGGACAGCTACTTTAAGTTAAAAATAACAAATAGAAATCACATTAAAAGACATAACAGAAAATATATTATCTTCTTTTAAGTTAAAGTAAATTATTAAGATTCTAAGATGAATCTTGCATAATGAATTCTAAAGTAAAAGATTTACCGTGTTATTCATAGGTAAGATACAGTAGGTTTTAAGCAGATTTACTGGTCTGCTTCTCTGGTTTATTGTATAATAAATATGTGACATCCAGCCTAAATTGACATGCGTGAAATAACTGAATTCCTTTTTATTTTTTATGAATAACATTAATATATTAATTAAAAATACTACTGACTGACTCTTAAACCCCTTAAGATAAGGACTTGAAATCTTGTATAAAGATTTGTCATAGGTATAGGGGAGGGCAATAAAAAATCAAATCCTGCAATTTTTTTTTTTAAATAAATATTTTATCTATCTATCTATTTAATAAATTAATCCTCAGAATCAGAAGGAAATGGGAATTTATGATTAATTAAAAAAAAGGCATTGAAAATCACACATTATACTGACTCTGTCTCACCAAGTCTTCAGTTTGATCATGTGCTGCATCCATCAATAAACTTGTATTTTTATGGTTTCAGAAATCCACTTACAGGTAAATAAGAGCAAAATAAGTCTGCTTTTCATAATCTCAAACACTTACTAACCAAACCAAGAGGTTATGTTTTAAAGCAAAGAAATCAATTTACAAGGTAAATCATCACGGTTTTGCTTTGCATTTACATGTGAATATTTAAGTCCTACAAATTCAGTACCTACTCAATTTTTTGCTAGCTATATGTTGGTTCCGCGCAGTTGGAATCAACAGTTGATTGGATCCTAAAGAAATCTATTTCAGGATCCAAGTTTATTCCTAATTGATTTATTACATATACCTAGGGAAAGTGGAGTGTAGCCTTAGGGGCGCTATGGAGGCGAGACTTAGAAAAATTCCGAAAAATTTTGTATGAAAAATTTTTATCCCCCTTAAGGGTACTTTTTTATGATAGGGGCGTGTAGAGGGACACAATACAAGCACTTTTTGCCTCTATCGCGTTTTCCCTAAAAAGCCCCGTTTACGGAAAAAAATACCGGAAATATTTTCCCGACCTCTAACTCCGAAAGGGGGCCTCGGAGCGGCAGGGTTCTTTGGGCGCTATTGATAATCATCAGACACACTATCAAACCCCATTTAAGGATTTTCAATTATTTTTTTTTCGGACTTAGAATTTTCGTCAGCTTGCGTAGCGTTAGGGGCTGTATGGAAAAAAGACTTAGAAAAATCGATCGATATGAAAAAAAAAATATCCTAGATGAGGGTACTTTTTTATAATGGGGGCGTGTAGAGGGTACAATACAAGCACTTTTTGCCGCTATGACATTTTCCCCCGTGTCCCGTTTCCGGAAAAATCGTCCGGAAATCCGAAAGGAGGCCTGGGATCGGAAAGGTTTTGGGAGGGGGGAGAAAAATGCAAGCACTTTTGCCTGTATGACGTCTTCCTGAAAATGCTTCGTTTCCGGACAAACGACCGGAATTTTTTTTGGCCGACCTCTGACTCCGAAAAGGTTTATTGTAGTGGCATGCTTTCCTGCGCGTTATTGATCAATGTTAAACGCACTATGGAACGCTTTATGCCCCTATGACGCTTTTCACAAAATGTTCAAATCGGGATAAGTAAAGTTTTTGGGCGAGAATCGTATGAGACGAGATTATCATAGGCGAGAGTTTCCATTCAAAATATCGCAATAAGGTGTGTGTAAAATTATGCCACTCACTGGTGCTATTAGGGGTCCCAAAACCGTAACAAATTCTGAAAACCGGTTTTTCGGTTTTAGTAAATTTCCAAAACCGGCTAACCGGTTTTTTCGGTTATTTCGAGTTTTAGTTATTGTAGACGACGCTCGTAGACTGTACCTGTAAAATAGAATCACACAAATTTAATAATGAATAAAACTTAACACTAAAATAAGCTATTTATAAAAAATATGTACTTACCTTAAGATTTGATTAATTTAATTAAGTTTTCCTAGATGTTAGAACGAAACGTCGTACGCTGAAATACCTGTAACTAGAATGTTTCAATAAATTCCGCGGGTAACTGTTGACAGCTATGGCACTGGGATGCCCTTCAGGCAGTCCGTCCGAGTCTCTCGCCGAGCGCGCTAACACAGCTCGCGCCCCACTTGCATAGCCGATGCTTTTGCCACGGACATTCCAAGAAAACAATATTTTCATTTACTGCATCCTTTACGCCCATCCTCTACAATCGTTTGGACCTTCGAGCACGGATCGCTTTCGTCACCATGACCCCAGTTTACACGCGTCGTCAGCTACAACAGTCAGACAGAAACGTGGCCAACATGGCCGACGAGAAGCTATCAGCACGAGAAAGGCAAAAGGAACACCCTCGTAGCACCGATGATTTACAGTTGCGAGACAGTATTGAAAATATTCCCGGAACGTTAACAAACCATCCACCGGCTACTTCCCTGAAAACATCCATGAAGTCCCATAAATCAACCACATCGTCGATCGCACGTCGCAAACAACTGGAACTAGAGGCCGCCGAAGCAAAGGCGAAAATTCAGATTGATTTGATTGAAAAGCGATTGGCCACGAACTTGGCTGTATTGGATGCCGAGGAAGACGGTCCTAGTGACGGGGAAAGCAAGTGCCCTCCTATGATGGACCACCGTAGTGACGTAGAAAGATGGCTGCACCAAGGGGCAGAACAGCCATTACCTACCGCTAAAAACGCAGAACAATCCTCATCGGACATCCGACTGCTGGCTCACGAGCTCAAGTGTCTGTTCGATTCGTCACACCGCGATGATCGCCTGCTGAGTCGCCTCGCCACACCGCGCGATTTACCGAACTTCAGTGGTGATTGTGTTGAGTGGTTGCATTTTAAAAATGCATACGAAGAGTATAATCGTGTGTGCCGCTACAGTGAAGCCGAAAACTTGTGGAGGCTACGTAAAGCCTTACAAGGTGAAGCCAAGGACGCAGTCACGGACCTACTCATCGGAAATACGCCGCCGAATACTATCATGGAATCCCTGGAACTCAGGTTTGGTCGTTCTGACATTATTGTCCAAAGATTAACGACACAATTGAAAAAGTTACCTCAGCTACCTACATACTATCAACAAGAACTGATTAACTTCTCCATGAAAGTAAACAATTGCGTCGCGACGATTCGAGCCCTAAAACAGGATGATTATCTGCGCAGCCCTGAACTAACGATCGCCGTCACATCTAAATTGCCCAGCACGCTAATTGCCAAATGGACAGATTATGCCTACACACAGCTGGACCAAGGTCAGTCGAAATTCGAACTTTTAGCAGCATTCTTGAAGCAAGAATCTAAAATGCTGTCCGTCGTCGGAATACATCTTCCGGCCGACCCTAGAAAGACGCAAACTTATTATAACAAACACGAAGACAACAATAAATATCGCAGCCGCCCTGTGTTTACAACAACTAGTGAACAGATAAACGACAACGATTTGTGCAAGTTTTGCAAGAAAGGAAATCATTTCATTCCTGAATGTCGTCCGTTCAAGCGAGCAATGCGCCGAGATAGGTGGCGTTTCGTCAAGCTGCACAATTTGTGTTATTGTTGTCTTAGCAGTTCGCGTCACGAAAATGAGAAATGCCCTGCGCCAGTGTGCGATATTAATAACTGTGGTCGCGCACAGCATCACCTACTGCACTGGACGAGACCCACACAACCTGCATGCAACGCGAAGGAAGACGTGCCAGCGTATCCTGACACCTCCGCCTCCACTTCGACGCAAGCTACGGTAGCTCACGTTACGTCGGACACGGAGAGCACTGCAGCTGCCACGGCGAGTGACGTCATCCTGAAAGTAGTTCCGGTAACCCTCCATGGACCGAACGGTACTGTGTTAACTCACGCGCTGCTCGACGATGCCGCATCCGTATCTATTATTGACTCTAATTTAGTGTCTCAGCTAGGACTTAAGTGTGAAAGTGCTTTGCCTATTAAGTTTATAGACGCCTTTGGGCTTGAAGTGTACCAATCTGACGCACCTAAAGTTTACGCAGAAATAAGTGGTTCGGATAACTTGCGTCACGCGATTAGTTTTCGCCAAGTAAATAACTTTAATTTGCCGAAGCAAAACCTATCCGTAATCAATAGCATAACGTGTAAGCACCTTTTGCCGGTGAAAGATTTAGTTTGTAAACAACATGTACAGCCGAGTCTACTAATAGGCGAAGATAATTATCATCTTCTAGCTCCCCTAGATATTATTCACGGTAGCAAGAACGAGCCCTACGCGACCCGCTGTCGCCTGGGCTGGAGCATCCATGGGTATTGTGGTCGCACTCACACTCGCACGCACAGCAACCATGTAAGTAAACAAAACATATTCCATCTCGCTCACTACACTGATAACGATTCCGAACATTGCAATTTTGATGAATTAAATAATTTAATTAAGAACTCGTTCGACATAGATTCTATAGGAATTTCAGCCTTAAAGCGCGAGAATACGGACCATTTAAGGGCCGTACAAATTTTGGAAGATACTTCACGTCATATGCAAGTCCAGTGGGAAGTAGGTCTACCATTTAAGGAAAATGATTTTTTAATGCCCGATAGCTACAATCATGCTCTGTCTCGGCTACAACTTTTACACAAAAGGTTTCAGAGGGATGACGCCTACGCACAGAGGTACAAGGAGGAGATGCACAAGCTGTTCGAAGCTGGCTACGCTCGAGAACTTAAGGAAAATGAACTTTCGGCGAAGCACATTTGGTATCTGCCTCATTTCGGCGTCCAAAATCCCAACAAGCCGGGCAAGCTGCGTCTAGTGTTCGATGCCGCAGCTAAAGTGAAGGGTAAGTGTCTGAACGATTATTTACTAACAGGCCCCGATTTATACAACTCTTTGTTTGGCATTATGCAAAGATTTCGTGAGAATAAAATAGTTATTTTAGGTGACATTAAAGACATGTTTTTACGAATAAAAATTCGCACCGAAGATCAAAATGTTTTTAGATTTTTATGGCAGGAGTCCCCTAATGAGTCAGTCAAGATTTGTGTCATGCAAAGTCTTATTTTCGGTGCAACATGCTCGCCTTTTATAGCACAGTTTATAAAAAATAAAAATGCCCAAAAGTACGAAGATGTACACCCCGAAGCAGTACATGTTATCGCCAAGAATCATTTCATGGACGATTGCCTGTACACCTGTAAGGACGAAGTGACTGCAACACAGTTGATACGCGACATAACAAAAATACATAAGGTAAACAGGTTTTGCAGAGCCTGCCGAGTGACGCGCTGTCACAGTCAGCTGTTCAATTTAAAGACGGAGTTATAAACGTTACCGAGCGCACACTAGGTTTGATATGGCACCCCGCAGATGACACTTTTGGTTTTAAGGTTTCGTTTAGCCGTATCCCTGATTCTATCTTAACTGGTAAAGAACCGCCTACCAAAGCGAAAATGCTTAGCGTAATTATGTCGGTATATGATTTGCATGGCTTTTTGTCCCCTTTTGTTATAAAAAGTAAAATTCTTTTACAAGATGTTCATCGCAGTGGTATTGATTGGAACTGCCACATTCAGGAACAAGAATTCGCTTCTTGGATCAAGTGGCTTGATGAGTTAAAAGATTTAGAATCGCTGCGCATCCCGCGACAGTACATGGAGGCCGGTCCGTGGACGCCCTGTTACCAATACCTGCCTGCTCCAGATAGTAATATCGATGACATTATCGACACGCAAATGCACGTTTTTTGTGACAGCAGTATAAAGGCATATGCAGCAGTAATTTATTGGCGTTTCACACGCGCCGACGGCCAGGTCTTAGTATGTTTTTCGGCAAGTAAAAGTAGGGTTTCTCCGTTACGTCCAGTATCCGTTCCTAGGTTAGAGCTACAGGGAGCTTTGCTAGGAGCACGGTTAGCAACCACAGTTCAAAATGAGCACCAAGAGGTTAAGGCTAACAAACGTTACTTTTGGACCGATTCGAGTACCGTACTATCTTGGATCCGAAGTGATCCCAGAAATTATAAGTCGTATGTCGCACATAGGTTAGGCGAGATAGATGAGTTGACAACTTCAAATGAATGGCGACATGTACCGACGAAATCAAACGTAGCCGACGTGGCTACACGTGAAAATTCACCACCATTAAAATTTTCCCATATCTGGTTTCAGGGTCCCGAATTTCTACGCCTTCAGGAGAGCTAATGGCCATCAGATTTAAAGAATATTAAAGCCACAGATGAGGCAGACTGCGAGATGAGAAACATCAACTTAACGACGACATGCAGTGAAGAATTCTGCCTTCCTAATGAGAACAACGTTTCATCGTGGATACGATTAGTACGTTGCACGGCACGTATACTGCTACTATTTAGAAAACACAAAGGTACGCCATCAAGTATTACTGTGCAGCTAATGAAAGAGGCTGAGAACTTATTGATTAAAAAATCGCAACACGATTCATTCAACACGGAGATTCAACACTTACGTGATAAGAAACCGTTGATGTCAGTTAGCCGTCTGACAAAATTGACCCCGTACCTCGATGAAAATGGAATTATGCGCGTAGGAGGCCGCATAAACAAAGTTGTTGGAGTAGAATCCTCAGTCACACAGCCAGTCATCCTTGATGGACGCCACCGAATGGCACGACTACTGGTAGAGCACTACCACAAGAACGCTCTACACGGAGCAAACGAGCTAGTAGTCAACGAATTAAGACAAAGATATTGGGTTGTGAAGTTACGCCCAACTGTTCGCGCTATATCTTCGCAATGTTTATTCTGCCGCCACCGACGAGCTATGCCAGCACCTCAACGAATGGGTGACTTACCTGCAGCTCGGCTGCACCATAATAGACGCTGCTTTAGCATTTGTGGTATGGACTATTTCGGCCCTATGGAGGTAACAATTGGCCGAAGAAGATTTAAAAGGTACGGTGTGATATTTACTTGCCTTACCGTTAGAGCCGTCCACCTAGAGATTGCTGAAAGCTTGACGAGCGACGCCGCTATTATGGCAGTAAGACGAATGGCAGCACGCCGAGGTACCCCCGACGTCATATATTCTGATAACGGCACCAACCTCCGCGGCGCAGACATTGAATTAAAGCGAAGCCTAGCAGAGTTAAACGCGGACACACTGCGAGAAGACGGCACTGTTAGAGGGACAGAATGGAGATTTCTGCCCCCAGGAGCCCCAGAGATGGCAGGAGCATGGGAGAGAATGGTGCGTACTGTTAAAACGGCCTTGAAAGTCGTACTGAAGGAACGAGCGCCGCATCCTGAAACTTTACAGACCATGTTTGCCGAAGTTGAGGGCCTAATAAATAGTCGTCCGATCACGCACGTTTCATGTGACCCGAATTACCCAGAAGCCTTGACGCCGAACCATTTTTTAATCGGAACTTCTTCGGTAGGACCATCATTCGGCAAGTATGACGACGGTGATTTCAGTCTCAGAAAGAAATGGCGAGTCGCACAACGCTTGACCGAGATGTTTTGGACCAGGTGGGTAAAGGAGTACCTACCTACTCTACTTCCGAGACAAAAATGGACCAAAGAACAAGAGGCACTCAAGGTAGGTGATTTTGTATTATTAGTCGAGCCTAACTTAGATCGAGGCAGCTGGAGACATGGAGTCGTGAGTGCGACCCACCCCGGGAGTGACGGCCGCGTCCGCGTTGTAGATATCCGTACTCGCACCGGTTTGCTTCGCCGCCCGGTCACTCGCGTCGCCTTGCTTGAACCTTCTAACGCGAGTGCTGACTCTAACTAACGTCAGCACTAGGGGGGAGAATGTAGACGACGCTCGTAGACTGTACCTGTAAAATAGAATCACACAAATTTAATAATGAATAAAACTTAACACTAAAATAAGCTATTTATAAAAAATATGTACTTACCTTAAGATTTGATTAATTTAATTAAGTTTTCCTAGATGTTAGAACGAAACGTCGTACGCTGAAATACCTGTAACTAGAATGTTTCAATAAATTCCGCGGGTAACTGTTGACAGCTATGGCACTGGGATGCCCTTCAGGCAGTCCGTCCGAGTCTCTCGCCGAGCGCGCTAACACAGCTCGCGCCCCACTTGCATAGCCGATGCTTTTGCCACGGACATTCCAAGAAAACAATATTTTCATTTACTGCATCCTTTACGCCCATCCTCTACAGTTATAATATTTAAAAAAAAAATGCGCTTGCCTGTTCTCAAAACCTTTTGAATCCTGAGATGCCTTCTGAGGTAACAGGCTTCTTGCGGCTTCGTGTACCTTGACGATATATTTATTTATTTCGGTACTTCCAACCAGTAAAATATTTGAAAACCTTATTCTTGCACAATTAGTGTAATTTAGGGGAAGTGGAATTTAGGAATTTAGTTTATGGTGTTAGCATGAAAACAGGGTTGTGGGTCACACGAGTTTCGGTACTCGTAATGATCACAACACAGTTACCGGGGTTCGATAGTGTGTTTGATGCTCATCAATAACGCCCAAGAAACCCTGCCTCTTCGAGGCCTCATTTCGGATTTCCGGACGAATTTTCCGGAAACGGGACACTTTGGGGAAAATTTCATAGGGGCAAAAAGTGCTTGTATTGTGTCCCTCTACACGCCCCCATTATAAAAAAGTACCCTCATGGAGGATCTTTTTTTTTCATGTCGATCGATTTTTCTAAGTCTTTTTCCCATAGAGCCCCCAAGGCTACCCAAGCTGACGAAAATTCTAAGTCCGAAAAAAAAAGTTGAAAATCATTAATGGGGTTCGATAGTGTGTTTGATGCTCATCAATAACGCCCAAGAAACCCTGCCTCTCCGAGGCCTCCTTTCGGATTTCCGGACGATTTTTCCGGAAACGGGACACTTGGGAGAAAATGTCATAGGGGCAAAAAGTGCTTGTATTGTGTCCCTCTACACGCCCCCATTATAAAAAAGTACCCTCATGGAGGATAATTTTTTTTTCATGTCGATCGATTTTTCTAAGTCTTTTTCCCATAGAGCCCCTAACGCTACGCAAGCTGACGAAAATTCTAAGTCCGAAAAAAAAAAGTTGAAAATCCTTAAATGGGGTTCGATAGTGTGTCTGATGTTCATTAATAACACCCAAGAAACCCTGCCGCTCCGAGGCCCCCTTTCAGAGTTAGAGGTCAGGAAAATATTTCCGGAGTATTTTTCCGGAAACGGTGCACCTTGGCGAAAAAGTCATAGGGGCAAAAAGTGCTTGTATTAAACCCCTCTACACGACCCCGTCTTAAAAAAGTACCCTTATGGGGGACACGTTTTTTCGATCGAAAATTTTCTAAGTTCTGACAAAAAGTTTTTTAAAGGGAATTTTTTTTTTTAATTTTTTTAAATATTTTTTTTATGCGTTTTGAAGCCTCCTGAAGCGCCCCTAAGAGTATACCCCAACTACGACTCCCGCCCCTAAAACGACCCACCGACCGAAAGCAGTGTTATTATCAAAGAAGCTCAGTTTTTGCTCAGTGAGTCTTTCGTTTTGTTTACCATACGTAATAGTCAAATGGGGATAGTTAGTAGGTACCTACGTAAGGAGATCGAAAAACAGGTGTAAAGATTCAGATAGACCAAAAACGGTAGACCTACCTTTCAGCGGTCCGAGTAACAATGGAGTTTCTTCACAAGGTACGTTCAGCGTCTCCATAACATTTTGTAAAGTTGCACAGCTAAATTAAACGTAAATAATGGATAGAAAACATTAAAGATCTTTCGCTACAGACAGCACAGTCGTACATAGTCATACAAATAAACAAATACCTAGATAATAGGTAAATTAAATCAAATTCCACCCACCCACAACAACATCAACCACAATTTGTTTGATTGATTGATAGGTTATGTAAACAAAACAAGATTGACGATTGACGAGACGAGATTAACAAATGACGACTGACACAAATGTCATATATTTCATTTTAAATGAGCGGTTTTCGAACGTCACTTTTAGTTGCAGAGACTGCCTTAAAAGATGGCACTTAAATTATCAATACATAGTATAAAATAAAGTCGCTTTCAGCGTCTGTCCCTATGTACCTATGCTTAAATCTTTTAAAGTACCTACGCAACGGATTTTAATGCGTTTTTTTTTTAATAGATAGAGTGATTCAACAGGAAGGTTTATAAGCATAATACATGCAAAAAATACTTATAGTTTAGGCGATACAAAGTTCGCCGGGTCGTCTAGTTAAGAAATAAACTACTGAAGACTTGGCTGTATGGACTAAGTTCCTTTGCCTGCCTCGAATGGGCGAATTTAAAAAACAACAAACAAAACAATCAATTAATTACCCATCAGTCAGTCCGTCAACATCATTCGCCTTCACTTTACGGACGAAATTTTTTTGTTTGTTGCGCAATAAATAAAAATACTGTTAATTAAAACGAGAAAGTAAATAAATAGTGATTCATTAAACCGGTAAAATATTATTCCATATAATTTTGTGGTGCACGTGATGGATAGCCGGTATTTTATGAATAAACTGCGAGGTTTCCTCGGGCTCCACCAGGAGCCCCCCCGGAATGACTTTCGCAATCCTATTTGGGGTGACGACGACGAGGACGGGGACGAGCTGTTCGAGCGGCAAGCCTCCATGGACGTGTATGCCGACCCCGCTCAGCTACACATGGAGCTGACGCGGCAGATGCATGAAATAATGACGTCTTTTGGTAGCATATTTGGTGACATGAGGTCCTTTTTCCAAGATGAACATTTTAACGCCCAGTTCCCCGCCATCAACGACGCACCTCCACCAGAAGAAAGTGACAACTCAAATACTTTGCGCAACTACTACATAAAACCAGGCTATCAAAATCGCAGTCACAATCAGTATAAAGACACAGATTTAGATGGCAAAGTATCTTCAAATGACATCTCGGGTTTGTTCAAAGACCACAGAGATTCACAAACTAACACTCCAGGGTCATTGAATGGTCAATTAATTCCTGGAAGGTCTTTCTGTCAGACTATCATAACAACAAGTGTTACAAAGCCAGATGGAACAGTAGAAACCCGAAGAATTATTAAAAATGGAAATGAGGTGACGGAGGAGACCACCACCACCATCCCAGGTAAAGAGCCACCAAGGCCGCTGAACACTGCTATGGACAATTTTTCATCTAACACCATTTACAAGAATATTTTTTCAGAATTTTCAACTCTTTGGAGGAACTTTTACTAAAACATTGAACATTTTCTAAACCTAATATCAACTGTATGGTACATTACTTATTTCTTAATGAATTAGTACTTTCAAATCTTGAAATAAAAATTCCAACAGTACATTCTTTATATTTTGTAAATAATAGTGATCATTCATCAATCATGATTGCATATAACAAGTATGATAACTATGACAACATTAATCACTAAAGGTATACATACTACAATGATGGGTTAGTGGGTGAATTGGAATGAATATGTAGTAGAGGCATCAATTTCATATAAATTTTTGGAATTATAGTTATAGTTCCCTGTTTCAGGTGGCTCATGAAAAATGAATTGCTTCAACCTATTATTGGACTTTGTAAACACAAAACACTTACTTAATAATAAGTTAGTGAGTAGTTTTATTTATATCTATAAACCAGATTTGGTGTAAAGTTATATTAAAGAGCTCTTTTAATGTAATTAAAATTCATAGTAATTTTAAATTAAGTCATATTTAATTAACATATTACCTACTTAATGTATTTTAAGTATATATGTATTATAATTATACAAATAAAACAATAAAAACACTCAAATTTTTTATTTTAACTAATAAGAATAATAAATTAATAACAGAAATTAAAATCTAATTGGCGAGCCAAACAAACAAACCTTACTTGCAGTGAATGTCAAAATATATTTGCTTTTTAGACAATAATGTAAGTGACAACAAAGCAGAATAAAAGTTAAATTGATAAATTACCCAACTTAGTATTTTTGCTGCCACAAGAAAGATATTGAAATAAATCATTACAACTGGTAGACATCCACTTCTGGACATAATGTCACCCTCACAGAAACAGATTGTCACAAGGACAAATAAATATTAATTTTTTGTTGTGTACAGAAGTTTACAAGGAAGAGGTCTCCATATTTGATACATTTACTAGTGGAGACATCCACTATTCCACAGTAAAAAATATTTAGCCACAAAGTTTTAAAACATGCAAGAAAAAAAAGCAATAGTCCATCAAGCCACTGCAAGAACCTTAAGAGCTATAAGTGATTATTGGCAGTAGCAAGCATCTTTGGTGTTGCTCTTGATCCAGGTCATGTAGCGGTTGACGCGCGTGTACACCCCCGGCCGGTCCGGCCGCGCGCAGCCTTCGCCCCACGACACGATACCTTTGAAGTTCATTAATTGTATGTTATAGGAATAATACCTTAGTGTTGGTTTCATTTTAGACACTATACATTATTATTATAACTTCGTTTCAAGGATTTTTAATATATCACACAAAATTCACAGTCACCCAATCTTCATATTATTTTATCTATTTTATGATTCTCCTTAGCTGATTTTAATTTTATGTTTTTTTTTAATTTTATTTTACAATAATTTTTGATAATAGTCTTTAGCTTATTGCACCCGGGGTAGTATAGCTTCCCACCCAACAGTAAAATAATTTTAGAAATCGGTTTAGTAGTCTCGGAGCTAAATCAATGAAAACAATCAAATCTTTCTTATTTATAATGTTGGTTAGATAACTCCAGTATTTTTTTTGTAAAGCAAAGCAGACAATTCTGGGTTCCTTGATTAATAATGTCGTTGTATAAGTAAGTATGTAGAAATATCATTTTATTCGAAAAATGCGATGTTCCTAAATCCTTACCAACTTCCTGGTACTGTTCGCTGGCAGCATTGAGAACATGCAGCGGGCCCCCCGAGTCGCCCTGGCACGCGTCCCGGCCCCCCTCCGGCTCGCCGGCGCAAAGCATGTTGTCCGTAATACGGTTCTTGTACGCCGTCTGCCTGCACTCCGCGTTCGATATTATTGGCACGTACACCTTGCAACAAATGAAAAGTTTTTTATACATATAAATTGAGCAGTCCCATTGAAAGAGGTCAAAATCAAAAACATAATTTCACGTCTATATTTTCCGATGAGTTAGGTAGAGGCACCAGCTAATGGACTGAGCCCAGGAGAGGCATCGAGACCTAGACCCACAATTGGCCAATTTCATGTAATTTTTTATATAATCGTGACAAGGGGCGCCAGCATGTTGCCAGAATCATTGCCTGATATTGACTTTAAATCAATAGCTATTCCGTAGGACAGATGAACGAATAAGCAGTGTTTCAAAGTTTAATGATATCTTCTTTTTACAAAATTATTTCTTTCTTCTTCCAAAATACACTGCCTGTTGCCCCCACTGTACCGACTCTTATAACTTGACGAATTCCAGTCTTTAACAAAAGTCTAGAGTCTAGACCTAGAGCTTTTCTCACCTCTTGCAAAGTGTTAGCAACGGAGCCCCCCTCCTCTGTGGTGCCCCATCCGGCTACTACGGCACTAAAGTTGCTGTATGACAGGCCGGCACTCGGCATGCACACTGGCCGGAGTCCGGTTTCCTCCTCGGCAGGTTCCCCGCTGCCGCTGCCGCTACCTTCACCGCTGCCTTCTGCGCGTACGCGCTTCTTTAAAGCATTTGTCAGGTCCACCTGTTACAATATTGACTTAATTGCATTTTTTTTAAATCTCGCTTATTGTACACGTAGAAGATTCTGGTATCAGGTAAATCATTTGAACTAGGAAGTAGCATTGTTTTAGAGTAGCCAAAAAAATATTCCTATCTTGACCAAGTATGTACTTGAAAAATGAAAAAAATTGAAAATTTCATAGCAAACTGTGGATGGCGAATGAAATGTCAAGACAGACCTTGAGAGATCTACAGCTCAAACGAAGCAGTTGGTTAAGTATGTCACGTTGCCTGTTGCATTGCATGCCTTTGACTTACCCTCTGGTCTAACTTGAGAAGCGCGATGTCGTTATCGTAGGTGCCCGGATTGTATCTCAAATGGCGTATAATGGCGGACACTTTCCTGTCGATGGTCTTCGTCTCGTTGGCCTGCGAGCGGTCGTGCTCGAGGAAACGAACTGTCATCCTCTCCTTACGAAAGCTAAAACGTTTTTAAATATTTTGCATATTCGGTGTGGCTAAGTCTGGTTGATTTAACAATACGAAGAAGCTATCTAAAGTATAAAATTATGAAATTTATATGAATATACTAGTCTGTCAATATCACGAATCAGAGCGATTCGTTTTACGCGTGGAGTTCATCAAGGACAACTATTAGGACCGCTATTAAGTTAAAGTAGAAAGCTGTCATACCCAGATGTACAATGCGCAGCTGTCAGAACATAAAGGTCGTTGAGGAGAGACCCTCCGCAATAGAACCTTCCGTTGTACATCAGCACAGCCATCCAGGGGAACTCGAGCTTCTTAGTCTCGTAGCCGCCGACTATTCGCCTGCGCGTACGTGCTATTCCGCATTCTGTAAACCCAATCCGCTTATTCAAGCGTTGAATAATAAATAAGAGTACCTATACTTTTTAGAGTTCATATCCTACGATGAGTCTGTTCTGTACATTAACCATTCCTAAGGTTTGCAGTAGGTACTGAACTTTCTTTCATTTCAAAAGTTTATAGGCTTAATTCATAACAACCATTTACTATCTTACAATTCAACAAACTGAACTTCATCAAGTAAATTTCTATTTCTATTTCCTTAGTATAGATACCTAACCTAGTCTGGTTTTCAAATGACTTACGGCAATTTGGACAGTCTTCTGGGGGATCGTTGACAGGTCTTAGAGTGGTGGTGGTGCCACCTATAATATTTGAGATCCAGTCAAAAATTCCTTTTTGTTGAGGAGCCTCGGTGGACCGCTGGAAGCCACCGGCCGAGGCTGAAGCGAGCAGCAGGCAGAGGAGTGGCAGCTGCATTGTTCTGTTGTTAAAAATGCAACGCGATTTTACTTGACAGTGATTTCGTACCGCCTACAATTTTATATGGAAAATCAAATTGTTGTTTTTCCTATCTTCCTCGCTATTTTAGATTTTTTTCAATTTTTGATATTCCCTGGACTAAGTAAGTACGACAATTATTTCAAAACCAAAATCAACTAAATCGGTCCAGCCGTTGTCAAGATTTCACGAACCACGATCAAATCGTTCATGAGTTTTAGCGAGACAACAAACAAAGATTGTCATATAAAGTTTATATATGACAATTGTGGTTCGTTGTTTTAAGTAATACTCTTACAAAGAAATGTTGCTCTAACAAGTTGCTTCAGAAACTGTAACAACACATTGTCTCTTTGGCTGTGCTTTTCATTACTTTACCACCAGTAAAAAATGATTTATTCAATACAGGATACAAGATATCGCCGCCTCCGTAGCTCAGTGGCGTAGCGCGTTGCGCCACGGCACGGAAGGTTGTGGGTTCGATCCCCGCAGAAAACACCACATATTGATTTCTCACAAAAATCACGTTGTGGTTGTTTTCGGTTGCATTGCAGGCTTGAATCACCTGATTGTCCGAAAAGTAAGATGATTCCGTGCTTCGGAAGGCACGTTAAGCCGTTGGTCCCGGCCGCAGTTAGTGGTCGTTATAACCGCGGCGACAAGCTGGCCCCTTGTCACGTTGGTAATAAAGCATAAACTCGGCTAAACGTGGGTCCGGCTCTCAAGCTGGTGCCTCTGCCTAACCCTCCGGGGAATAAAAGGCGTGATATTATATTATGTAAGATATCGCTTATTGAAAGTCAATTAGACTAATCTAATTAATATTGATACCTTATTTCGTAAAGTATCCTATACTGATAAAGGCGAGGTAGTTCAGGGTGCCCACTAATTGGCTCAGGCAAACAAATGTTTGCCTTGCCTTACGACAATGGTCGCCCGGAGACGCCCCCAAACGAGCCCTCCTCTGTCAAATGATTCTAATCCCTTTCGCAACATTATTCTATATAGCACGTTATTGTTAGTCGAAGGATGTACTGCAGGGAAAGCAGGAATATTTTTTCACTACTATTACTATTTTTGTCCATGCTTACAGTAAAATTATTTTTTCCAAGTAAATCCGGATAGTTTACTAGTATGTTGGATAAGGGTACTACTGGGACATACTAGTCCCAGTTGTACCCTTAAGGGTACAATCCTAGGGTACAACTGGGTCGGAGGGGATTTTTAACCGACGAAAAAACAAAAAGGAGGAGGTTCTCAATTCGTCGCGTATATATTTTTTTTATTTTATGTATGATCACGCATAACTTTTTACTGTGTGGACCGATTTTGATAATTTTTTTTTTAATCGACAGGGTATACCTTGAAGTTGGTCCCATAAAAATTTGGAAATAAAATTTCAACCCTAAGGGTGGCAAATTAGGGGTGACTTTATTGTTCACTCACCGATTGTATTGCCGTGTTGTGATTTACGTGAAAACTGCTAGGTATAATTATGAGTCTTTTTTATATGAATGTTAATAATCATAATCTCAGCCGATAGACGTCCACTGCTGGACATAGGCCTCCCTCATAAATCGCCTCACCGACCGGTCGTGATCGAACCTCATCCTGTTAGTCCCTCAACCTTCACCAGGTTGTGTGGTCAAAAAAATTAGCCCAAAAAAACTGAAAAGTAAAAAATAAAAACTTTTTATAAAAAAATTAAACCGCCGAAAAAACTGAAAAGCATTAAATAATAGGGAAACATTTTCTATTAGGCCTTAATTTACTCACTTCTTAAAGTAATTTTGGATTACCAAGAAATTTTGAGTCGGTGCCACAGAATCAACGAATAAAGATCACTAAATTACCTGAAATTCAAAGAAATGACCGAAAAACGTGTGCCGCTGCGCATCGCGCTTTAAGTAGATAATGAATTTGCTTGAGTGGTGTGGCACCGACTTAAAATTTCTTGGTAATCCAAAATTACTTTAAGAAGTGAGTAAATTAAGGCCTAATAGAAAATGTTTCCCTATTATTTAATGCTTTTCAGTTTTTTCGGCGGTTTAATTTTTTTATAAAAAGTTTTTTCCTTTCCTTCTGCGATATCAACACATAGCATGTCAATATTGTAAGTAGGTAAAATGAGTTCAGTGGCTCACTGGACGGGGTCCGAATTACGCGTTAAATTTCACCTTCCATCTCAAGATCAGGGCCAAAACCGTAAAGTTGCGAATTACTTGCGATTTCTACCGGCGGCAGTATACCGCTATATTGTGACTTTTTAATTATACGTCTCAACGGAGCTCGTTTAAATACTTAACCAGTTTCATTTATGTGCCAAATTCGATTTCTAAGTAGGTAGGTAACTCATTATATTGTTTTAAGGTATACATTTTGGATTTTTCATAAAAACATTATATTGAAACATTCAATGAAAATAAATATCATTGCGAGGCTGGGCCAAACAAACAAGGATTTCATAACTACTTAAATCAAATTGAAATAACCAACGACGAATACAAGAGTCCCTAGCCATAGGAAGGTGATGCTTGTGTTATGTTTGAAAATAAGTTACCTATAAGTAGGTGTACCCATTTATCAAAACGGGATTATAAGTCTGGGTTTAGGTAAATTATTGTGCACCTTAAGTAAATAATATTTGAAAGTTTTCACCAGCTACTATTGCATATGATTAGATCAGAGTCCATCAATTTGTATGCAGCAAGTAGCGTTTTTGCCTTCATCGGCCGATTGCCGCTTATTGCCTGTTTCTAGGTAATAGAGAGCAGGCTTTCTTGCTCTGCTACCTATACACTTTCAGCGGATATGAAAGTTTTATCTCCTCTATAATATTTAACTTTAATGAGGTACTGACTGAATGTGGAGGTTTACGTGATCTTAAAAAGCGCGTATCTTTCATAGCTTGCTTCGTAATTAATAGATCTATATAACGTTTCTGTATTCTCTATAAATCGTTTTTAATTAGGTACTGGGGAAACTAATTAATTAATTATAGGAAGTTAAATTGTTATAAACCATATGAATTTCCGTAAAGCAGTAAAACTTTTCAAACGTAACGTGCGGTGAATGATTGTAACCTAGGTGCAGTAGTTGTTGCTTAGAGTGCTAGTGCGTGTTTGAAAATACCGCAAATAATTGCAACTTATCTGTCTGTCACACCACACAGAAAAAAATACTAATAATTTCATACTTTTTTATTTTTCTAATGTTTGTTTTTAGTTTTAGCAAAAAAGTATCTTCCAATAATAAAGCATGCTAAGTAGTGCTTCATTAGTCTTTATTCAATGCTAAAGTAAGTATTATATACTCTGTGGCTAAAGATAACGATAGGGTTAGTAAAATTGATCAAATTAGACAGTAAAGCAGTAATATAATAAGTTCTTAGGTACTTACTAATTATTAGTATGGGAAAACAGACTAGGCTATGAAAAACTTATATCGTCAATACATACCTAGTAAGTATATAGGTAAAACAAAGTTCCTTCCCGCGTCTGTCCCTATGTATGCTTAAATATTTAAAACTATGCATCGGATTTTGATGCGGTTTTTTTAATAGATAGAGTGATTCAAGAGGAAGGTTTATATGTATAAAACATGCACAACATAGTAATGGATTTACCTTATATTTTTAGTAGGTAACGTCTATTTTATCGAATCGTCTGAAATTCATTACCATTACCAACACCTATACTATGTATCTGAAAATTAATTTATAGAGACAGGGTACCGAGTTACCTACCTTTAGAACTGTGCATAATTTTAATTAATTCGCAAATGATAAGTTGCTGAAAACTGACAGTAAAATTACAGAAAAAATTAAGTAATGTATATGCTGAATTATTAATTATAAAAATAAATCACATCTTAACCTTTTATTTTAATACCGTTTAACTTGAAAAATGTTACTGGCACACTACTAAAAAACAAATTGAACCGGATAATCGTATAATAAAGAAATGAATGGAACACCAATAAAACGAGCACTCACGATGCGCGAAGGACCGCGGTTGCCCAAGGACACGAGTGGCTCGGTGCGCCTTCCAATCTGTATGCCGAGCGCTGCTTGCCCACTGCCCACTTTCACTAACACTCTTTCAAGCTACTTGAATGAAGCTGCCAAGAGAACCAGCGGCGCTTTGCCCAACAGCCACCCGCACGGAGAATTTATCCACAAACTATTAGCTATTAAACCCCCGTCGTAAATTCCATAACAGATACGCGGCAATTTCAGTCCAACTATTTAGCCTATTTACCTAGTAATGCTATAATTGTTGCCATTACAGAGCCGCATCATGGGGGACTAATAATGTTAGGTTTACGAGGCATGCTAATAGGGTTTGTTTTCAATGTTACGTAACGGCTGTTGGTTGTGGAGAGTGTGCATGGGCATGGTGTATTGGTACCAATTTTTTTTTGCTTACACAGTGCGAAACTAGCGCCACTACCGATAAATAATTAATAGGTATCTTCTTAACCATGGCCGAAATAAAAAATTCTCGTCCCTAGATAATAATTTTGCATAGAATTTTTAAGCCCTGTTGCGTAGCTTTCAGGTTCAAAATCTAAAGAATAAACCGTTTGTTGCCTTGTGGCCACTTTAGTTTAATAGGGCATGGTTTAGAAGATATTAAGTATTTATTGAAGAGGCGCTAGCATCGCACCCGTTACCAAGTGTTACCCCTTAAAGAAAAAAAATATCAGCGTATGAGCTCTGCGTTTTTTAATTTGCTTGAGTTATTTAAATTACGCCCTTTTTCCTGATTAGTACACAAAGTGTTACTTTTCTTAAGTTTTGATATTCGTAATTAAACATGCAAACGCTAGGAAGGTGTGGATAGGTCAAATTTCAAGAAAAAAAAAAACTATCCATGCATAGTCCGACCAGCTGATTTTTATTTGTTTAATACCTATAATGCCGAATTACGAATTGATTTCAAACGATAATAGAGGCGTAGAGTTGTATTTCATTGTGACAACTTTACAGGCGAAGGTTGAAAATACTCCTACGGAACCCTACATTTGTGTATGTTAGCCACACCAATACTTGTCAATCATTATGCATGTAGCTGTACAGTACACACATGTAGCTGTACAGTAGCTTAGGTCATGTATCATCATACTCGCAGGCAGTTGGCCGATGTTTACGCTCATAAGTTTTGAAAGTAAAATGCCTTAATTTCCTTAGGTAGCAATTACACAAAAATAATATTCCACAGGCGTTTTGAACGGTAACTACTTTGTGTACCTATATTGCCGTCTGATATTTTGAGGCAATTATTGTTTCATATTATTTTTTGTGCAGGGGGTTAACCGACTTATAAAATATAATATACCAATTTTGGTATCCGCTATACAGCACAAAATATCCTCGGATATTGAAAAAGAACACCAGAAGTGCCGCCAATGAAATTACTAAGTACTAGAAGCATTTGTTTTTGAGTTATAAATTTACTTCAAAAATATAATCACCGCTCTGGTAAGGTGTGTTTTATCGAAGTGACTATGTACCTATGCGTACCTTTGATTTTTCCTAGATTAATCTATCGGCGATGACATAGAGCACATAATTTTTTCTGAGGGCATAGTTTTAAACCCAGTTCTTTCTCCAATAAAAGGTTGACATTGATCCAAAGTGGGGCATATACAATACATGGTCATCATTATGCAGGCCTCTGAAACAAAGCAGGTCATTGGCGCATAACAATATACCGGTCAAGAGTGAGACACACCTCTAGATAGCGCCCCTAGACTGTCAATCATACTGATTATGAAGGATAGAAGAAGTTGGCGTTGGCATAATCAAGAAACCTAAATAAGTACCTCACATGAAATTATTATTCAAAAATTAAAAATGTATAAAAATCATCAGTAGGTTAGATTGTGGCATCTTCACAACACAAATTGATTGCAGCAGGGTGATGCGTGACCCACACTGCAGAACATGGACAGAACATATCGCTAGAAATAGGTTCAAGACATAGGAGTAGGAGTACTAAAACACGGATATTTACGATTATAATTAAAAAATTGCAACCTACACTATGTTGCAGGCACACACTCGTTTATTACCTTTAAGACAATAAGTACCTACCCAAAACTTTATCTAGGCAGGAACAAGAAATGAACTTCCAAAAACCGTCAAAGACCTAGTTTTGCTGACATTGTAGCAGCGTACACAAAATCACACCTGAATTTTTAGTGAGTAATTTTGAAGTGCATCTAATCATTTGCAAGTTTATGCTGACACCTTATCTCATACGGGCTGAGGGCAGAGGTGACCTTGGCCTAGTTTACCATCTTTTGGCCTCCCGTGATTCATGGCTTCAGATAATTTTTCAGACGTCTTCTTATAATGATTTATTTAAGGTCAGGTTCCATTATCTGTAGAAAACATGTTCCGCACCGGAAATATAATAAAAATTTCATTTGTTTGCTTTCAGCAATAAATGACTATAATCTACTTATTGCACAATGCTACCATGGTGCCTATTACCACAGTATAATAATCCCTATTCCTAAATAGTATTATAGTGATAGTCTAGGACGGCGTAACACTTCCGGTTTTTCTGTATTGCAAAATAGCTCATGTTCTTTGGTATTAAAGTCTCGGTTGCACGAGTCCATAAACAAATCTGTTACGCTGTCCTAGACCGCCACTGCACAGTGGCGGTCTCGGTCGCCGTAACACTTCCGGTTTTTCTGTATCGAAAATAGCTCTTGTTCTTTGGCAATACAGTCTAGGGCTGACGAAACCATAGACAAATCTGTTACGGCCTCCTAGACCGCCACTGTACTACCTAAAGTACAATAGTTTAGGTGCCACTATAAACACATACGAAAAATAAACTCACACACTTTTATTTATTTTTATAACAGTCTAGTTAGTTTAGTGTTTGGAATGGCCGAGAATCAGGCGTTTTTGTTTTTATAACGTGGACATAATATGCCTGACGCAAAAAAGCTCCCTGGTGGCCGCCTCAGCTATTTTACAAAGGACGAAATCATCGATGATCGGCATCAATTTGTCCTTCCCATGGAAAACGATCCTGTACGTGTAGAGTCATAGTCGACATCTCTGCCCACTGAGCCAGGCCAAAGATTTAATAATATAGTTACGCGAGGCAAGCAGTCGATTAAGTACCTTTTTTTTGTTTCAAAGTAAATACTTTTAAAGGTTCCTACTAACATAAAATAAGTGATCTTGAAATAAGGAGTACCTTACCTACCAATGTACTTACTATTTGTTTTATACAATCCATTTATGTTACATACAAAATACAAATAAAATACAAAATACAAATAGTACAATAAATCCTAAAACTATTAAAAATGCCCTTGTCGTAAAAGATAGGAAATGCCCTTGGCAACCAAATTTTTTTATGTAGAAACATACCTAAGATAAACTATTTGTACCTAGGTACTTCTTCTATACGCAAATAGCGAACGGTTTTTTTTTTTTGATAAAATATTTTTACATCATCATCATCTCAGCAGAAAGACATCCACTGCTAGACATAGTCCTTCCTCACAAACCACACTGACCGACTTAACATGCTTATACTAATCTTACGATTTACTATGGTATGGTTTAATCATTTACAATCAAAATTTACCCTTTTTTTTTTTGTAACGGGGGGAAATGCCTTACGCATTTCCCGACGCTCGGGGGAGCGTCGGGGGTATGTGGGGCTCGCACCCACTAAAACCCCCCGGCGGCCGTCTTGGCGCTTTTGGGAAGTGGGCGTCCGAGGTTCTTCCCACGCTCAACTGATATCAGCTTCGTGCACGGGGAGGGCATATTGTTCCCTCCCCGGCTCGCCTTTGTAGCTGCGGCGGCACAGTGCCCCAAAGACCCCTTTTAGTCGCCTCTTACGACAGGCAGGGTATAACGTAGACCTATTCTTACGCCCGGACCTACAGGGCTTATCAAAATTTACCCTCCATCAGCAGCCATAGATCGTCAAAATATAATGATCCATAAAACAATTTTAGGACTAAAAAGTAGGTTAAAAACATCAAAGGTTCCATAATGCAATCGTTGCATCGCTGTTTGCGCTAAAAATAATTTAAGTTTCTTAACTTTAAATGCATTTTATTGTATGATTACGCAAGCAAGGATTGGCAATATTGTACGAGAGTCTTCAAGATTAAGCTCAGAGCGCCGGAGTCATCCGATATCGAAAGGAAACCTTTGCGTAACAAAAGGACTACTTTCTGTAAAAATATGCGATCGATTTTTCTGTTCTCATCGAGATTCGATGTTTTTATATAAACAAGGTCAGTTATTTGGACCAAGCAGTTGGAGAGTATCAAACAAAACAAGTCCTTTTTGCGCCGTCATTTTGTAGAATCTAACTTTCTTTGTAAGTAAGTATACCTAATTTTTAGTTTCTATCATTATTAAGTCGGTCAACTTAAATGCTCTGAAATTTGTTAAAGGCACTTTGTTGATTAATATTTCGCAGGAAATAAAAACTACAAGGTCATGCATAGGTGTTAAAACTGTAAACTTTTTCAACTCAGACAGAACCTGGTGTTTGAATCACCACAACCAAGTGACTGGTATCCCACCCACCACTAGCTATCTCTGAACCACAGACGGCCACTCGTGTTCGGACCGCGCTGCCGTGAACTTGGCACCATAGTCGAGGACCGAGGACGACCGCCAAGGTGCCCCGCGGCATATAATAGCATGGGCGATGTCTCCGCAGCCCTATACTGCCGCCTCGACCGCCAGACATGTTGGGACCGCTGTGCTTCATCGCCATTGTCACTGCCGTAACCGCGTGCAAGCAATGCAGTGAGTGTTTTCGTGTCTGTGATTGTTTCTTTGTAAATTTGTGAATGTGCGTTGAGTGGGTTACTCTTATATTTCGGAAGAGAAACGGATTCGGATTTACCTACGTTTCAACCATAGTTTGTTTTGTAAGTAGTTTGCGGTAAGTCAATCTGAGAATTGAAATTCTGAAGCTGATGAAGCTAACGAACCTGCTCTAAAAACTTTTAGGAATAGTTAAGTAGCTGCCGGAAATGCCAAAGACGAAAAATAGATATTTTGTACATCTAAACCTGTGATGAAATTCCTCAGTTATATAATAAAGTACATTCAAAGCTATTTACTGCATTGCCCTCACCACACCACACCCCACACTGGGCAATAAAATCCTGCGAAATGACAATGTATGGGACGTTACGTATAATATAAAACATTTTAGGTATATACCTAATAACGATCGATGTATTTGGTTCTTAAATTTAAAAATCCCTTATCCTATTCAACCCGTACAAGACTTCGGTAAGGGAGGAATACTAACACGTGACCGTTCCTTCAACGATTATGACATAAAATTAGTTTTCTGATAGGCTCGTTCTGCCAATGTGTGGAATGGACGCATATATCATCCATCACACTTACTTGACCCAGTTCTGAAGCAGTTAAATATGGACTGCAATCGTCAACACCATGCATTCTAGATAAGATTATTACTTATCTAAAAACATCTTCTTTTAAACTTTAAGTGCAATAAACAAGTAAGTAGGTACTTACTCAGTTATTAAGTTAAGTAAGGTATAGTGAATATATTAAATGATACATATAATATATTGTAAATACAGTAAGCATCAAAAGGCACGAAAAAATTTACTGTCATTGTTCCGAATGTGTACTTTTGTTTGAAACCTCTGGCCTTGCATGAAAGCATCCGTTACATCTAGCCACCTGCCCCCCTTATGCATCATCTAGTAATACTTTAAAACCCCGTTACGGGTCAAAGGTGTTAAAAAAACAACAAAATTACTTTCCTACTAGGGGTAAGAATAAATGAATCAGATTATGGAAAACTACTAAAAATGATGTAGAGTTACGATGTTCCAGCGTGCGGCATGGCGCGCGGCGCTCGCGTGGTTGGCGGCGAGGCTGCGTCGCCTGGGGAGTTCCCCTGGCTCGCTGCCCTGAAGAGAGACGACCTGATGGTCTGCGGGGCCACAGTCGTCGCCCGGGACCACCTTGTTACTGCTTCGCATTGCGTTTATGGGTGAGTTGTTCGTTACGTTCGAAATTTAAACTACACAACACGGTCTTCTTTCAGACGTATTTGGCATCGACATCGACCCAAATTATATCGGCACCTGAAATTCACAAAACAAGAATATATCAACCAAAATTAAAACCCGAAGATGCATTTGAACCAAACTATAGTTACCGGAAGCTTTTACAAATTGTAGAGTCAGCCATTTCTAAACTGTTAGCACGTTTTTAACATATGTCTCTGGTGTTTACATTGCACCGATACATGAATATTTATAGGCAAATGCGACCTTGCAAAATACAGGTGTTGCCTGTGTACCATCGGCAAATAATGACATCTTTGCACTTTGCACACTGGTGAAAGTTGATCCTAGAGTTTACTCTAGCTTTTAAGCTCTCCAAAAAATTATTTAGATTTAACTGTGGACTAGGTATAGGATATTATTTAAGTGTAAAAGTTAGTCTGACATGGTTATATATTTGGTTTTGGATGCTGCTGGGAGAAGTAATCTCCGAAACAAACGATTTATCCGATTTCTTATGAATAATTATTTCATTCAGTGATATTTTTTTAAATTGGTTTTACTGCGCAACTTTTTCATCAGTGGTAGTGCATGTTTGGCCAACGGGAGTTTGTTTTATAATGCAGATAACTCAAATTTAAAAATTTAAAAACCCCCGATCCAGTCAGACCCCTCATCCACTTAACTAGAACTAGAGCTAATCATCTTAAAAAGAGTATGGTTACCTTAACATATACTTTCAATATTATTGAAGTAACACCGTACCAAATTTCAAATCGATCGGACATAAGGAAGCTAGTTAGATCCTCTCATCCATTATTCAAGAGCTGATCGTCTTCAAACGGAAGATCAGGTCATGGTTACCCTAACAAATACTTTCTATATCATAGATTTAACATGTTACCAAATTTCAAATCGATCGGACATAATGAAGCTAGTTAGATCTTCTCTTCCATTATTTAAGAGCTGATCATCTTCAAACGGAAGATCAGGTCATGGTTACCTTAACAAATACTTTCTATATCATAGATGTAACATGGTACCAAATTTCAAATCGATCGGACATAAGGAAGCTAGTTAGATCCTCTCATACATTTTTCAAGAGCTGATCATCTTCAAACGGAAGATCAGGTCATGGTTACCTTAACAAATACTTTCTATAGCATAGATGTAACATGGTACCAAATTTCAAATCGATCGGACATAAGGAAGCTAGTTATCTAACTCTGGATGAGAGGATCTCCTCTCATCCATTATTCAAGAGCTGATCATCTTCAAACCGCTGATCAGATCTTCATCAGACATGGCTAAGAACACTCGGCCCGAAATTATCTATGATTCAAAAAAAACTAAACGAAAATCGGTTCAGCCGTTTGGGCTCTACGATGCCACAGACAGATACACAGACAGATACACACGTTAAAATTATAACACCCGTCTCTGAATTCCTTCGTCGGGGGTTAAAAACGGGCAGGCAGACCGCAACTAACTTTTCCAGTTTCATCGGTCCGTTAATTAACACAGTAAAATTTGTTTCCAATGAAAGCCATTAAATTAAAATACACTTTGCTTGTTAGCGAATTCCATGCTTTCTATGGTTTAAAATTTTAAATTAAACCGGCCGGAACGCGGTACAAAAGACGTTTTTGCACAAGAAAAAACACTGTCTTCGAATTCGGTCGGGTCACCTACTTACATTCGGTCAAGTGGATTCATCATAAGTGCCATAATGAAGCGATGCGAGGGTATCCTACATACTGACAGACGTAAAATAATATCTTTCGCCGTTCTACCTATATTTTCTTTCAGTGTGTAGACTACCTATAATAATAATAACGCCAGAGCCCCTAACTAGGAGGAACCTGTATCTAGAAACTTATACCGAGACGAACATTACACCCAGACCGGGAAACAAATATCCGCCAGGAATCAAACCCGGTACATAATAATATGTGACCTAAACTTATCGTTCGCATGCGTGTCCTGCAGAAGATGAAATGTAGCTTACTTACATACTTAGTATTCTTTAGTCTTCAAAGCGGGTGGTAGACCAGTTCAAGGTCGTGTTTAGCATATGAACGGAAGCAGGTCAAGAGTAGGCATTAGTGCGATCCTTTCTTATCGTCTCTGCGTGTGTCGATTCTTGGTGCGTTACTTGCGACATTCCCATTGTCACCCGTTGAACGGTTACGACTGAATCTTAATGAGATTCCACTGTTTACGATTACTTACATTTTATTGTTATATAGGTACCTACTCAATGAGGTAGAGCATGAGGTATATTCTCACTGAGCAAGGTACTCATATGCTAAATATAAAATACACCCCCACAAAAGAGAAAGTTCTGAGTTTATGTATGTGCCATGGGGTCAGCTTATTAAAGGATTGAAAAAAACTTTATCTTAACTCTTCTCTGGAAAGAGGCTGCGTTTGATGCTTTATCATTATATTTCAGTGTAGAAGCGTCCCGACTCTCAGTTCTGGTGGGAGAGTACGACGTAAACAGCACACGGAGCGATGGGTACGAGGTCTCCCACGTCATCCAGCACCCTGACTTCAACCGATACACGTATGACAACGATATTGCGGTACTGAGGCTCGCGCGGCCGCTGCCTGAATATCTCTACCGACCCGCGTGTTTACCCCGTGAGACTAGTTTGTTATTTAAACTAATAATACTTTCTTTAGCGAGTTTATTTGATGCTGAATTGGGGTAAGTACCTACTTTCTAACTCATTATAATAGTAAGTACCTACCACATTTTTAAGTATAAAGTGAAACAGAAATCGCATATCAAATGTAGGTACATGCAAATGTCTTAAGAAAGGTAAGTACATAGGTGTTTATAAACGATGGCCATGGTTTTCAAGGAAGTGAAGCTATCATCTAGATACTGACACAATTGATCAAGATCTTAGGGATGCCAACAATCCAGTAGTTTTTTGACAAACAAAAAAAAGTTTTACGTTGTTTCAAATTCTCTAGATAAACCTATCAAGACAAGACGATAATGTTAATTGATACATATTTATTACAGAATTTGATGATGACGAACTGGAGGGTCTAGGTGCAGTAGTTTCTGGATGGGGCAGTACCGTTGAGAAGGGGCCTTCTTCTAATATACCCATGAAAGTAAGCTTCACCTATTCAGTGTAATGTTATAAATCTTTGTTCATGTCTACCTAGGTATGTTTTTTCACAGGCAGAGGTTCAAATATGGCCTCACGAAGAATGCATCGGCGCCGGCTACGCCAAGCGGAAGGTGACTCCGCGCATGCTGTGCGCCAACGCTCCTGACAGGGATGCCTGCAGGGGCGACTCGGGCGGTCCTCTGCTTCTGCCAAAGCCACACTTTACTGTCGTCGGTAAGTAACGCTTCCTCATCTTATTTAGTGTCTTCAAATCAAAACTAGTGTAGCTCGGTAAACAGCTATGCAAGAATCGGGCCTTATGTAGCCAGGGGTTTCTTTCTCCACTTCCAGCTGCTTTGATGTAAAGTAGAGTCACGTACTCGTTCAGCTTAACACCTTTGCCTACTATGGTCTCGTGAGCACTAGAATGTAATACCAGAGAACAAGGGCTTTTCTTTTTTGCAATACAGAAAAACAGGAAGTGTTACGCTGGACGAGTACGTGACTGTACATACCTTATTTTATTTACCTTATGTATCTATGTAGTATACAAATGGCTTAAGCAATTCATATAATAAGTATACTATAAACGTAATTTTTTAAAGTTGCAGATTTACTCAGATGAGTTTTAGACGACATTTTAATTAGTTTTATTGAATGTAACCCACAGGTATTGTATCGTGGGGAAGAGGCTGTGCCCGTCAAGGCTACCCCGGGGTTTACTCGAGAGTGGATCGCTTCCTGCCCTGGCTGAAAGTGGCTTTAAGAAACGCATGCCTTTGTAAACCACCGACTTTGTACTAATAATTCCATTTCATCAAAATTATTTTAAGCATAGTAGAGTGTACTTGCTACACTATAATTACTTTAGACATTATGGTAATGTATAGATCGTCTTGTATTAAAGAAACTTTAAAGTAAGTGTAGGTTAGGTAGGTAATTTAGTAACGTATTAATTTTTTACCTCGCATAAATAATAGCTTAACGGAATAACAAATGAAATATTGAGAATACCATATTTGTAGTAAGAGTAACTATATAATATAGGTAGGTAAAATTAATTATTTAATGTATTAATAACGTAAGTAAGAGAAAAAAGTAGGTAATTTATATTAAAACAGTGTTTTTATTTAAGAGGCTATAAAAAATTATGTATTTTGTAAATAAATATAATAAATGGCTGTGATTATAATCTACACGTACTTAAATAGCATCGTATTTTTTGTTATAAATTCATTAAGTAAGTAATATTATATCAAAGGTATAAGAAAAAGTTTTTGTATGTCTTTTGTTTAGCCTGTTTTATACTTACCTACTAGCTTTTGCCCTCAGCTTCGCACGTGCTTTTTCATTAGAATCGTTAATTAACTGGTTGATATGCTACTTAGGAATTTGATGACATTTGTGATCGTACCCATCCATACCCCTTTATAAAAGGTTTGGCCTTACGATATAAAATTAACTTTTTTCAGTTCCCGTGGCAACTCCAGGAATTCCTTTCAATACTCCACTGTATAATCCGAAAATTTGATTTCTATTAGCTGGTTGGGATATTAGCTAGTTGGAATATAAACGCAAGTTAAAAAAGGTGCTTACATCTTTTTTAACGCTTTAATTTTAATTTTGGGAATGTTACCACAGACCAACTAGGGATGAATGTTACGTTAACATGTCAAGTTTGGTTAACTTTTTATTAATATACGAGCTTTCCCGGCTTACTTCGTTACGCCATAGAAAAAAAGATACTACAAAAGACTTGGCTCTATAGACTATGTTCTTTTGACTGCCCAGAATGGGCGAATAAAAAAACAAACAACAACAACAAACCACCTGTCAAAATATGTAAACAACGGAAAAAATATTGCACCTTGGGTTACATTATTTGAGTTTAGGTAAGGATCCCTAATTTTTTTGAAAATCTAATATAGCCTATGTCACTCGGGGATAGTGTAGCTTTCCACCAGTGAAAGAATTTTTCAAATCGGTTCAGTATTTCCGGAGCCTATTCGTTACAAACAAACAAACAAATCTTTCCTCTTTATAATATTGGTATATAGATAACTCTGATTCATAGACAAAGTAGAACGCTGCGCTTCCTATAGACGGAACATAGAAGAACCTGAATGCGAGCAGTCATCAAATGTGTATGGTGTATAAGTTGTATGGTTTTGAGTCCAGCTGGACTCAAAATAGTAGGCAAAATAGCAAAAACATATACAAGAAAATGCTAAAAGCTGCTCGCGTGCATTCTTAGGTTATATAGAGTTTATCGGCTCTACAACAAAAAGAGTTAGACTGGGTCTAAATCACTAGACTAGGTTTAAATCACTAGTACGTCATACAAATTGGCGATTTTAGACCGGTCTAACTTTTTTGTGGTAAGGGGGATACCCCCTGATGAGTTTGTCTCTGTCTCTCATATGATTAGTTTGTTATTGTTGAAGGAATACGAGTAGTAGTTCTCCGTTTCTGCTTAAATAGCTTCCATCTACATACCTTATCTCAGCTTTGAATCTGTTTTTCTTTTTTCTTGTTTTCATACTATTCAAAGAGTCTCGTTTTATCCTTTCCCGTAGGGATTAAATATATTTCTTTCTTCCAACACCCCTACATCCACAGAGAATTCCCGTACACAATTATACGTTGATGTACTCCAGGAAGTCGATTTTTCATACTAACTAAAATGTCCGGTAATTCCCGGTCCCATGGGAATTCAGACAATTCCTATCTTTTAACACCCTTAAATCCACTGAGGAATCTATATCGCTCATTTGCGAAAAGAACGTGATAAGTCAAAAAACCTAATTTTTGGGAAAACGCTTTTGAAAGTTTAAAATTCGTGTAACTTTTTTATTATTATGTTTGGAATATGCGGTTCTTTACAACATATCTTCACAAACTATCCGTTTATCGTTATAGCTTGCATTCAGACTATTTACCCAAGTATTTTAATTTTTATGATTTTCTATTTAAAAAATGGACCTCCTTGTTGCGTTATTCTTGTAAAAACTTAGAAATATTGCGAGACAAACAGATATGTTCCGTTTTTTCTGACAAAAAAAAGTTATAAACACCAATCATTTTACAAGTTTGGTAGTATTGTTACGTTTTTATTGATAATCTGTGATATAAATATATCACTCCATAAAATTATTGTATGGATCATTTTAATTAAGACACGTTACTGCAGTAAAAATCACATATTCTATTAGCTTAATATTCTTTGAATAAGCACGTTTAAAATGTGACTTATCCCACTATAATTGCAACAACATTTAAAATAAAGCCTTAATTTCTATTAAATTGTAAATTACAGCCCCCACTATTATCTTCATACATAGGAGATTATCTTCATATATAGGCATACAATAGTGGACTTAATTTTTTTTAAAGAACAATTTGTGTATTTAAATACCATTATTTTTTTACTTAAAGTACTCCAGTAAATTAACTTTTAGAAAACATATACTTAGTTGGGTTAGCGATTCTTAATGTCAATAGGCACGGTCATTCCATCGACATTGACACTATGGAGGTAGAGACTAGAGAGTGAGTATGTGGTCAACGTAGTTGCTTTCCCATAATAATCCGATTCACGCGACACATGACCACATCGTCTTAACAATGTCGAAGAACAGATGATCACAAAAGGCTGAAAAGTTCTCGAGTGGCGACCACGCACCAGACGACATAAAGTAGGCAGACCCCTCACAAGGTTGCGGTTGGGATGCAAGGATCAGTCGGTATTGCGATCTGTGGACCACGACGTCTGATCTATGTGCAGTGGGCGTCTTTCGGCTGAGGTGATGATGATATAACTAGGGATGGTTTAGGACTTCTGTATCCTAAACATGCATACTTCATTTATTCCTAAACATGCATAGGGATAGTCATAAACATTGCACATAGTCAACTTTTCTCATAACACCAAATAGCGTCGTTCACTGATTAATCACAACTACTACCAGACATACGTGATCGAAGATTTAGTGGCAAATGCGACACATTGAGAAGCGCAGAGATATTTCGCTACGTTCATACCTTCGGACAAGGTATAAAATCTTCCAAGACCTAAAAAAAATAAGTTGCATTTAGATAATTTTTTTCTCATCTATATTGCAACATTGTAAGCTATCCGTTGTGAAAATTTGTTATTTTTCATCAAAAATGTGATAACTTGAGACAACCAACGTCAAGACTAAACATTTTGTACCTTCATTATCAGCTGTAACGGAACATCTGAACTTAACCAACGAAAATTTTAGTTTTTTTCAGCAACATCGGTACATCTCGATTTGAACCATATCCTGCGATTAAAATGATTTAGACACAAATGTTCCGTTTTAGCAGATATAATTAGTACAGAAATAAAATTATATTGAGTTTGCCTTTTCATCAAAACCGTGACACTATGTCTTGTTACGCTCTTGTCGCAATCGGTCAGCATTTTTCTTTATAAGCGAGCGGTGATACTGACGTAAACCGTTCTTGCAATAAACATATGGTCGAAAAGAGATGGCACTAAACCGGAGATTCCTGACCTTTTTCCTCATTGCTCAGTCATTTTTGGAGCTAGAAATATCGCGTTTTTGCAGCAAGTTGAGCACGGTGCCGCGGATTTTACAGTATAATTACTGCAAAACGGTATAGTTATAAAATAACACGTTCTTGCAGCACATGAGCGATATACAAAATGTGACATCGATACACTCAACGAATTCGATTTTTCATTTAATGAAAAATCGAACGAAACTACAAAAGTGCCGTAATTGCCATTCCCGTCGGAATTTTGATAATTCGTTTCTTTCATCACCCCTACATTCACTGAGAAACCTTTGGACCAAAGTTAACGTCGATAAACTCAATGATGACGATTTTACATACTAACTAAAAATTCCCGTAATTCCTATTCCCGTGGGTATTTCAGGAAATCCCATCTTAGTACTCACCTACACTCCCCAAGGAACCTTCATGCCAATTTCCAGCTTTTACGCCTAGGTACTAGTTTCGGCTCTGCTTTGTCTGTCAGTCATTCAGCCAGAAACGGAAGAGTTTTATAATATATTTGATATCAGATGAAAGCGACGTCACGCAAAAATCATTAGAACAAGATTGAGCAGCTTTTTAAAAACTTCATTAGGCTGAATAAAATACAGTTTCAAAATCAGCAGCAGCAGCCCGTGATCGTGGTTCCATTGCTTTCACAGACTTATGTACAGTAGGATTATGTTACAGTGGCGGACACGATCGGCGTAACATTTTCAGTTTTTCTGTATTGCAAAATAGCTCTTATTCTTTGGTAATACAGTCTAAGGCTGACGAAACCATAGACAAATCTGTTACGGCCTCCTAGTCCGTGACTGTACATACAGTGTCGGCTCAGAGTGTCGGTCTAGCTAGGAGGCCGTAACAGATCTGTCTATGGTTTTGTCAGCCCTAGTCTGTATTGCCAAATACCAAGAGCAAAATTTTGCAATACAGAAAAACCGGAAGTGTTACGGCGAACTAGAACGCCACTGTACAGTGGCGGACACGGTCGGCGGAACAATTCCGGTTTTTCTGTTTTGCAAAATAGCTCTTGTTCTTTGGCAATACAGTCTAGGGCTGACAAAACCATAGACAAATCTGTTACGGCCTCCTAGACCGCCACTGTACATACTATTTAGTCCTTATTCTGAGATACTATTGCTTTTCTTTCTACCCTGTTCTACAGAAAGCGCCAAGGGCAAGGTGAATCACGAAAGCGGAACCGGAAACCGGATGTACATCCGGTTTTCAGATACGAGTAGACCCTCAGAATAATAATAACACAAGAACAAGCCTATACAGTCAATCACTCAGTGCGCAGTGTAGACAGATGAGCTATACATACCTATAGAGATATGTGTATGACAGCTAGGGATATTAATCAACTACTTACGTACCAATTAACGAGATGTCGATAAGTTATTTGCATTGGGTGCATAAGTACTTACCGGTTTTATTTTGCATCTAATACTTTACGCAGAAGAAATATTGCGGGAAAGCTAGTTGATTTATTAAATAAAAAAAAACGTTTTGTTTATGTTTTTTTTTTTTAACAATTTATGTTTTTTAAAAGCATTTATTTATATTGCATTGCAATGTATGTATGAATGATTGTTCGGATGAAATCTTACAACTCGATTTTGAAGCAGATATCTTTAAGGTGGTAAGTAACTCTCGGCATGGCGCGAAACTCAAATTTTCTAACTTAATCAAAAATGAATACTTTTGCCAGAATAATTAAAAAATGCGAAAAAAATTGAATTTCACGATTAAGATGAAATTTTGTTCAAAATTTTGTTTATTGTTGATGAAAGATTGTTCTTCATCAGTACTGATAGTTAAGCTCTCTCTTCTTCCGCGTAGGTAGGGGAAAGTGTGGAGGATTCGTACAAAGGGAGCATTCGTACAGTAGCCATATCTCCTACACCTAAAACGTTGACACGCTCGTATTTGTGTGTGGGACTCCTAATATTAGGCATAGGCTTCCCCCGGGGCGGGGGGTAAGTGTGCTCACCAACTTCGCCAGGACTAGACAAAACGTGATTTCGCGACGCCTAAGTAATTTTCCGATTGGCTCTATAACACGATTTAACCTTATATTTTTTGTTTTTACTGCATAACCGATATTAACTAAGTTCAAGCTATATCTGTAGCTTATTTTATTTATATTCATTTGGAATAGAGTTAAATGTTTTTTTTTTATTTTGAATTAATGTGTTGGTTTTTTGGTTTGGGGTACATTCGTACAGTGGTAGGTGGGGTACATTCGTACGCTATTATGTATGGAAAAATTACTGGAAAGTCAAGGATACTCCTGAAAACCTGCTAGGTTGGGAGAAATTGAAGAAGCACATTAATAGTTGCCACAGAAATCAAAATCACTGCTTTTTACGAAAGTGATCATCCATAGTCATCATCTTATAAAATACGTCCACTGTTGGATATAGGTAGGTTTTAATCAAAAGGTTAAACTTTTGAGGCTGGTTGATTATACAGTTCAGGTTGACATGTTAACTTGAACAGCAGTTTTTCAATTAATTTTGATAACAATAACATATTTTATTTCTAATAAATTGCATTTTTAACACTATATGTACGAAGGTCCCCCACCCTCTGTACGAAAGCACCCCACTCGTGGGGTGCTTTCGTACGAATTCCCTTTTTTTTTCAGACGAGCAAATCTTGGTCAAAATGGGGTTATATTAAAAAAAAACTTTTGTAATAATATACCCAGATAAGTTCATTATACATTAGCCTTAAACTCATTTTAAAAAAGCTGTTAGTTTATCTTCGAGAAGCCTCGAAGTAAAAATTGTACGAATCCTCCCCACTTTCCCCTATGTAAAAAAGTTTAAAAGAATTCGCGCATGTAAAAAACCAGCTCCCACATACTAATCGTTATTATCACATATTATCGTTTTTGAAAGACAGAGTCACCGATTTTGTGTATATATAAGAAACTTGATTTGGTCTTTCACCCTATACAATACATACACAAAATCAGTAGGTCTGTCTTCCAAAACCGTTGCAACGTTCCAATGTGGGAAACGGCTTTTTTAGATACGCAAAGTCATTCAAATTTTCAATATATATAAAACTCTTCCGTTACTGACTGACTGACAGACAACGCAGAGCCAAAACTACTGGGCATAGTGGGCTGAAATTTTGCATGTTGGTTCCTTAGGGAGTGTAGGTGAGCACTAAGAAGGGATTTCCCGAAATTCCCACGGGAACGGGAAAAAACGGGAATTTTGTATTTATGAGAAATCTGCGCGGGAAAAACCGCGGGGCAGCCTTTAGTTATTAATAATTTCCTTTTTACAAAAAGAAACCCCTGCCTTCAATAAAATAGGTACAGTCACGGACTAGGAGGCCGTAACAGATTTGTCTATGGTTTTGGCACTGTATTACCAAAGAACAAGAGCTATTTTGCAATACAGAAATAACGGAAGTGTTACGCCGATCGTGTCCGCCACTGTACTAAACCTTTTCCTGAATGTAACAAATACTTTTGTGAAAACCACATCAAAATCGGTTCAGCCAAACTCGAGACAATCGCGGACAAACACACATACATACATACAAGTCAAACTGATAACCTCCTTTTCTGAAGTATGTAAAAAAAGAATACTTTCGTCATAATAAATAAAAAACACAAAGATTTATGAATTTTGCGCCATACCGAGAGTTTCCACCTTAAATCCGCTCGGCCGGCTAGAGTTTTAGCGAGAAAACAAACCCCGATTGATTTTTATATCTTATAGTAGATAAAAGCTAGAAGATTATCATAAGATTTTAGTGATACAGTTACATTACTATACTCTGCAGATTATAAACATTTGATTAAAAAACATCGACTCTAACGTTGGTCGCGGCACATCACTAAAATCTCGAGTGGGGAGCAAGTAGGGAGTGTGGTTAGGTGCGGTGTGGAGGCGGGCTTGTGCGTACCCGCCTCTCGCGTCTCCTTCAACCCCGCGATTATTGAATTGTTTTTATAAAAATAAGTATGAAAATCGACTTACCGGTGAAATGTAACACTTGATTTCGATTTGGTGTGTTTTCTGTTATCATTTTTGCAACAATCAACTGCACATTTCACCATAGTGACGGCGAAATACGAACAAAATCTCTCCAGGACCGCACGGTACAAGCAATCATCACAGACTATAGACGCTCGCGGCGGGAACGCCTTTTTGTTCTCACCTGTGTCTACTGTTCCCACTTGGATGTACTCCCTCTATAGCTGTAATGTATACTCTAAGAGTAGACCTGAAAATACGCTCTTTCTTCTCTCTGGCCTTTTTCGTATCCGGCTGTACAGGTGGTAGGTACAGTGGCGGACACGATCGGCGTAACACTTCCGGTTTTTCTGTATTGCAAAATAACTCTTGTTCTTTGGTAATACAGTCTAGGGCTGACGAAACCATAAACAAATCTGTTACGGCCTCCTAGTCCGTGACTGTACCTACCACCGGGCAACCGAGTGGTAGTGGTATGGTACAGGGTACACACCTATCTCTAGTTGGTCTGTGTGTGGTCTGTGTCGTCTTTGTCGAGCGCGGTCTTTTCCGCGCGCTTTGTTTGATTACCTAGGCAGTGTTGCCACCTTAGTGGATTTTCCACTAAATCTGGTGGTTTGGAACCCCCATTTAGTGGCCATTTTTTGCGTTTAGAAAGAAAGAAAGAAAGAATATACATTTATTTCAATGGCACGATAAATAACATAGCATTTTGTACATACACGCGAGTGGCCAACACAGCTGGTACTCACATAATTTAAACAAAACAAATAGATATTTATAACAAACAAAGCAATAGACAAAACACTGATAAGGCTGCAGGCTGAGCCTGCAGTCAAGGCCACCGCTCAGTAGTGCTCCAACCGAGTATCGCGCCAGTTGAAAATGGATATTAGCTCAGGTTTTGTGTTGTGAGCATTACGAGTACCTAAACCCGTGTGGCCCACAACCCTGTTTTTATGCTAACACCATAAGAGGGTGGGCGTTCGTTTTTACACAAAATAATTTAACAAATAAAAGTTGTTTAAATTTCAATAATATTTCATGCAATAAAAATTTTTACTAAGAATAAAAAAATAAATAAGTGCTTAATAATTAGATAACTAACTAAAATAAGTCAGCAAACTACATAAAAAAATTAACAAAATGAAAAATACAAAGAATTATAAAGTATCTCAGTGTATCAGTGTCTGCGCACGAGTGAAAAACCCTGACCGGAACCATGTTGTTTTGAAGGAAGGTACGTAATTTTTCGTAAGTTTAGTGGCTAGTGGATTTTTTAGTGGAAAAATTAGACCAAGAACTGTTGTAGTTTTTGAATAAATTGGAATTGCGGTATGCTGTTACAAAGCGTATGAACTAAAGATGTTTTAGACAATTTAGTAGAATTACAACATTTATCCTTTTTTTTTTCAATTGAATACAAAGTCGATGTAATTTTTTTTTTTATATTTTTGTCCATACTTCGAGGAACCTTAGTTTTCTTTGTAGCTGTCTTGATCACCTGATTATAGTGTTTAAAGAAGATAGTTTAAGATCTAGATGGCAATAAAATTTTAAGGTTGCGAATTGGTTGATTTTTAGAAAAAGGTCGTCCCTCTCGGTATGGCGCAAAATTAAAAAAAAAATCGCGTTTTTTACAATGTGGGGGAAAAAAAAAGGGCCCAGGGAGGCAAATTTCTTAACTAAAAACGATTGACTCGTAATTTTATTGTCTTGTTCTTTTTGGCGAAGGTTAACCATTGCTGTTTTCTTTGGGCGTGAAACAGAAATCACATTTGTTACACAATCAATTACGAGTCGATCGTTTTTAGTTAAGAAATTTGCCTCCCAGGTCATCTATTTGGGGTAGAACGCATAGCAAAGGGTCACCACTGTCCCCTATTTACGTATGTCCACTCATCTGTCATGCACCCTAGTGGAAATTTTAGTGGTTTTCAGAGGGGGACATATTTTTTTTAGTGGTTTTCTGGTGGTTTGAGGAGCAGCGTTGCCAATGTGTGGGGAATTCCCCAAACTGCGGGGAATCCCAAAGCTATTGGGGAATTTGTGGGGAGAGGCTCTGTGTGGGGAATATGCGGGGAATTTAGCATATAACCAATTCAAAAAAAACTTACAACCAAAAAATCCATGATTAAATATAAATTACTGCCTTGATTTATTTTATTGATAAAAAAGCTAAAAATAAATGATCTTTAGGAAAGTGATTGTAAACCTTATTCGTTTAAATTACTGAATAATAGCGAAATACAATATTGAAAATGTATCACCCCACAATAAAATCAGTCAGTTGGTTTTCCCCAGTTTTTAACCGACGAAAAAACAAAAAGGAGGAGGTTCTCAATTCGTCGCGTATATTTTTTTTTTTATGTATGATCACGCATAACTTTTTACTGTGTGGACCGATTTTAATAATTCTTTTTTTAATCGACAGGGTATACCTTAAAGTTGGTCCCATAAAAAATTGGAAATAAAATTCCCACCCTAAGGGTGGGAAAATAGGGGTGACTTTTTGGTCGGCGGGAAGATTTATCCACTCACAGGTTGCATTTCCGTGTTACATTATAACTTTTGATACTTACCTACAATATCTTTGGAAATTAAATAAAATCAGCCGAAAGACGTCCACTGCTGGACATAGGCCTCCCTCACAAATCGCCTCACCAACCGGTCGTGATCGAACCTCATCCTGTTAGTCCCTTAACCTTCACCAGGTTGTGTGGCCACCTTGTGGGGTGCGACCACCCTGTGAAGGGTGATTAGCTGGGGTCAAAAAAATTAGCCCAAAAAAAACTGAAAAGCAAAAAATAAAAACTTTTTATAAAAAAATTAAACCGCCGAAAAAACTGAAAAGCATTAAATAATAGGGAAACATTTTCTATTAGGCCTTAATTTACTCACTTCTTAAAGTAATTTTGGATTACCAAGAAATTTTGAGTCGGTGCCACAGAATCAACGAATAAAGATCACTGAATTACCTGAAATTCAAATAAATAACCGAAAAACGTATGCCGCTGCGCATCGCGCTTTACATAGATAATGAATTTGCTTGTGTGGTGTGGCGCCGACTTAAAATTTCTTGGTAATCCAAAATTACTTTAAGAAGTGAGTAAATTAAGGCCTAATAGAAAATGTTTCCCTATTATTTAATGCTTTTCAGTTTTTTCGGCGGTTTAATTTTTTTATAAAAAGTTTTTTTGCTAATGTACAGTGGCAGACACGATCGGCGTAACACTTCCGGTTTTTCTGTATTGCAAAATAGCTCTTGTTCTCTGGTAATAAAGTCTAGTGCTGACGAAACCATAGACAGATCTGTTACGGCCTCCTAGTCCGTGACTGTACATATATGTAAATATTTTGTTCTTTTAAGTAAATTAGAATTTTTTTGATATATTTTTTCTTTTTTTTTTTGTTTTTGTTCGAGTAAGTTAAATTTAAACTTCATCAGTTTTTACATGAATTTAACCTAGTTTTTACATGCATTAAACCTAGTTTTTACTTTTAAGCCTGAACATAAGAGAAAACCAGAGGAGGATTATAATATACCGGATGATTTTTTACGTGATATTGCGATTTTTCAAGTGTTTGTTATTAATGAATGGTTAATTTTTTAAGTTATTTCGTAAATAGATCACTATCTCATTGTGAGGGGATTTTGTGGGGAATCAGCATATTTTTCTCCCCAAATTTGGGGAATTTGACCAGTGATCTTGGGGAATCTGGTCAATAGCCATTGGCAACACTGTTGAGGAGCCTTATCTGGTGGATTGCTATTTCAACCGTTGGCAACACTGTACCTAGGTATTTTATTTGCAAAAGAAAAGGTACGAAATTGAAAGCTTTTTTAAACTCCAGAGTAAATTTAAGTGATCCACCATGAATTACTCTGATAATGAAGTGGTAAGTACAGGATATTCAGACGACCAAATTTCTTACTATAATATTTTTAACTCAAATCTTTAATTTACAACTAGGACGATACATCGAGTGTCGATAGCACATCAAATACCGACAACACATCGCGCAGTGAAACCCCAACAAATTCTCGTGTAAAAAGACGAAGAAGGGGTAAAAAGAAAGTTAACAAACAAGTGAAGCCTCCCTACAAATTCAAGTAAGTTTGTGTACCTATTTCCACTCATTTTTAATGAAGACATTGGATCGGTGGGTCGTTTTGGTCATCTAGAGCATAGACTTTATAAGATACAACCTTAAAATTACTTAGTCATTGAACCCTATAAAATTCAACATATTTTTACACACAGCTGTAGTGCCAAGGAAGACCATGGCCAGCCCCTCTTTGGCTGTCAGTTCAACCACCACCTGGGTGAGGGAGAGCCTCAAATCTTTGCAGTGGTTGGCAGCAACAGAGTCTCCATATACGAGTGCCCGGAGTCTGGAGGGTTTAAGTTTTTGCAGTGCTATGCTGATCCTGATGTAAGTGTGAATGACCCAATGAAAACCCATCTATCCCTTATAAAATAAACTAGTTGACCCGGTGAACTTTGTACCGACCTAGCTATTACTATGTTGTATGTATGTATTATACATATAAAATAAACCTTCCTCTGTAATCACTGTATCTTTAAAAAAATACATCTAAATCTGTTGCATAGTTTTAAAGTTAAAAGCATACATAGGGACAGGCGTGGGAAGCTACTTTGTTTTATACTGTATTGATTGATTATTTTATTTATTCATTGATTAGTTTTTAATGCCTTAGTTCTGCTGCAAAGATGTTACTTATATTTTCAAAGATAATATTTTTAATTTATTATCTTCAAATTTTTTGCCCTAAATTGAAGTACAATACTAAACATCTTCAGGTAGAAGAGACATTCTACACTTGTGCCTGGTCATATGAGGATGAAACAAAGCTGCCACTCCTAGCAGTAGCTGGCTCCAGAGGTGTAATCCGCATCTTCCATCCAGCAACAAAGTCCTGCATAAAACATTATGTGGGCCACGGGCATGCTATCAATGAAGTCAAGTTCCACCCCAGAGACCCGAACCTCCTGCTCTCATCAAGCAAAGATCACGCCCTTAGACTCTGGAATATAATGACAGATGTCTGTATTGCGATATTTGGTGGGGTTGAAGGACACAGAGACGAGGTGCTCAGTGCTGACTTTGATCTCAAAGGTGAAAGGATCATGTCTTGCGGGATGGATCATTCTTTGAAGCTCTGGCGGTTAGATAAGCCGTCAATGCACGAGGCCGTAAAGCAGAGCTATAGTTTTAATCCGCACAGAGCTCTAAGACCATTCAATTCTTTGAAAGAGCATTTTCCTGATTTCTCTACACGGGATATTCACAGGAATTATGTTGATTGTGTCAGGTGGATGGGGGATCTAATCCTGTCTAAGGTAATACCAAGTTTTAATTATTATTTTCATATACATTTTGTTTTATATTGCCCAATTGATAAAGATTGTTACAGAACTTATCACCAGTTACGGAGAGATTAGATTAGATTATTTACTTTACATTACTTTTTTAGTTCAAGATAATACTAGCTAAATACCGTCCGAAGTTTCGGTTTCGGCCAGATTCGGCTAAAAACGGCCGAACCTTTTAGAAAAACCGAAACTCATTGTTAGGGCGTCGCTCGGCTCATCTCGGAAGAATTCGGCGATACGAGCGCGGAGTTCGCTCACACGAGCTCGCTCTTCTAATTTTTACAAGGCCACGTGAGTTTCGGTTTCGGCCGAAATTGAGACCTAGGTTAGTTTTCGGTTTCGGTCTTGCCATAACCATACCAGCCTGCGTAGTTTATTTTAATATATTTCCAGTATCCTAATTGCAAGTAATGTTTATCCACAGTCATGCGAGAACTCAATAATCTGCTGGAAGCCAGGCCGGCTGGAGGACGCGGAGCCGCGCGGCGGCGGCGGCGGCGGGGGGGGCGCGGGCGAGGGGCCGCCCTCCACCGTCACGCTCGTGCACCGCTTCGACTACAAGGAGTGCGAGATCTGGTTCATTCGGTTCGCCGTCGACTATAGCCAGCGGGTGAGTTGCTGTTTTTACCACGCTTTTATTAGTTGTTTCACCTGTTTGTTTGTATTTATGTATGTAAGTGACGCTTTTGGGTTCCATTTTGCCCCACTTTTAGCGAATAAATAAATACTTAATCAATTATAATAAAATAAAAAATAGGATTACAAAAATAGGGAATAGGAATTGTTTATTTTTTAACAAGTATATTTTTTATGCTAAGTTTACCTTTTTATCACAAGTTATGAGTTATGATGCTGGATTGTTAAAGTAATATAATTGTTCACGTCCAGGTGATAGCGCTAGGCAACCAGTGCGGCAAAATAATGGTGTGGGAGCTGGGCAGCGTGGCGGGCGGCTCGCGCGCCTCGCAGCTCGCGCACCCGCGCTGCCAGGCCGCCGTGCGGCAGGTACCTGACGTCACTCGTCACACGCTACACTACACCTACACTCATTCATCATCCACTATACTATAGTGACTATAGATACTGGTCACACATACCAGAGTTGGGTAGCGTGGAAAGTTCATTCCTCATTTCCCTGGATGCTCCCTTACTAACGACTGTACAGTGTTTTTGTCTCCCACAGGTGACGTTTTCTCGCAGCGGCCGCATCCTGGTGGCGTGCTGCGACGACGGCACCATCTGGCGGTGGGACCGAGTTGTTGGAAATAATTAAAAAAAAATATTCTTGTTCATTTTAATGGCTATTCAAATGAACGATTCAGAGCAAGAGCAAGCTCTGCGCTTTGATTGGTCAATTTAATGATCCAAGACCTTGAGTGCCACAATTTAGAGGACCGTAAACCCGAACGCGTCCATACAAAAAGAGAAAACGTTTTTCCACTACTAATTATTTTCCAATCGCAATGAAGTTTTAGTACTAACACTATAAAAAACTAGTTTTGTACGTTTTCCTTTTTTCAAAATTTTTGTGAGAAAAAATTGGTCGGATAAAGTTGTTTGTTTTACGAAACCAATGCATATTCAAAAAAAAGAACGTATAATCCTAGATTATTTAATGCTGAAGCGATGGACATAAAAATCTCATTGTATGGTTGCGATTCGGAGCGCCAGCATGAGTTTTTCTTAATATTTTTGCGTTGCTATACTGTCCTCTAAGTTTTTTGCGTACAAAGATTACTAGACTGTTATTTTATTTTTAAATAGAATTAATTTCATGAATCAAAAACTTTTTTTTTTTGCCAATATTTATTTTTCTTTCAACTAAGTAAATAACAATACTTTCTACAAGACGCTCCGAGACATACACAAGATGGTGAATTACTTACAGTATACAGTATATTAGAAAATAAAAATTAAGTATTCAATTATCCATTAAACAGCCTTTTTTCTTTATCTTTTTAGTTGTAAGTAGGTTCGATAAAGTTTTGCTAATAAATGTTAAATTCTTACCATCTTATACATAACTAGTCAACCCGGCGAACTTCGTACCGCCTAACCTTTTACTATGTTGCTCATGTATTATACTTTTCAACCTTCCTCTTGCATAACTATATCTATTAAACAAAACCGCATCAAAATCCGTTGCATAGTTTTAAAGATTTAAGCATACATAGGGACAGACGCGGGAAGCAACTTTGTTTTATACTATACTAGTCGACCCGGCGAACTTCGTACCGCTTAACCTGTTACTATTTAGTGCATGTATTATACTTATAAACTTTCCTTTTGAATCACTCTATCTATTAAAAAAAACCGCATCAAAATCCGTTACGTATTTTTTAAGATATAAGCATACATAGGGACAGACGCGGGAAGCGACTTCATTTTCATATTTCATGCAATAAAAATTTTTACTAAGAATAAAAAAATAAATAAGTGCTTAATGATTAGATAACTAACTAAAATAAGTCAGCAAACTACATAAAAAAATTAACAAAATGAAAAATACAAAGAATTATAAAGTATCTCAGTGTATCAGTGTCTGCGCACGAGTGAAAAACCCTGACCGGAACCATGTTGTTTTGAAGGAAGGTACGTAATTTTTCGTAAGTTTAGTGGCTAGTGGATTTTTTAGTGGAAAAATTAGACCAAGAACTGTTGTAGTTTTTGAATAAATTGGAATTGCGGTATGCTGTTACAAAGCGTATGAACTAAAGATGTTTTAGACAATTTAGTAGAATTACAACATTTATCCTTTTTTTTTTCAATTGAATACAAAGTCGATGTAATTTTTTTTTTTATATTTTTGTCCATACTTCGAGGAACCTTAGTTTTCTTTGTAGCTGTCTTGATCACCTGATTATAGTGTTTAAAGAAGATAGTTTAAGATCTAGATGGCAATAAAATTTTAAGGTTGCGAATTGGTTGATTTTTAGAAAAAGGTCGTCCCTCTCGGTATGGCGCAAAATTAAAAAAAAAATCGCGTTTTTTACAATGTGGGGGAAAAAAAAAGGGCCCAGGGAGGCAAATTTCTTAACTAAAAACGATTGACTCGTAATTTTATTGTCTTGTTCTTTTTGGCGAAGGTTAACCATTGCTGTTTTCTTTGGGCGTGAAACAGAAATCACATTTGTTACACAATCAATTACGAGTCGATCGTTTTTAGTTAAGAAATTTGCCTCCCAGGTCATCTATTTGGGGTAGAACGCATAGCAAAGGGTCACCACTGTCCCCTATTTACGTATGTCCACTCATCTGTCATGCACCCTAGTGGAAATTTTAGTGGTTTTCAGAGGGGGACATATTTTTGTTAGTGGTTTTCTGGTGGTTTGAGGAGCAGCGTTGCCAATGTGTGGGGAATTCCCCAAACTGCGGGGAATCCCAAAGCTATTGGGGAATTTGTGGGGAGAGGCTCTGTGTGGGGAATATGCGGGGAATTTAGCATATAACCAATTCAAAAAAAACTTACAACCAAAAAATCCATGATTAAATATAAATTACTGCCTTGATTTATTTTATTGATAAAAAAGCTAAAAATAAATGATCTTTAGGAAAGTGATTGTAAACCTTATTCGTTTAAATTACTGAATAATAGCGAAATACAATATTGAAAATGTATCACCCCACAATAAAATCAGTCAGTTGGTTTTCCCCAGTTTTTAACCGACGAAAAAACAAAAAGGAGGAGGTTCTCAATTCGTCGCGTATATTTTTTTTTTTATGTATGATCACGCATAACTTTTTACTGTGTGGACCGATTTTAATAATTCTTTTTTTAATCGACAGGGTATACCTTAAAGTTGGTCCCATAAAAAATTGGAAATAAAATTCCCACCCTAAGGGTGGGAAAATAGGGGTGACTTTTTGGTCGGCGGGAAGATTTATCCACTCACAGGTTGCATTTCCGTGTTACATTATAACTTTTGATACTTACCTACAATATCTTTGGAAATTAAATAAAATCAGCCGAAAGACGTCCACTGCTGGACATAGGCCTCCCTCACAAATCGCCTCACCAACCGGTCGTGATCGAACCTCATCCTGTTAGTCCCTTAACCTTCACCAGGTTGTGTGGCCACCTTGTGGGGTGCGACCACCCTGTGAAGGGTGATTAGCTGGGGTCAAAAAAATTAGCCCAAAAAAAACTGAAAAGCAAAAAATAAAAACTTTTTATAAAAAAATTAAACCGCCGAAAAAACTGAAAAGCATTAAATAATAGGGAAACATTTTCTATTAGGCCTTAATTTACTCACTTCTTAAAGTAATTTTGGATTACCAAGAAATTTTGAGTCGGTGCCACAGAATCAACGAATAAAGATCACTGAATTACCTGAAATTCAAATAAATAACCGAAAAACGTATGCCGCTGCGCATCGCGCTTTACATAGATAATGAATTTGCTTGTGTGGTGTGGCGCCGACTTAAAATTTCTTGGTAATCCAAAATTACTTTAAGAAGTGAGTAAATTAAGGCCTAATAGAAAATGTTTCCCTATTATTTAATGCTTTTCAGTTTTTTCGGCGGTTTAATTTTTTTATAAAAAGTTTTTTTGCTAATGTACAGTGGCAGACACGATCGGCGTAACACTTCCGGTTTTTCTGTATTGCAAAATAGCTCTTGTTCTCTGGTAATAAAGTCTAGTGCTGACGAAACCATAGACAGATCTGTTACGGCCTCCTAGTCCGTGACTGTACATATATGTAAATATTTTGTTCTTTTAAGTAAATTAGAATTTTTTTGATATATTTTTTCTTTTTTTTTTTGTTTTTGTTCGAGTAAGTTAAATTTAAACTTCATCAGTTTTTACATGAATTTAACCTAGTTTTTACATGCATTAAACCTAGTTTTTACTTTTAAGCCTGAACATAAGAGAAAACCAGAGGAGGATTATAATATACCGGATGATTTTTTACGTGATATTGCGATTTTTCAAGTGTTTGTTATTAATGAATGGTTAATTTTTTAAGTTATTTCGTAAATAGATCACTATCTCATTGTGAGGGGATTTTGTGGGGAATCAGCATATTTTTCTCCCCAAATTTGGGGAATTTGACCAGTGATCTTGGGGAATCTGGTCAATAGCCATTGGCAACACTGTTGAGGAGCCTTATCTGGTGGATTGCTATTTCAACCGTTGGCAACACTGTACCTAGGTATTTTATTTGCAAAAGAAAAGGTACGAAATTGAAAGCTTTTTTAAACTCCAGAGTAAATTTAAGTGATCCACCATGAATTACTCTGATAATGAAGTGGTAAGTACAGGATATTCAGACGACCAAATTTCTTACTATAATATTTTTAACTCAAATCTTTAATTTACAACTAGGACGATACATCGAGTGTCGATAGCACATCAAATACCGACAACACATCGCGCAGTGAAACCCCAACAAATTCTCGTGTAAAAAGACGAAGAAGGGGTAAAAAGAAAGTTAACAAACAAGTGAAGCCTCCCTACAAATTCAAGTAAGTTTGTGTACCTATTTCCACTCATTTTTAATGAAGACATTGGATCGGTGGGTCGTTTTGGTCATCTAGAGCATAGACTTTATAAGATACAACCTTAAAATTACTTAGTCATTGAACCCTATAAAATTCAACATATTTTTACACACAGCTGTAGTGCCAAGGAAGACCATGGCCAGCCCCTCTTTGGCTGTCAGTTCAACCACCACCTGGGTGAGGGAGAGCCTCAAATCTTTGCAGTGGTTGGCAGCAACAGAGTCTCCATATACGAGTGCCCGGAGTCTGGAGGGTTTAAGTTTTTGCAGTGCTATGCTGATCCTGATGTAAGTGTGAATGACCCAATGAAAACCCATCTATCCCTTATAAAATAAACTAGTTGACCCGGTGAACTTTGTACCGACCTAGCTATTACTATGTTGTATGTATGTATTATACATATAAAATAAACCTTCCTCTGTAATCACTGTATCTTTAAAAAAATACATCTAAATCTGTTGCATAGTTTTAAAGTTAAAAGCATACATAGGGACAGGCGTGGGAAGCTACTTTGTTTTATACTGTATTGATTGATTATTTTATTTATTCATTGATTAGTTTTTAATGCCTTAGTTCTGCTGCAAAGATGTTACTTATATTTTCAAAGATAATATTTTTAATTTATTATCTTCAAATTTTTTGCCCTAAATTGAAGTACAATACTAAACATCTTCAGGTAGAAGAGACATTCTACACTTGTGCCTGGTCATATGAGGATGAAACAAAGCTGCCACTCCTAGCAGTAGCTGGCTCCAGAGGTGTAATCCGCATCTTCCATCCAGCAACAAAGTCCTGCATAAAACATTATGTGGGCCACGGGCATGCTATCAATGAAGTCAAGTTCCACCCCAGAGACCCGAACCTCCTGCTCTCAGCAAGCAAAGATCACGCCCTTAGACTCTGGAATATAATGACAGATGTCTGTATTGCGATATTTGGTGGGGTTGAAGGACACAGAGACGAGGTGCTCAGTGCTGACTTTGATCTCAAAGGTGAAAGGATCATGTCTTGCGGGATGGATCATTCTTTGAAGCTCTGGCGGTTAGATAAGCCGTCAATGCACGAGGCCGTAAAGCAGAGCTATAGTTTTAATCCGCACAGAGCTCTAAGACCATTCAATTCTTTGAAAGAGCATTTTCCTGATTTCTCTACACGGGATATTCACAGGAATTATGTTGATTGTGTCAGGTGGATGGGGGATCTAATCCTGTCTAAGGTAATACCAAGTTTTAATTATTATTTTCATATACATTTTGTTTTATATTGCCCAATTGATAAAGATTGTTACAGAACTTATCACCAGTTACGGAGAGATTAGATTAGATTATTTACTTTACATTACTTTTTTAGTTCAAGATAATACTAGCTAAATACCGTCCGAAGTTTCGGTTTCGGCCAGATTCGGCTAAAAACGGCCGAACCTTTTAGAAAAACCGAAACTCATTGTTAGGGCGTCGCTCGGCTCATCTCGGAAGAATTCGGCGATACGAGCGCGGAGTTCGCTCACACGAGCTCGCTCTTCTAATTTTTACAAGGCCACGTGAGTTTCGGTTTCGGCCGAAATTGAGACCTAGGTTAGTTTTCGGTTTCGGTCTTGCCATAACCATACCAGCCTGCGTAGTTTATTTTAATATATTTCCAGTATCCTAATTGCAAGTAATGTTTATCCACAGTCATGCGAGAACTCAATAATCTGCTGGAAGCCAGGCCGGCTGGAGGACGCGGAGCCGCGCGGCGGCGGCGGCGGCGGGGGGGGCGCGGGCGAGGGGCCGCCCTCCACCGTCACGCTCGTGCACCGCTTCGACTACAAGGAGTGCGAGATCTGGTTCATTCGGTTCGCCGTCGACTATAGCCAGCGGGTGAGTTGCTGTTTTTACCACGCTTTTATTAGTTGTTTCACCTGTTTGTTTGTATTTATGTATGTAAGTGACGCTTTTGGGTTCCATTTTGCCCCACTTTTAGCGAATAAATAAATACTTAATCAATTATAATAAAATAAAAAATAGGATTACAAAAATAGGGAATAGGAATTGTTTATTTTTTAACAAGTATATTTTTTATGCTAAGTTTACCTTTTTATCACAAGTTATGAGTTATGATGCTGGATTGTTAAAGTAATATAATTGTTCACGTCCAGGTGATAGCGCTAGGCAACCAGTGCGGCAAAATAATGGTGTGGGAGCTGGGCAGCGTGGCGGGCGGCTCGCGCGCCTCGCAGCTCGCGCACCCGCGCTGCCAGGCCGCCGTGCGGCAGGTACCTGACGTCACTCGTCACACGCTACACTACACCTACACTCATTCATCATCCACTATACTATAGTGACTATAGATACTGGTCACACATACCAGAGTTGGGTAGCGTGGAAAGTTCATTCCTCATTTCCCTGGATGCTCCCTTACTAACGACTGTACAGTGTTTTTGTCTCCCACAGGTGACGTTTTCTCGCAGCGGCCGCATCCTGGTGGCGTGCTGCGACGACGGCACCATCTGGCGGTGGGACCGAGTTGTTGGAAATAATTAAAAAAAAATATTCTTGTTCATTTTAATGGCTATTCAAATGAACGATTCAGAGCAAGAGCAAGCTCTGCGCTTTGATTGGTCAATTTAATGATCCAAGACCTTGAGTGCCACAATTTAGAGGACCGTAAACCCGAACGCGTCCATACAAAAAGAGAAAACGTTTTTCCACTACTAATTATTTTCCAATCGCAATGAAGTTTTAGTACTAACACTATAAAAAACTAGTTTTGTACGTTTTCCTTTTTTCAAAATTTTTGTGAGAAAAAATTGGTCGGATAAAGTTGTTTGTTTTACGAAACCAATGCATATTCAAAAAAAAGAACGTATAATCCTAGATTATTTAATGCTGAAGCGATGGACATAAAAATCTCATTGTATGGTTGCGATTCGGAGCGCCAGCATGAGTTTTTCTTAATATTTTTGCGTTGCTATACTGTCCTCTAAGTTTTTTGCGTACAAAGATTACTAGACTGTTATTTTATTTTTAAATAGAATTAATTTCATGAATCAAAAACTTTTTTTTTTTGCCAATATTTATTTTTCTTTCAACTAAGTAAATAACAATACTTTCTACAAGACGCTCCGAGACATACACAAGATGGTGAATTACTTACAGTATACAGTATATTAGAAAATAAAAATTAAGTATTCAATTATCCATTAAACAGCCTTTTTTCTTTATCTTTTTAGTTGTAAGTAGGTTCGATAAAGTTTTGCTAATAAATGTTAAATTCTTACCATCTTATACATAACTAGTCAACCCGGCGAACTTCGTACCGCCTAACCTTTTACTATGTTGCTCATGTATTATACTTTTCAACCTTCCTCTTGCATAACTATATCTATTAAACAAAACCGCATCAAAATCCGTTGCATAGTTTTAAAGATTTAAGCATACATAGGGACAGACGCGGGAAGCAACTTTGTTTTATACTATACTAGTCGACCCGGCGAACTTCGTACCGCTTAACCTGTTACTATTTAGTGCATGTATTATACTTATAAACTTTCCTTTTGAATCACTCTATCTATTAAAAAAAACCGCATCAAAATCCGTTACGTATTTTTTAAGATATAAGCATACATAGGGACAGACGCGGGAAGCGACTTCATTTTCATATTTCATGCAATAAAAATTTTTACTAAGAATAAAAAAATAAATAAGTGCTTAATGATTAGATAACTAACTAAAATAAGTCAGCAAACTACATAAAAAAATTAACAAAATGAAAAATACAAAGAATTATAAAGTATCTCAGTGTATCAGTGTCTGCGCACGAGTGAAAAACCCTGACCGGAACCATGTTGTTTTGAAGGAAGGTACGTAATTTTTCGTAAGTTTAGTGGCTAGTGGATTTTTTAGTGGAAAAATTAGACCAAGAACTGTTGTAGTTTTTGAATAAATTGGAATTGCGGTATGCTGTTACAAAGCGTATGAACTAAAGATGTTTTAGACAATTTAGTAGAATTACAACATTTATCCTTTTTTTTTTCAATTGAATACAAAGTCGATGTAATTTTTTTTTTTATATTTTTGTCCATACTTCGAGGAACCTTAGTTTTCTTTGTAGCTGTCTTGATCACCTGATTATAGTGTTTAAAGAAGATAGTTTAAGATCTAGATGGCAATAAAATTTTAAGGTTGCGAATTGGTTGATTTTTAGAAAAAGGTCGTCCCTCTCGGTATGGCGCAAAATTAAAAAAAAAATCGCGTTTTTTACAATGTGGGGGAAAAAAAAAGGGCCCAGGGAGGCAAATTTCTTAACTAAAAACGATTGACTCGTAATTTTATTGTCTTGTTCTTTTTGGCGAAGGTTAACCATTGCTGTTTTCTTTGGGCGTGAAACAGAAATCACATTTGTTACACAATCAATTACGAGTCGATCGTTTTTAGTTAAGAAATTTGCCTCCCAGGTCATCTATTTGGGGTAGAACGCATAGCAAAGGGTCACCACTGTCCCCTATTTACGTATGTCCACTCATCTGTCATGCACCCTAGTGGAAATTTTAGTGGTTTTCAGAGGGGGACATATTTTTGTTAGTGGTTTTCTGGTGGTTTGAGGAGCAGCGTTGCCAATGTGTGGGGAATTCCCCAAACTGCGGGGAATCCCAAAGCTATTGGGGAATTTGTGGGGAGAGGCTCTGTGTGGGGAATATGCGGGGAATTTAGCATATAACCAATTCAAAAAAAACTTACAACCAAAAAATCCATGATTAAATATAAATTACTGCCTTGATTTATTTTATTGATAAAAAAGCTAAAAATAAATGATCTTTAGGAAAGTGATTGTAAACCTTATTCGTTTAAATTACTGAATAATAGCGAAATACAATATTGAAAATGTATCACCCCACAATAAAATCAGTCAGTTGGTTTTCCCCAGTTTTTAACCGACGAAAAAACAAAAAGGAGGAGGTTCTCAATTCGTCGCGTATATTTTTTTTTTTATGTATGATCACGCATAACTTTTTACTGTGTGGACCGATTTTAATAATTCTTTTTTTAATCGACAGGGTATACCTTAAAGTTGGTCCCATAAAAAATTGGAAATAAAATTCCCACCCTAAGGGTGGGAAAATAGGGGTGACTTTTTGGTCGGCGGGAAGATTTATCCACTCACAGGTTGCATTTCCGTGTTACATTATAACTTTTGATACTTACCTACAATATCTTTGGAAATTAAATAAAATCAGCCGAAAGACGTCCACTGCTGGACATAGGCCTCCCTCACAAATCGCCTCACCAACCGGTCGTGATCGAACCTCATCCTGTTAGTCCCTTAACCTTCACCAGGTTGTGTGGCCACCTTGTGGGGTGCGACCACCCTGTGAAGGGTGATTAGCTGGGGTCAAAAAAATTAGCCCAAAAAAAACTGAAAAGCAAAAAATAAAAACTTTTTATAAAAAAATTAAACCGCCGAAAAAACTGAAAAGCATTAAATAATAGGGAAACATTTTCTATTAGGCCTTAATTTACTCACTTCTTAAAGTAATTTTGGATTACCAAGAAATTTTGAGTCGGTGCCACAGAATCAACGAATAAAGATCACTGAATTACCTGAAATTCAAATAAATAACCGAAAAACGTATGCCGCTGCGCATCGCGCTTTACATAGATAATGAATTTGCTTGTGTGGTGTGGCGCCGACTTAAAATTTCTTGGTAATCCAAAATTACTTTAAGAAGTGAGTAAATTAAGGCCTAATAGAAAATGTTTCCCTATTATTTAATGCTTTTCAGTTTTTTCGGCGGTTTAATTTTTTTATAAAAAGTTTTTTTGCTAATGTACAGTGGCAGACACGATCGGCGTAACACTTCCGGTTTTTCTGTATTGCAAAATAGCTCTTGTTCTCTGGTAATAAAGTCTAGTGCTGACGAAACCATAGACAGATCTGTTACGGCCTCCTAGTCCGTGACTGTACATATATGTAAATATTTTGTTCTTTTAAGTAAATTAGAATTTTTTTGATATATTTTTTCTTTTTTTTTTTGTTTTTGTTCGAGTAAGTTAAATTTAAACTTCATCAGTTTTTACATGAATTTAACCTAGTTTTTACATGCATTAAACCTAGTTTTTACTTTTAAGCCTGAACATAAGAGAAAACCAGAGGAGGATTATAATATACCGGATGATTTTTTACGTGATATTGCGATTTTTCAAGTGTTTGTTATTAATGAATGGTTAATTTTTTAAGTTATTTCGTAAATAGATCACTATCTCATTGTGAGGGGATTTTGTGGGGAATCAGCATATTTTTCTCCCCAAATTTGGGGAATTTGACCAGTGATCTTGGGGAATCTGGTCAATAGCCATTGGCAACACTGTTGAGGAGCCTTATCTGGTGGATTGCTATTTCAACCGTTGGCAACACTGTACCTAGGTATTTTATTTGCAAAAGAAAAGGTACGAAATTGAAAGCTTTTTTAAACTCCAGAGTAAATTTAAGTGATCCACCATGAATTACTCTGATAATGAAGTGGTAAGTACAGGATATTCAGACGACCAAATTTCTTACTATAATATTTTTAACTCAAATCTTTAATTTACAACTAGGACGATACATCGAGTGTCGATAGCACATCAAATACCGACAACACATCGCGCAGTGAAACCCCAACAAATTCTCGTGTAAAAAGACGAAGAAGGGGTAAAAAGAAAGTTAACAAACAAGTGAAGCCTCCCTACAAATTCAAGTAAGTTTGTGTACCTATTTCCACTCATTTTTAATGAAGACATTGGATCGGTGGGTCGTTTTGGTCATCTAGAGCATAGACTTTATAAGATACAACCTTAAAATTACTTAGTCATTGAACCCTATAAAATTCAACATATTTTTACACACAGCTGTAGTGCCAAGGAAGACCATGGCCAGCCCCTCTTTGGCTGTCAGTTCAACCACCACCTGGGTGAGGGAGAGCCTCAAATCTTTGCAGTGGTTGGCAGCAACAGAGTCTCCATATACGAGTGCCCGGAGTCTGGAGGGTTTAAGTTTTTGCAGTGCTATGCTGATCCTGATGTAAGTGTGAATGACCCAATGAAAACCCATCTATCCCTTATAAAATAAACTAGTTGACCCGGTGAACTTTGTACCGACCTAGCTATTACTATGTTGTATGTATGTATTATACATATAAAATAAACCTTCCTCTGTAATCACTGTATCTTTAAAAAAATACATCTAAATCTGTTGCATAGTTTTAAAGTTAAAAGCATACATAGGGACAGGCGTGGGAAGCTACTTTGTTTTATACTGTATTGATTGATTATTTTATTTATTCATTGATTAGTTTTTAATGCCTTAGTTCTGCTGCAAAGATGTTACTTATATTTTCAAAGATAATATTTTTAATTTATTATCTTCAAATTTTTTGCCCTAAATTGAAGTACAATACTAAACATCTTCAGGTAGAAGAGACATTCTACACTTGTGCCTGGTCATATGAGGATGAAACAAAGCTGCCACTCCTAGCAGTAGCTGGCTCCAGAGGTGTAATCCGCATCTTCCATCCAGCAACAAAGTCCTGCATAAAACATTATGTGGGCCACGGGCATGCTATCAATGAAGTCAAGTTCCACCCCAGAGACCCGAACCTCCTGCTCTCAGCAAGCAAAGATCACGCCCTTAGACTCTGGAATATAATGACAGATGTCTGTATTGCGATATTTGGTGGGGTTGAAGGACACAGAGACGAGGTGCTCAGTGCTGACTTTGATCTCAAAGGTGAAAGGATCATGTCTTGCGGGATGGATCATTCTTTGAAGCTCTGGCGGTTAGATAAGCCGTCAATGCACGAGGCCGTAAAGCAGAGCTATAGTTTTAATCCGCACAGAGCTCTAAGACCATTCAATTCTTTGAAAGAGCATTTTCCTGATTTCTCTACACGGGATATTCACAGGAATTATGTTGATTGTGTCAGGTGGATGGGGGATCTAATCCTGTCTAAGGTAATACCAAGTTTTAATTATTATTTTCATATACATTTTGTTTTATATTGCCCAATTGATAAAGATTGTTACAGAACTTATCACCAGTTACGGAGAGATTAGATTAGATTATTTACTTTACATTACTTTTTTAGTTCAAGATAATACTAGCTAAATACCGTCCGAAGTTTCGGTTTCGGCCAGATTCGGCTAAAAACGGCCGAACCTTTTAGAAAAACCGAAACTCATTGTTAGGGCGTCGCTCGGCTCATCTCGGAAGAATTCGGCGATACGAGCGCGGAGTTCGCTCACACGAGCTCGCTCTTCTAATTTTTACAAGGCCACGTGAGTTTCGGTTTCGGCCGAAATTGAGACCTAGGTTAGTTTTCGGTTTCGGTCTTGCCATAACCATACCAGCCTGCGTAGTTTATTTTAATATATTTCCAGTATCCTAATTGCAAGTAATGTTTATCCACAGTCATGCGAGAACTCAATAATCTGCTGGAAGCCAGGCCGGCTGGAGGACGCGGAGCCGCGCGGCGGCGGCGGCGGCGGGGGGGGCGCGGGCGAGGGGCCGCCCTCCACCGTCACGCTCGTGCACCGCTTCGACTACAAGGAGTGCGAGATCTGGTTCATTCGGTTCGCCGTCGACTATAGCCAGCGGGTGAGTTGCTGTTTTTACCACGCTTTTATTAGTTGTTTCACCTGTTTGTTTGTATTTATGTATGTAAGTGACGCTTTTGGGTTCCATTTTGCCCCACTTTTAGCGAATAAATAAATACTTAATCAATTATAATAAAATAAAAAATAGGATTACAAAAATAGGGAATAGGAATTGTTTATTTTTTAACAAGTATATTTTTTATGCTAAGTTTACCTTTTTATCACAAGTTATGAGTTATGATGCTGGATTGTTAAAGTAATATAATTGTTCACGTCCAGGTGATAGCGCTAGGCAACCAGTGCGGCAAAATAATGGTGTGGGAGCTGGGCAGCGTGGCGGGCGGCTCGCGCGCCTCGCAGCTCGCGCACCCGCGCTGCCAGGCCGCCGTGCGGCAGGTACCTGACGTCACTCGTCACACGCTACACTACACCTACACTCATTCATCATCCACTATACTATAGTGACTATAGATACTGGTCACACATACCAGAGTTGGGTAGCGTGGAAAGTTCATTCCTCATTTCCCTGGATGCTCCCTTACTAACGACTGTACAGTGTTTTTGTCTCCCACAGGTGACGTTTTCTCGCAGCGGCCGCATCCTGGTGGCGTGCTGCGACGACGGCACCATCTGGCGGTGGGACCGAGTTGTTGGAAATAATTAAAAAAAAATATTCTTGTTCATTTTAATGGCTATTCAAATGAACGATTCAGAGCAAGAGCAAGCTCTGCGCTTTGATTGGTCAATTTAATGATCCAAGACCTTGAGTGCCACAATTTAGAGGACCGTAAACCCGAACGCGTCCATACAAAAAGAGAAAACGTTTTTCCACTACTAATTATTTTCCAATCGCAATGAAGTTTTAGTACTAACACTATAAAAAACTAGTTTTGTACGTTTTCCTTTTTTCAAAATTTTTGTGAGAAAAAATTGGTCGGATAAAGTTGTTTGTTTTACGAAACCAATGCATATTCAAAAAAAAGAACGTATAATCCTAGATTATTTAATGCTGAAGCGATGGACATAAAAATCTCATTGTATGGTTGCGATTCGGAGCGCCAGCATGAGTTTTTCTTAATATTTTTGCGTTGCTATACTGTCCTCTAAGTTTTTTGCGTACAAAGATTACTAGACTGTTATTTTATTTTTAAATAGAATTAATTTCATGAATCAAAAACTTTTTTTTTTTGCCAATATTTATTTTTCTTTCAACTAAGTAAATAACAATACTTTCTACAAGACGCTCCGAGACATACACAAGATGGTGAATTACTTACAGTATACAGTATATTAGAAAATAAAAATTAAGTATTCAATTATCCATTAAACAGCCTTTTTTCTTTATCTTTTTAGTTGTAAGTAGGTTCGATAAAGTTTTGCTAATAAATGTTAAATTCTTACCATCTTATACATAACTAGTCAACCCGGCGAACTTCGTACCGCCTAACCTTTTACTATGTTGCTCATGTATTATACTTTTCAACCTTCCTCTTGCATAACTATATCTATTAAACAAAACCGCATCAAAATCCGTTGCATAGTTTTAAAGATTTAAGCATACATAGGGACAGACGCGGGAAGCAACTTTGTTTTATACTATACTAGTCGACCCGGCGAACTTCGTACCGCTTAACCTGTTACTATTTAGTGCATGTATTATACTTATAAACTTTCCTTTTGAATCACTCTATCTATTAAAAAAAACCGCATCAAAATCCGTTACGTATTTTTTAAGATATAAGCATACATAGGGACAGACGCGGGAAGCGACTTCATTTTATACTATGTATTGATATTCAAGATACAGTACATTATAAGTAGCGTTACTGGAGGTCTACTTCTCTGATTTGTTGTATGGTAAATACGTGACATCCAGTCTAAATTGACAGTAGTATGTCAAATAACTAAAATGCTCTTTAACTTTATATGAATAACAGGGTTAAATTATATGAGGTGTAAAAGATTTAAAATTACAAATTATACGAAACATTTTATGTTGCTGTGGCTGTATGTCAAGAAGGCGTATAAAATTATATAAATCACAGAGGCTAAAGTTGTGGTGACTAACATGCACTTAAACATTTTTAGGTTTACCTCACAGTTATTCTAGATGTTAAACAGCTGTTCTAAGCGAGACTAACTAACCTACTACAGTATCTAATCATTCATCTTTAAAGAATGCGTCAAGCGTCAGGTTGCGTGCGTGCTAAGTATATTGTTAGTTGCAAGTACTTTCGGTACGGCGTTGACGGGATTTCAAATGCCTCACACCTCAACAAAATGTTGGTATAGCGTTGCTGAACTCGTCAATTAAACGATTACTCTAAACACCCGAACACTACTTTCACTACCAACTAAGCTATATAATCATGTTTTCGACAACAAACAAACTTATCTGTTTTAAATAGCACTGTTGACAGGTAATTTTATCTAAAACTAACGACAACACAATTTAACATACAAATACGTTTCAATAATTCAGTCTTTAATAAATTCTAATTAAGTAAATAATAAGAATTATATATATTTTTTAATTTCGTTAAATCTCTAGTGATTCGTTTTAAATTAATTTTGTTTTATTAATTTATATTTTATACCTATTACAAAATGTACAAGACCTTTGTTTAGAAACATTGGAACATGGTCTGATTAATTTAATTTATTTCCTAACGAGCTTTCCCGGCTTACTTCGTTACGCCATAGAATATAAGATACTACAAAAGACTTGGCTCTATAGACTATGTTCTTTTGCCTGCCCAGAATGGACTTCATAAAAAAAACAAACAACAACAACAAACCACCTGTCAAAATATGTAAACAACGGAAAAAATATTGCACCTTGGGTTACATTATTTGAGTTTAGGTACTAAGGATCCCTAATTTTTTTGAAAATCTAATATAGCCTATGACACTCGGGGTTAATGTAGCTTCCTACCAGTGAAATAATTTTTCAAATCGGTTCAGTATTTCCGGAGCCTATTCGTTACAAACAAACAAACAAACAAACAAATCTTTCCTCTTTATACTATTGGTATAGATGATTACGATTAACGTTTGACTTAACAATGGAAAATAACTAAATTCTTAAACCTAATTAAGGTACTTCAGGTAAAATAGCAATAAACTAAATTATACAATTAAAAAACATCACAGTTACAAGACATTGAGCTAGCTACAACAGAAACGAAAAGGTTTCTTATTGAATAATCACAATAAATTAGTTAACTTAATATTATAATAAAATATGATTAAATTCACAATCAATTTTATTCATTAAAACTCTCCTAACCTATGCAACTATATTATACGGACCATTTAAAATAGCTGTGTATGGACACAGGGTGTTTGTGGATAGCTAACTAAAATAAGTTTCTCTGCAATTCTGCACTAATAATCTAATGGTAGAGTACTGATGTGCATTACTATTTCATCTTATATTATGATAATATATTGTATTTATAATTATAGAGATTTAGTTAATAATCGACGGATCATTTGTATCAAAATGCTATGTCAAAACTTGTTATGTGTGCATCAATGATTTTTTTTTCTGGAGTGACCATGACCACGCAAATAAATTCTGGAATGATGATGGGGTCAATTGAGATTAGGACTTGATCCCCACCGCTGATTTAAGACAATACCTTTAGATTTCAAGATTTTAATACAACTCATTAGCATTAATAACCCTGGAGTTAATCCGAATCCGACATGGATGTGATTCGTGACCCTCAACACAAAATCTTTCCTATATTAGTATTTACATAAGATTTTAATATAGGATCACTATATTTTTGTTGTTTTACTGGCTCAGGTCAGATATAATAAATTTTACAATTCACTTTTATCAGGTACTGACTAAACATTCTTATGATTCCTCTGCTACATTTTTATAGCTTGCTATTAATAAACAGGTACTTACTGTGTTGTGTGGGGTGATTCGGCAAAATAAAAGGAGTCACGAACCCATCTCGTAGTTTTGTGTGCGGAACGACCGCTGTCTTCAGTAAATAGTGTACATTATATTTTTTTTAAATGATAGCTATTTATATAACCTTATTCTAATATCATCGCGTTTATTGTATTAAACTTTTCCATTTTAGTATAAACTTCACTTCTATCCCGCATGTGCAGCCCATGTTCTCGGTTGTTCACTGGTCATGTCGTGATAAGTGAAGACATCTAAACCTTGCAAGCTTATACGTTCTTTGGTTATTACCAACTTATCTGATAATATTCAATCCCGATTCCCGATGTTACACTACACTTCACTTTATTAAGTTGACTTTTATCCCGCCATATGGACCCCTTTTTGTCGGCTATTTACTGGTCAAGGTTTATCTTAACTTTGCCCGCGTGGACGTTTTTTATTATTAACACCATAATCTGATAGTAACGCCGAATTAATCTTTTATCCCGGTGTTATACATTTTATTCACTTCACTTTATTAAGTTGACTTTTACTCCGTCATCTGGACCCCATGTTGTCGGCTCTTCACTGGTCGTGGTCAGAGCAGTAGTCGTCGACACTGTGAGGGTGTGGCGGTCACCGCACGCGGCCCGAGGGCGAGCGCAGGTGCGAGCGGATGTAGCCTGTGCGGTAGTCGAGCGGGTCCCGTCCGCGGCCCGCGCCGCTGCCACCGCGCTTGCGGCTTCGACTCCATCTAGTTTTTTTTTTGTTGTAAATTAATTAAAATAAAAAGAAATTAAATAATTGCTAAAAATTCTAATCAATAAGGTCGCTAAAATAATTTTTACCTACACGATTATTACACGAGGTTTTTTTAACTACACTGAAACAAAATCGTAAGTATTTATTGAGGAAGCTTTAAATAATCAAATTGTTGTTTAGTTGTTGATTTCAAGGAAAACCTTTTCCTAAGTAACACAGAAGAAACTTTAAATATAGCGATATTTTATTATCTTCAATTTGATTTTGGACAATTTCCAAAAGTAGTCTAATTAATTTCATATGACAAATTCTTACCTCAAAAGCCGCATTATGTAGTCAGGCCAGTTGTCAGGGAACATAACTAGGAAAAATCCAACAGATATCAGAATCATTCCAGCCAACTTCATGCCTTCAAACACTATACCGTATAATAGCACATCCAAAGCTAAAAACAAATAAATTGAGTTACTTAAAAGCATTAAAGGAAAATATTTTGATAAAAAGTGTGTAAAATTATAATTACCTCCCGAAACCGGAATTGCCATCACAAGAGAGAGGGAGATAAAAATGTTGTAAGTTATGAGATTTCCAAACTGATATACCAGATGAAAAACTGAAACAAAAAACCAGAATGAGAAACGTAACAAAATTGGTGCCCAACGTGGGTCTTAGTTAAATCGTAATGTATCGTAAAAGAAAATAACTACGTATGCGCCCTCGGATGAGTATTAAAAGAAAAGTAATATAATGTAACAGTGAATTAAATAATGGCGCCTAAAAATAATAACATAACTTACTAAGAAAAGCTACACTTGCTCCAAGCAAAAGAAACCAGGGCATCCTATGAGATGGAAGCATCTCGGATCCGGACAGATAGAGTGCGAGGCAAACCGGCCACAGAAGCGACGCGTTCACTATTCCAATAATTGAGAAGAACAGAGCTCGCTGGCCTGGGTTTACTTCACCCATTACTTTTCTGCTTAGCACCTGTAAAGATGACGTTATTTTGATATTAGGAAGTCTGAACTTAATTACCTTTAATATCTCGCACTAATTAACAAGTGACCCTAATTATTTGAGTAAATTTAGAGGAGAAAGTGTACTTATAATAAGGATCTAAGTAAATAAGCTTACTCTGAAAATCCCAAATCCAGCAGCTCCAAAAGCGGCCATCACCACACCGCCTAAGGTAGAGTTTCCAGTAATACCATCCATGTACGCTAGCAGAGCGATGCCAGTGTCGCACATAATTGTAGCTACAATCTTTAGGAGAGGTAAAAACCAATTAGACATAAAAAAATAACATTATGATATTATAATAATATACGAGACATATAAACTATACAAAAAAAGGTACTAACTAAGGAAACGTTATAAATAGCCAAGCAATAAAACTAAGAACACTTACCCTAACACCAACAAATTGCTCATGCAGTATAACCCAAGACAGCAGATATATACAGGACACATTTGTTGCAAACAGAGACAGCACGTCAGTTGACAGAAGTATCTTCAATGAATATATAAACATGTACACTGTCACAATCCAGAGCAGACAGAATAGGCTGCAGCGACTCAAGAAACGAGCTGGAATTAATAAATTTGATAAAATGTTATTTTGATAAATGTTGGAAAAAATGGCGCCCAACATAGGTCGACCCAAACAGGCCACTCTTGATCTCTTAATTGTCCAAAAAACAAAACTTGGGAGGTATAATTATAACGTAAGTTAACAAAAGGCGGCGTATTGATACAATTTTTTGCAGTATAATACCATGCCAGTCAACTTGCTTTTTTTACTTGATGATGATGTACTCTTATCCCTTATCAGGGACATAGGGCTCTCAGTAAAGCTGGCCACTTGCTCCTGTCTTGGGAAACCTCCTCCGTCTCACCACACGACGATGCGTTTTTCTAAACTTACCAAACGTAAATCCTTTTTCTCGAAAGTCTCGGAAAGCGTCAGAGAGTATATCAGACGATGTTTTACACTTGTTGTTAATAAGCATCACCATAATATAGAGTGGATAAAAGAATATCAGCCAGTTTGTGATAAACCAGGTAGTAAAGAATGGAGCATTGTAGAGATGCTGAAAGAGAAAGTCAAATATTAAATTTTACACATTTTATATAGCTTATAATATGTAAGACCTAACTCAGACCAAAATTTTTAAAAGGAAAATACATACATGACTCCGATTTTTAGAAGTAATATTTGTGTAAGCCACAGCAGAAGCTTCTGTGGCAATGACATGAATACCACTTAATGGATACTCCTGGATGTACATGTACTTGATGCAGTGTGTCCCTGTTACTAGAGAGACGGTAAGAATGCAGGTCACGCATATCCCATAGTATATCTAAAATGCACATAAATAATAATGTAACTGTAAATTATCTTCATGAGTTTTATTAAGGAAAAGTGAGCCAATAATTGTAGATTTTAACATTATTTTTACTATAATAGTAAGAAAAATATTTAAGTACTTACTTAAGCTGTGATTGTGAAATCTAGCGCTATCATTCTGGAGATTTTCTTACCTTCAAAGCTGTTCTTGAGAAACATGACTGTGGGCATTTATTCTCGCGCACCTGCCTTTCCTCATCCTGGCTGCTAGCTGCTGATTCGCTATAGGCTTGCTGAAGCGATGGCTGGTTCGTGAAGGGGGGCGCGGAAGAAACCGAAGTTTGAGGTGTCAATGGGGCACGCGGGCTAAGCGGCGTTGGTGGCCCATTAGGTCGCTCCCCGCCGCCGCCCCGGTCAGCCTCCACCTCTTCGCTCGTGATGATGACGGATGGAGCCCGAACGCGCTTCGGGTGAAATATCGTCGGCAGGTCACCGTCCCTTGCCATGTTGCTAGGTAACACTATGGTTGCATTGCAAACAGGAAGATATTGAATGCGAAATGTTGTTTTTTTCCAATATAAGAGTAGGTACCTCAGAGTACTAATATTTACCTTTATAAAGATATTTATCTAACTAAGTATGTACTTGATTAGAAATATAAGAACAGTGTGATGTTGAATAATAGCAAAAGCAAAAAATCGCATTGCGATCAATAATAATATTTTGATTGCACTGCACACACACTTAAACTACATTACTTACTTACATTAATTTAATTTATATTATAATTACTCATGTTTGAGACAACATTTGAAGCTATAGCCTATTTTTAGGTCTAACCACCAAACAATTTTATTACGCATAGTAAAATGGATCAAAGTGACCCATATTTAGAAAAGTTAAAAAATATTTCTCATTTATTTATTTTTCAGAGCAGAGGCAGGCAGGGCGAAGACCGGACGGACTGGCCGGACCCGCCGGACCGAACGGAACGGTGAACGAACTGCAAAGTGAACTATAGTCTATGGTCATTCTATACATCTTCCATTCAACACAGGTTCACCGTTCACCGTTCATTTTTTATTTGTAGGTTGGCTATATCTTAATTTCATTCCACTTTATCCGCACACTCACAAATGAAAAAATATTACATAGGTCAAACCGGTCTAACCCGTTCTACTTTGTCTATGGGTCTAACAAATCAATACCTAGCTATATCAATATCAATACATAGTACAGTGGCGGACACGATCGGCGTAACACTTCCGGTTTTTATGTATTGCAAAATAGCTCTTGTTCTTTGGTAATACAGTCTAGGGCTGACGAAACCATAGACAAATCTGTTACGGCCTCCTAGTCCGTGACTGTACAAAATAAAGTCGCTTCCCGCGTCTGTCCCTATGTACCTATGCTTATATCTTTAAAACAATGCAACGGATTTTAATGAAGTTTTTTTTTATAGATAGAGTCATTCAAGAGGAAGGTTTATAAGTATAAAACATGCGCAACATAGCAATAGGTTAGGCGGTACGAAGTTCGCCGGGTCGACTAGTATTATATATGTCGTAGTAAGATTTGATAATGGGTTTGTACAGTCACGGACTAGGAGGCCGTAACAGATTTGTCTATGGTTTCGTCAGCCCTAGACTGTATTACCAAAGAACAAGAGCTATTTTGCAATACAGAAAAACCGGAAGTGTTACGCCGATCGTGTCCGCCACTGTACATACACGGAAAACTTTTTGTAGATGACGCTCTATATGTTCACAACCCATAACAAACAAGTGAAATACAATAACAAGGCATTTTTTGTGTTTTCCGACTTTATTTTGCATTGTATTGTATTGTATCGTACGGAACGTAGAAGAAAACATATTTGCAAGAAGAAATTAATGACTGAGAAGGCTTTTTACGTGACATAAACGCGAACTTCGTGAGCAAATAAACAAGTAAACTTTAGTTAATGTTAGCTAGGACTATTTGCTTATCATTATCTCAAGTTCACATCTATATATATGTCACCGGAAAATAACAAAAACCGTAAATTTATAAATTTTCTAGGAAATTTATAAACTTTCGTAGGATTCTAAACGAGAGATAAATTGTATTATTTTACGCCTACATTTTCGTAAATTGATAAACTTACTAAACTCACTCGTAAAATAATAAGTAACCAATAACCAAACTCCATGTATGATGAAATTGAAATTTACCACAGAGCTACGAAAGTTTTATGGTAGCCATGACCAAAATGTTTTATTTTTGTAGAGTGAAATAGGGAACCCCCTACTAGGTAGGTAGGTACCTATAATACAAGGTTCCTTTTTGTATTATATGTGTCACCGTTATATTGCGAAATACGTTAATGTGCACTTTACCGGGCAATGTGCACATTAACTGTTTAGGTCAGTTAATGTGCGAAATTTTATGTGAAATATGGGGTATCCACACTTTAACATGAACTAGTTAGTTGCGTATTACCGGATGTCTCGCTGATCAAGTGCGGAAAACAGGAAACTCCGACCGAAAATTCAAATCTAGGGCAAAATTGTAGGTTAGGTTAGGTTTGGCTTGTGAATCTTGTGATCTTTAACTAGCGTAGCGAGCTACTCTGATTGGCTAGATTACTGCTTGCTGATAAACTCTTAATCTGATTGGTTCGTTGAAATATCCTTTGACATCTACAGAGAACCAATCAGAATAAGAGTTTACCAGCAAGCAATCATCTAGCCAATCAGAGTTATGGCAGGTTACAAATTTTTCAAAGCAAGCTCTTTCCTAAGAATTTCGGGTGAATAAATAATGAAGCCAGAACTATAATAATTACTGTGTGTGTGTGTAAAAAGTCGCTTGAATGCGCAATACACAGACCGTCTACGTGTTGCGTGTTGTGGCGCGGTTCTATTCAAATGTGTTTTTAGGCTTATAAAATGTATGAAACCGAACGATACGCTTTTGTCGCGTCTTGATCGCGCTCGCCGCGCTACAATACACCCACAGAACAGAACACAACACAGTAATATAGTTCCGGCTTTATTACTGTTTTCTCTATGAATAAACGAGTCATCATAGTATTTTTTTTTTGTCTTTAATCTTAATTTTGTCTATGCCTGGAATGCGCATTTTTGTTCACAGATGGCACAACGGAAATTAGTTCCTATGTTCTTCGCCAGAGGGAGATAATTGGTTAGCCTACTTGAAGCATCCGGGAACCTCGCTAGTGAAGTAGACATGGCGGGTATCAACCTGGATAAATGACGAAATAAAATTTGTTTGCTTCTGAAAAACGTGTTAATTTCTTAAAGAAGTGTTGATACTCAAAGACAATAAGTTTTATTGTATTAGGACAAACATGCAGAATGTTGGACAGTCTGAAAACCGAAATATCGATAAGGTGAATGTGCAAATTGATGTGGTAAAATCGTCCACTCCTCAAAGTTCATCATCGAGTCCGGCCAAATCTGAAACGGAAACCTACTCAGGAGCGCCTGCCAAATACATGACGGACTCATCAGAAAGCGAGGATGACTCCGTGTCTGAGGTAAAACGTGTTTTGTTTCTGGAGGAGGCGGTTGCAGGAATGTGACTGTACCGCTCCTCTGCGTGCTGAAAGGGACATCTTGTGCATATATCATCGAGAAATTACTGTTTTTATTCGTGTAGTGTCTTCTGCGACTTCTTTTATGATATGAAAGTAAGAATTAACATCGAAATATCTTCTTTTCATTCGCAATACCGACAGTGTAGCTAGTCTGCCAATTATTCTGTAAAACGTCAGAAAGTCGTAAGTACGTACCTACGTATTTGTTCATGGTGATAACATACAAAAATTTTGTACCCAACAATTTCTCAAATAAATTGAAATTGATTGTTTGATAAAGTGTCAAGGCACTTGTCACTTGGGTTTGTTGGACCCTCAGTCCAGCCACACAGCTGAGCTAACCAAACTTTACCAATCACATAAAATGCGCGAAATTTTGTAGTTTTCTAACTGAAAATGCTTTGTGGTAAGAGTGAATGCCATACCAGTAGTAGAACTTATTGCCACTACTGGAAGATGAATGGCACTAACATGCCACTTTGGGGATGCTGATGCCACAAATTACTAAAAGATGGTTACTATGGAATTACAAGGACCATTGACATATTGTTCCATTTACCTTAACAGCTTCCTGATTTCAGTTCCTTATTTTCTCTGGTTGATTTTTATAGATCTTGCTGGCTTGTTTGTGCCTTAGCAGGCCAGACCTGTTGGTAAGTCGAAGACAAGATTATCCTGTGTTGGACGCTTCGCCAACATCAATTGCAGTAACAGTTGAGTGACTCGCACTTTAACCACCATGTAATGTGTGTGCAGTGGACAACAAAAACTGTGACTTAAATTAATACCTACTGTTTACTTTTATATTTATCAATGTTGAATGGTCCTTGTGATTATAACAAAGCATTTTGGTGGATTTTGATGTTATTTTACTTAAACCACTAACCTGTCTAATTGTGTGTTTGCGTTAACATATTTATTGGCAGCCTTTTGACTTTTGTATTCCAAAATAATACCAAAATTATAACCTATAATTATTTTATTTTAAGATCAGGTTTATTCAGCTCCAAGTAGAAATTATTCAATTTGCATTTGGGATTAATGCAGCAGTGTAAGTTTGAAGTTTAAACAGTTCCCACTGGAATAAGAATTTATTCCATTATTCAATGCTCGCTCATAACTTATGTTTGTGTGGTTTTGAAGTGGACACTTGCTGGATTAACTACTTTAACTAGCTTTTGCCTGCAGTTTCACCTGCAATTTATCAAATTTTATATAATTGTCAGATTTGACAAAAACATCTCATGAGCTTCCTAATGTCAAGGTTTTATAAAAAGAGACCACATTAAATTTTCTTAAGGCATGTGTCTCAGTATCAAATTGTTTTTATACCAAAAATTTCCAAATGGCTTTGACTAAAGATTGTTATCATTGGTTCACAGGCGGAGATGGAAGAAGAAGGTGCTGCGGCAGACTCATCAAAGTTCCTCCTGTCCCATGACGACCCTGAACGGGCCGTTGACCCCGAGATGCAGGCCAGGCTTGAAGCTCTCTTAGAGGCTGCAGGTATGTGGATTCTTTATTATTGATAATTTATTTGAAGCTAAACTACCGATACAGAGTCTTTGGCTTAGATATAGGAGTACTTTTTTTATTTATTATACACTAGCTGAACTGGCAAGATTTATACAACCTTATGGACAACATTAAAACATCCTCTCAAGAAGTTTATATTTTGATATATAAATTAACAATTTATTTTCGTAGTTATGTACAGTGGCGGTCTAGGACGGCGTAACAGATTTATCTATGGTCTCGTGCGCCCGAGACTTTATGTAAATTAAAACATTTTAAATACCTACTAAATTTAAATCAATAATAAATAAACATATACCTAATCTCACAAAAACAACTTTACTTGTAAATGCACCTAACTTTTATAAATAAAGGGTTATTATGACCTATGTTGTGATATTGTTGGTATTTTTTTAATAAAAGCTGTGTTGTAAGTGTATGATGAGTCACGGTTTGTTTTCGATGGACCCTTTATTAATAATTTAGTTATGATAGCGACATTTAATATGCATTCTATAGTGCTTTGTTCAGACACAAAAAATGTAGAAAAAGTAATAAACTACTTCTTCGTTAATATTTTCTCACTGACCTATACCAAATACATAATAGACACGGCCAGTTCTGCCACGCGGTAGACATACAACAGTTCCAACTTGTGGCTATAATTTACTGAACAGCTAGCAGAATATACTCGATAACTAATTATGGGTGGTGTAAGTAAGTACAAATTTAAACCACAATTTCAAGTCTCATGCACACAATCAAAAACAGAGCAATGCTCTATGAGCAGTTTATAATTTTTGCACTTGTTTGTTAAGAGGCATATTGAGGTATTGATATTGAGGTACTTACTATATTTTTTAATTAATATTTTGTGTTAAGTTTAAGAGGCATAGCACAGCTAAAGTAGCGCCACCCGAGAAAAAAATAAATATCTTCTAAACTAAGGCAAATATCAAAAATGTGAAACAGCTTTCCCCTAGATAATTCAGCCTAGTATTTTTAGGGCATTGTTGTATAGCTTTTAGGATAAAGACCACAGGAAGAAACTGATTGTTGCTAAAAACGGCCACTTTTGGCAACAATCAGTTTACAAAACAACCTAAAAGCTATACAACAATGCCCTAAAAATACTAGGCTGAATTATCTAGGGGAATGCTGTTTCACATTTTTGATATTTACCTTAGTTTAGAAGATATTTTTTTTTCTCGAGTGGCGCTAATTTAGCTGTGCTATGGCTCTTAAGTACTATTTGCATTGGGGTTATTCTGTAATGATAGTGTAAGTTATGCTATAAATAAATAAAATTTTGCAAGTTTTATGAAAATCGGTTCAGCAGTTTTAGAGTTCCTCTCCCAAAGAGTAATTGCGTGGGCAGAGCTGCGGGCAAATGCTAAATCATACAAAATTTTTTTTTGCGTGTGACGCTACTTTAGCTGTGCTAGCTATGTCTCTTAAAGGCATCGCTAGTACAAGTTTTTTGAGGGCCATGTTTGATTCAAAAACTATGTAGTTCATGCTTTTCCGAGTATTTTTTTAATCAATATATATAAAACTCTTCCGTTACTGACTGACTGACTGACAGACAACGCAGAGCCGAAACTACTGGGCGTAGCGGGCTGAAATTTTGCATGTAGGTTCCTTAGGGAGTGTAGGTGAGCACTAAGAAGGGATTTCCTGAAATTCCCACGGGAACGGGAAAAAACGGGAATTTTATGTTTATGAGAAATCTGCGCGGGAAAAACCGCGGGACAGCCTCTAGTTTATCATATTTTTATTATTATTTTTTTTATTTAATGGACTTGACTCCACTTCGGTGGAGTATTTTGCCAATGTCAAGTTCACAAATTAGCATAAAAGGGTGGGCTTAAAGCCCGGCAACGTTGTACGGTTATTAATGTTTATTGGATTATTGTTTTAAAGCCCGCTAACAAAACACGTGGTTTCGGAACCAACGTTAAAACAATAATCCTAATTTATCATAGTATTTATTAATTTTTTCGTGAGTGCAAGCACGGCTGGCCTATCAATTTATACTTGGTTCTATTTTGTATTTAATTCTAATGTAAAGCCATTGCAAATATTTACTTGTGAAGTTACACAGTTAGACGACTAAACGATGCATACTCCGCTTGACCCCAAGATTCAAGCAAAAAGGACGTCATACATGGGAGCTATCTGGATGTCTCTCTCGCTCGTAACGCGGTAGTTTCACGCTTAATAGAATGACCTTATACTTTAAAAAAATATATTTATTATTACCCTATTTTCTTTGCTGGGCCAAAATTGCTTATCAATTTTTTAATTTTTTGTTTTTTATTGTTACCGACCGTGTAAAAAACGTTGCATTTCTCCACTTACCTACTAACTCTTAATAATAATAACACATCACACTCAAAGCCCCTAACTAGGAAGAACCTGTATCTAGGGTGCCCGAAACATATACAAAGACGAACATTACACCCAGAGCGGGAAGGAAACTAACATCGATATTCATCATAGGTATCAATATTCGCCCCGCCGGGAATCGAACCCAGGTGCACCCGCGTCTCAGTCCGCACCACTGCCAACTGAGCTACAGAGCTGTCAAATATGTACTCTTAATATTTACAGATTACAAATTTTAACTAGACATGCAAATTTTAAACTGATTTGTGTAAGCGGCGCGATTATCACGAACGCCAACGATCGGTCCCGCGAAAGTGATCCGTTTGTTGCGAAATTAAACTCTTCTGTCTTTAGTAATAAAAGTTTTTGTATTGATTTCCCACGGGACTTGTTGCGTTGTGAAGTTTGTACGAAACTTTACCAGTCAGCTCAATTGTCATGAAATGATTGCATTCCATACTCTCACTGACAAACAGCTCGATGGAATTAATTAGCCGTTGCGTTAATGCTCACGGATGGTAGTTCATTTTCATTGCATCTGTTGTTTTGTTTTTATATGTGTTTCGTTTGTCTATAATATTACAAAGCCGAAAGAATTAAACTTTCGACTTGCCTATGACCGTAGCTTCGTACAAACACGGGTTTGTGTGACGCGATACTAGCGCCACTTCCAATAAATAATTAATAGGTATCTTCTAAACCATGGCCGAAATAAAAAATATGCGTCTTAAGAATCTATGTTCTTAGGGAATTGATGTACCTACTTACTTACTATATTTTAAAATCAATATTTTGTGTTAAGTTATTGTATTGGGGTTATTCTGTAACGATAGTGTAAGTTATGCTATAAATAAATAAATAAAATGTTGCAAGTTTTATTAAAATCTGTTCAGCAGTTTTAGAGTTCCTTTCCTAAAGAGTAATTGCGTGGGCGAAGCCGCAGGCAAAAGCTAAATCATACATGGTTTTTATCGTTGAGGACAATTTAACACACGGTAGGCATGATAAAACTGAAAAATAAACCATGCTCACTTGATGTCCTTCGAAAGTATTTTGTAAAAAAAACTAAAAATTACGTGTACAGTGGCGGTCTAGGACGGCGTAACAGAATTGTCTATGGTGTCGTGCGCCCTTGACTGTAATACCAAAGAACAATATCTATTTTGCAATACAGAAACACCAGCAGTGTTACGCCGTCCCAGACCGCCTGCGCGCTTAGCTATTTTTTTCTTGCAGCACTTCTATAATAGAGGTATGTACAAATTAAACGTGTACAACACAGTCAACTTAATCGAAAATCAGATCAGTAATTAATCAGACCATTTCTTTGAGTTAATCTTAAAAATATGAACAGTTAACGCACACATTTACTAACTTTACAAAAGGAATGTATTTGTATGTTCCAAATAAGATAGTTCAACGACCTCGTAATTATCGAAACTGTCCGTGCGAGTTTAGAACTTATCATAATAACAGCTCTTCTATCGATCCGCCATAGGAAAGGCTTGCGAACGCTAAACCGCTCGTACGTATCGTATGTAACCTAAAATTTGTTTATTTATTATTTTACTTTTTTAGAATGTTATCCTGAAATTGTTATCTTATCTTACGGCGCATAAGATTCAAATCAATCTTTCGTAGCTACAGAAACTACACAACACATTAAACTATAAAAATACAACGGTAGTACTTGAACCTTTTAATTCCCGTTACTCTAAAGTAAAATAGGAAAACAATACTATATTAAGTATGTAATAGATTTTAAGTAGCCACCCACGTGGCTCCTATATTCCGCAGTTGTAGTTAGTACCACCTTGCCGTCCTTAATGGGCCTTGAGCTCCCATAACTTCCCTTTTGGTTTGACACGTAGCATGCATGCTGGCAACTCTGGCCTGTCCACTTCCACTCAGCTAGGTTCGATGAATGAGTTAAATGACGCTACGGGTATAGCGGTGCAAGTTCATAAGAGAAGCGAGGGCCCATGCAATTTTTTTTTTTTTTTTGGGACGCGTTACATACCTTGTTACACGTTAATTAGTTTAAGAATGACCCTTTAAAATTAATAGATTCCTTACTAATTATACAGTTTATTTTAGTTATAAAAAAAACTATATCCTTTTAAAAACCTAAAAGTATAAAAAAGTAAGTAATAGAGTAATCACACTAATTAATTTAATTAATACCCGCTATCCTCTTGTGACTAGGGATGGTGTGACGTCACACTCCTAGCGCACCGCTCATACACGGCTGTAGACAACTGGTATTTTATTTACATAACCATACTTAATGAGATAACGTGCTTTAGGAACACTTTCGCCTTGCACTTCCCTATAGGATCTTTAAAAAAAATACAGGTGCAAAAATTGATTGCATAAAATAATAACATTAAGGTGGTAACTCTCGCTATGTCGCGAAATTCAAATTTTTTCGTGTTTTTTATTTATTCTGGCGAAAGTTTACATATTTTTAAAAGTTTCAATGAATTCGCGTATGTAAAAAACCATTTGCCACATTGTAATACAACGTTTTTAGAAGACAGACCTACTGATTTTGTGCCTAAGGACATAAAGGCCAAAAATCAAGTTAGGTCCTTAGACACAAAATTAGTAGGTCTGTCTTCGAAAAACGTTGTATTACAATGTGGCAAATGGTTTTTTACATACGCGAATTCATTAAAACTTTATTAAAAATGAATACTTTCGCCACAATAAATAAAAAACACGAAAAAATTTGAATTTCGCGCCATACCGTGACTTACCGCCTTAAGTATGTTTATGCTTGCATAAGGCGATACTTACATGATTTTCAGTTATTTCCCAGATCCTAGCTAGAAGAGCTTCGCAAACATTACACATAGAATGTGCCGTCGATTTCCGTGAGATTTCAACTTTTAACAAATCTGCAATCTTCTAAATAGTAATATAATCAATATATATAAAACTCTTCCGTTACTGACTGACTGACTGACTGACTGACTGACTGACAGACAACGCAGAGCCGAAACCACTGGGGGTAGAAAGCTGAAAATTGGCACGGGGGTTCCTTGGGTAGTGTAGGTGAGCACTAAGAAGGGATTTCCCGAAATTCCCACGGGAACGGGAAAAAACGGGAATTTTGTGTTTATGAGAAATATGCGCGGGAAAAACCGCGGGGCAGCCTCTAGTATAATATATAACACATCACACTCAGAGCCCCTAACTAAGAAGAACCTGTACCTAGGGTGCCCGAAACACACACAGAGACGAACATCACACCCAAACCGGAAACAAACATCGATATTCATCATATCAATATTCGCCCCGCCCGCGAATCGAACCCGGGTGCACACGCTTACTCAGTCCACATCACTGCCAACTGAGCCACGGAGCAGTCTTCCAGTTTAATATAAGGTTGCCAACCAACCCTTAATAATAAAGTGATACTATGGAGTATAATTAAGTGGTGTGCTCAAAACACAAAAGTCAATCACAAAAAAAAACAACCCAAGAAGCAAACATCGATATTCATCCTACAGGTCGTCCGAGCGATGACCTTGGTTGCGCAGTAGTGTTGTAGCAAATGGATCCCTATTGCAATGAAATTATTACATGCACAGTGCCGTCGACTTTTGATAGCCTTCACTCAGGAATCTCCTCAGGCTTCGTAAAGAGAACTGATCTGTTAACAACAATGTTAGTCCTAGACGGAAATCGAACCTACCTTTGATTTGTCGTGTTCGTGCCAACTACTGCAAAATAAGTAATTGCCCGCTACGGGTTTGCTCGCCACCCTTCGCCACCCCATGTTTTTCTATTTTTTTTCGATTTAATTAATTATCTATTTATTGTGATATATAGGCATAGCCTGTGTTCGTCTGTCCTGATCCTGAAGCACTACACATTGGGATCAGTAGTTCCGTTAATACGTTCAAAAACTTGAAATTTTTTCCTCGTTATGGTATGGAGTATAGGTTGAAGACAATGTTTATAAATTATAAAATAGTTTTTTTCCGCAAGGTTCAATGAAACAGTATAATCTCTGCCTTCAAGTGATATAAGAAAATTACCGCCTTCCATTCTATTTGCGCTGCTACGTAGTGTTCAATTCAAAGGTGTACATAGCTAAGCTTAGCTTGGCATTTTGAAAGGTTGTAGAAATGGTACCTACATAATAGGCCTTTCAAAAGTTTTATTTTGTCCGGATAAAGATTATGTATGACAAGCGAATAATATATTGACGTCACCAGCACGGAAAACTGCTGCGAAGCCCGGCTCAGGCGCGATCAAAATTCGTGTAAATAATGTAGAATGGGATTGGTTTAAATTAAACATAAAGCAGGATTAACGGAAAGCAATTATAATATGTAGTTCCAAAGTATCAGTGTTAGCTCAAGGAGCGTTGGTATCTATTGAAATAAATAGAAACAAAAACACTGATCAGAATTATCTAATAATAGATACAACACCCCTCTTCGTTCCAGAGGTTTACATCAAGAAGTACTCCCGCATCATTCAAATTAAATAGGCAACCAATAACTGCACTGATTATACTATTCTGTGAATACATAAAATAAATCACATTTGTAAAACGCGAACTGCGGGCGAAGGTCTTTGTCGAATGACAATACAATATACTATCAATTAACATATAGCGCGCAGTGCTTTTTACTTCGTTTTAGTGTCGGTTCCCGGTAAAGTTGGTGCCATGTTTGGCCAACGCCCCGCGCGCGCGGCCAACCCCGAATGCAGACTCTAAATAATTTAGGCGTACGTAGTAAGGTCATGAAAAAGGAACTTTCTGTCTCAATGTGTTTAACACGCTATGTCTGTTTTATCAGTGCATTATATAATACCTTTTTAGCCACACACAGCACAGCCCTGTAATTTTGTGAATTAGTATAAAACTTATGATAATAAAGTTAAGGTATTTTTCTGCATGGTAAGTTGTGCGGCGCATGCTGTCTAAACCTTTCTCGTTCAGTAGTATACCAAACACCCTTGAGAATAAAATAAAACGCTACATGGAATGCAGATAAACTTTACTAATATTATTACTATATAGAACCTGCAAATATACTAGAGTCACACAACGCACATGCCGGTAACGGTAGAGTATAGGCAAAACGCTTCAGCGCCATCCATTTTCAGGGCTGGTTGCTTCGGCAGGTGAGTTGTTACACACTCCTTAGCGGATTCCGACTTCCATGGCCACCGTCCTGCTGTCATGAGCGACCAACGCCTTTCATGGTGTCCCATGAGCGTTTCTTAGGCGCCTTAACACTACGTTTGGTTCATCCCACAGCGCCAGTTCTGCTTACCAAAATTGGCCCACTTGGCACCGTCATCAGATCTCCGGCTTCATCGTTCGAGTAAGCCGGAGTTCTCACCCATTTAAAGTTTGAGAATAGGTTGAAGTCGTTTCGGCCCCAATGCCTCTAATCATTCGCTTTACCGGATGAGACTGTTGCACATCGACGCCAGCTATCCTGAGGGAAACTTCGGACGGAACCAGCTACTAGATGGTTCGATTAGTCTTTCGCCCCTATACCCAGTTCCGACGATCGATTTGCACGTCAGAATCGCTACGGTCCTCCATCAGGGTTTCCCCTGACTTCGACCTGACCAGGCATAGTTCACCATCTTTCGGGTCCCAGCATCTGTGCTCAGAGCGCGCCTGCATTCACAGATTGGAAACGAGACGCCTCGGGAGTGCGAGCGGCAGGCCGAGACCGACCGCCATCTTCCCTGAGCGCTCGCAGAGCGAGCGCCTTCACTTTCGTTGTGCCTTTCAGTTTTCTAATCTCTATGACTCGCACACATGCTAGACTCCTTGGTCCGTGTTTCAAGACGGGTCCTGCGAGTGCCCGAAACTGAATCATCGCAGACCGAGACGCGCACCGTCCGAGACGAAACGGCAGCCACAAGACAGACGCCGCACAGCCGAGAGCCGCCTCGCGGCAGGCCAACGGCTGTGAGACGCCTTGCGTCGTGCCGGACGCGCAGAGGCGCGTGCGCGTTTCCAATATCTATACCGTCCGACAGCGGGCCGGCAACCGACGCGGTCCAGCCGCCCATCACTGGGCGGCTGGGCTCCCGCGCGGCGCTTAGGTCCGCATCGAACGGGTCGCGATGTCTTACTGAGGGAGAAGTGCACGCCGTCCACGGGCGCTGCCGACGCCCCCCGTGCCGGCAGCCGAGGCGGCCAGCATCGAAGGGGCGCACGGCGCTCCGCGGAGTGACGCTTTTTCTGCTTTTTAGTCTTTTCGCAATTGCACTGCACTAGGAAGGACTACTACTGTCTTAAAAAAATGCACTCATCATAACAATATGCATTAAGTACGCCCGAATTCTTTCTTCCTAATATGGTGTGTTTAGTTCATATTACAATTTACCCCAGCTTCAAACTCAATGATGTTTAAGTACAATAACACAATGACTCAACCACATATTATTTCTATAATAACTTAAATTTCTAAAAAAAAAATACATTCAATAGTGACGGTAAAATGCACACAGCTACAAAATAAAACTATATTATGTGAAAAACTAAGCATTGTCATTGATAAGTGGAACATGCGTTATTATCGGATCGTTTCGTTGCTAATGCGTCGGCGCGTCCACTTTCGCCCGATTCGCGCATAGACACGAGACTGTCATTCAATTTATTGTCCTAGTTCAAAATTACACGATCCGAGACTTGAAATACTATTACTTTTTGTTTTGTCAGTAAGATATACGGTTCAGCTTTCTTGGTCACCAATTTAAACAGTAAAACCTATGTTGACGTACCTAAGTTAAACAAAGCGGTACTTTTTAACTTGCATATTCGATTCGATGCGCAAGTGAACCGAACACATAAAAAAGTTACTAACTGGATTATTATCGTTTGTGATGACTCTTTATCTTCATTGAGAGGGCTTTCATGTTTTATATCATCAAAAAAAAGTTATAAAAGTTTGTTTAAATGAGGATAGATTTTCAATATTATGTGTTGGCTAACTTTTAAGCTATTATAATGCAAGGAAACAACTAAGCAGCTAAAAACTGTCATATGCAACTTCCTTCTGCCGATGATCCGCTAAAGCAATGCTATAGCTCTGTCTCAAATTTTAGAATCGGGCTCTTGTTATCATTATCTCAACCGTGAGATCTCCATTGCTGGTCAAAGGCCTCCCCGTCTCTTGTACTCCGCAACCTTCACCACCAGTTCGGGTGACTGACTATTCTGCCACTAAAAACCACCCCACTTATCGTCCTACTCGAGTCTTCCCGGTCACAACTAATGAGCATTGATTACATTATCCCAATTTTCATCCTGCAGGTATCGGCAAGCTCTCAGGGGAGGGCAAACACCTGGCCGACCCTGAGGTCCTGCGGAGGCTGACGTCATCGGTGTCGTGCGCACTGGACGAGGCCGCCGCGGCGCTCACGCGCATGCGCAGCGACCAGCCGCCCGCGCACCACCGCCACCACCACCAGGACAAGCCGTGAGTTCCAGACTTAACTTATTTGTATAGCCCAATTAAAATAAACTTATAGGCAAAGCCCTTTGTTAATTTAACTGAAATACCATTAAACATTTAAATAAAAAAACATTAGGAATTCCTTAGACGTGTGAATGTACCCTTACAGTAGCGGAAACAGCCCATACAGCATCACTGTCAATTCTAATAAACCCGCTTCGTCGAGGTGTCGGTCGCCACGTAATCTAAGACAGGCCATAGGTGGAAATAAAATTGCTACTCCATGCGTAATCGAATCTCGATCTTTCCTTTTACGACAAACAAGTCATAAATATTTTCACCGACAGTCCAGCTTGTTTACAGGAAATGTAAATCAATATTCTATGAAAACCTTCGTTTAAATTCAATAGAAATTCATAAAATACAGCACGCTCTATTATTAGCCCCAATCGTGATGAATATCCGAGATTTAGTCGGCGCGTTCGATTCTCTCGTTTAGTACTCGATTGAGTCTTCGATTCTCGACTGCTATCCGATCGAGGACGTTCGCTCGACGATGATGTTTTGAAGCTTTGATCTTATCTGAATTTCTAACCAGCCAGCTAGTTTGACTTGCAAGTTTTTGAATGGAGAGTTTTGATATTGTTTTGTTTTTAGAACGCAATGCGGTTCAACGGCGACCGGTACAACGGGTCCGGCGGTCACCTCCACAGTGGGCGCAGACGGAGCGCCGTCCCTTGCCGAAGCTTGCTCGGACGGGGACGTGGGCACGGTGCGGAAACTCCTTACCGAGGGCCGGTCGGTGCACGAGACCACGGAGGAGGGTGAATCGTTGCTCTCCCTGGCCTGCTCGGCGGGCTACTATGAACTGGCACAGGTGCTGCTTGCTATGCATGCCAGTGTCGAGGATCGTGGTATCAAGGTATTATTGCATTAATCCTTTATATGTTACTATATTAGGGCATGAATTTTGGATTCGGCCGAATATCTTTTACACCAGTAATTACCTAATTCTGATGAACCCTCATTCAGTGCTACCGGTTGAATATATAAACATAGTTGTCAACTTGTATTAACTTCACTTGAAAAAACAAAATTGTTGTGGAAAGTCGTCATTTAATAAATTCTATCTTGAATAACTAAATTCTGGTCTTTTGCTCATAACCAATTAGGTTATGGGCCCAGCACGCTTCTACAATGACTGTTACGCGAGAGCATAGATTTGAGATTGTAAATAGGTATAAGAAAGAAAAATACGAAGAGAAGTAATATTTGCCTATTCGATATTGTGTTTGTCTGTCGCTCTCGCAAACAAAGATGAATTATGTAAAAAAGTAAGAAAGTTGTGGCGAGCACTGCTTTAACCTCTAATAATAATATGTTAGGGCGACTGCACACCGCTGATGGAGGCGGCGAGCGTGGGCCACGTGGACATCGTGCGGCTGCTGATCGCGCACGGCGCCGACGTCAACGCCGTGTCGGGGTCCGGCAACACGCCGCTCATGTACGCGTGCGCGGGCGGCCACGAGGAGTGCGTGCGCGCGCTGCTCGAGAGCGGCGCCAACGTCGAGGAGCACAACGAGAACGGACACACGCCGCTCATGGAGGTACCACTGTGTAGGATGAGGCTGACCGCTGACATAGAGACCAATCTGATTTCCGGTAGTATCTAGGCCATTCTGTGGTATTTTCTGATCCTTTGAAAAAATGTATAGGGTTACGCGTTGACGTATCTTTATAATGAATGAATTGGCCGTTACTCTGGGATACGCTGGATTCAATTACCGGGCGATTTTTATAGTGGACACCTAGTTTTTATAGGCTAAATAAAATAAAACCATTATTCCTAGTTAAGATAATTTCGATAGTAGTCAATTAAATTGTTAATTACTTACCCTAACAAAACCTTACAAAGAAACGAGAAATCCTTATGTCTGCACAATTATTCTCAACACTAAGTTGCTCCAGTCGAAATTCTTCTAAATTTAACACCAATCTCCCTTCAACAGGCCGCATCAGCAGGCCACGTGGGCGTAGCTAAGATCCTACTCGAGCACGGAGCCGGAATCAACACCCACTCGAACGAGTTCAAAGAGTCCGCCCTCACGCTAGCTTGCTACAAGGGGCACCTGGACATGGTCCGGTTCCTGCTCGCGGCCGGGGCGGACCGGGAACACAAGACGGACGAGATGCACACCGCGCTCATGGAGGCTAGCATGGACGGACACGTCGAGGTCGCCAGGCTGCTGCTGGACTCTGGGGCGCAGGTACGTTCATGCTGCACAGCAACGCGTCAACTAGATTTGATTAGCTTAATGCCAACAACGTGGAAGTAAGCAGGAGGACGAGATGAAAACCGCTCTCATTGAGCCTAGCAAAAACCGGCATGGGGAGGTAGTCAGACTGCTTTTTGACTCTAGGGCGTAGGTACGTTCATTACTACAGAAGGCTAAACTGGATTTGGTTAGATTTTTCACAGCAATTGGGACCACTTAAGCAGCTGGCGGATAATTCTATGACATCACTTGGAGCAGATTCGCAGATCTTTTGCCTTGTAAATAAATATTTACGATATAATTCGTAAAATTCAAAAACAAATACCATAGCTGAGTAAAGTCATTACACATCTGTCCCGTCAAATCTCATTTGGAAGATAATAAGTAATTGTAGATCTGGATATAATTATTTATCTTGGGGTACCTTATTATGACGTCATTTGCAATAAATTTTTGGGCCAATAGAGTGTCAAAGTCAATACAATAAAACGCGAAGAGGATGAAAAGGATTTTTGCAAATGTGAATGTAATATTGAGGCTGTATTTCTTACTCATTAAGCAGAGTATTTGTAGTTCCGTTCATAATTTAAATGAATAAACTTTTTTAACACATTTCGTTTTCGATTTTGTAATGTTAAATAACGTTCTCCCGTCCAGGTGAACATGCCAACGGACAGCTTCGAGTCCCCTCTGACGCTGGCAGCCTGCGGCGGGCACGTGGAGCTGGCCATGCTGCTGCTGGAGCGCGGCGCCAACATCGAGGAGGTCAACGACGAGGGCTACACGCCGCTCATGGAGGCCGCCAGGGAAGGTTAGTGAACTACTGTGTGTTGACCTCTGACGCTGGCAGCCTGCGGCGGGCACGTGGAGCTGGCCATGCTGCTGCTGGAGCGCGGCGCCAACATCGAGGAGGTCAACGACGAGGGCTACACGCCGCTCATGGAGGCCGCCAGGGAAGGTTAGTGAACTACTGTGTGTTGACCTCTAGGGTAGAGTTAGCTCTTTGTAGTGAGAGGTCTTGTTAAACTGGAGACTGCAAGGAAATGTGAATAGATCTACTCTTTTTTTTCTTCTTGACCTCTAGGGTAGAGTTAACTGTTTATTTTAAGAAGCTATGTTAGAGTGGAAGCAGGGAAGATGAATAGAGCCACTCTTTAATTACTTATGCTATAGAAAAAAACTGTTTACTAATAAGAGGTTATGTAAGGCTGGAAGCTGCCAGGGAAGGTGAAAAGAACCACTCTTTATGGACCCTTGGTGTAGACAGATCTGTTTGAAATGAGTGCCCATGTTAGCCTGGTTATTGTATTCGCAATCACCAATTTATTTATTGTCGTCTCACTTTGCAAATTAGTTAATATCAGGGTCGTTAGTGGAGATATGACAATATTTTTTTTCCTTGTTATTAGAAGATTAACCTTGAAATAAAATTGAAAACTCAAATTCCATCAACCAGGTCACGAGGAAATGGTCGCCCTACTATTGGGGCAAGGCGCATCCATCAACGCGCAAACTGAAGAGACCCAGGAGACCGCCCTGACCCTGGCCTGCTGCGGCGGCTTCCTGGAGGTGGCAGACTTCCTCATCAAGGCTGGGGCTGACCTCGAGCTGGGGGCTTCCACGCCGCTGATGGAGGCTTCGCAGGAAGGCCATTTGGAGCTTGTTCGGTATGTGGGATTTGTGTTATTTGAGGATGTAGGTTAAGAATTATGTAAGGAAACTTTACAAAAGATTTGTGATACTAGATAAGTGTTTAATTTTTAGTAAGCCCAGGGCAAATTTATCAAGACTTAGCGATGATTACGAGAGGATAACAATTAAAAATGGTCTCTAAATTTTATAGCACAGGTTTTTTATCCAAATTTATTCAAACCTCCATTTGCTACTCGACCCTGTGTCATAGAACTTAGAGACAGCTCTTAATTCTTATTCTCTCGGTATCTTCGTCGCGCGTCTGATGGGTGATTGGTGGACATAATTGTTATTTGGGAAACGAAGTCTGCTAGTGTATTACATTTAACGTACTAATGGCGTCTTTGTCTCCAATCCTCCCGCTCAACAAGTATAGTAGTGAGTACAAATCTGTACCCACTACAACAACACCTTGTTGAGCGGGCTGACCGTACTGACTGGCGGCGCTTGTTGCGTTAGGTACCTGGTGAACGCGGGCGCGGACGTGCACGCGCAGACGCAGACGGGCGACACGGCGCTGACGTACGCCTGCGAGAACGGGCACACGGACGTGGGCGAGCTGCTGCTGCGCGCCGGCGCCGCGCTCGAGCACGAGAGCGAGGGCGGCCGCACGCCGCTCATGAAGGCTTGCCGCGCCTCGCATCTCTGCACCGTGCAGTTCCTGATCGGCAAGGTGAGTCTGTGTCTGTGTGCTCTGTGCTGCAGCTCGAGCACGAGAGCGAGGGCGGCCGCACGCCGCTCATGAAGGCTTGCCGCGCCTCGCATCTCTGCACCGTGCAGTTCCTGATCGGCAAGGTGAGTCTGTGTCTGTGTGCTCTGTGCTGCAGCTCGAGCACGAGAGCGAGGGCGGCCGCACGCCGCTCATGAAGGCTTGCCGCGCCTCGCATCTCTGCACCGTGCAGTTCCTGATCGGCAAGGTGAGTCTGTGTCTGTGTGCTCTGTGCTGCAGCTCGAGCACGAGAGCGAGGGCGGCCGCACGCCGCTCATGAAGGCTTGCCGCGCCTCGCATCTCTGCACCGTGCAGTTCCTGATCGGCAAGGTGAGTCTGTGTCTGTGTGCTCTGTGCTGCAGCTCGAGCACGAGAGCGAGGGCGGCCGCACGCCGCTCATGAAGGCTTGCCGCGCCTCGCATCTCTGCACCGTGCAGTTCCTGATCGGCAAGGTGAGTCTGTGTCTGTGTGCTCTGTGCTGCAGCTCGAGCACGAGAGCGAGGGCGGCCGCACGCCGCTCATGAAGGCTTGCCGCGCCTCGCATCTCTGCACCGTGCAGTTCCTGATCGGCAAGGTGAGTCTGTGTCTGTGTGCTCTGTGCTGCAGCTCGAGCACGAGAGCGAGGGCGGCCGCACGCCGCTCATGAAGGCTTGCCGCGCCTCGCATCTCTGCACCGTGCAGTTCCTGATCGGCAAGGTGAGTCTGTGTCTGTGTGCTCTGTGCTGCAGCTCGAGCACGAGAGCGAGGGCGGCCGCACGCCGCTCATGAAGGCTTGCCGCGCCTCGCATCTCTGCACCGTGCAGTTCCTGATCGGCAAGGTGAGTCTGTGTCTGTGTGCTCTGTGCTGCAGCTCGAGCACGAGAGCGAGGGCGGCCGCACGCCGCTCATGAAGGCTTGCCGCGCCTCGCATCTCTGCACCGTGCAGTTCCTGATCGGCAAGGTGAGTCTGTGTCTGTGTGCTCTGTGCTGCAGCTCGAGCACGAGAGCGAGGGCGGCCGCACGCCGCTCATGAAGGCTTGCCGCGCCTCGCATCTCTGCACCGTGCAGTTCCTGATCGGCAAGGTGAGTCTGTGTCTGTGTGCTCTGTGCTGCAGCTCGAGCACGAGAGCGAGGGCGGCCGCACGCCGCTCATGAAGGCTTGCCGCGCCTCGCATCTCTGCACCGTGCAGTTCCTGATCGGCAAGGTGAGTCTGTGTCTGTGTGCTCTGTGCTGCAGCTCGAGCACGAGAGCGAGGGCGGCCGCACGCCGCTCATGAAGGCTTGCCGCGCCTCGCATCTCTGCACCGTGCAGTTCCTGATCGGCAAGGTGAGTCTGTGTCTGTGTGCTCTGTGCTGCAGCTCGAGCACGAGAGCGAGGGCGGCCGCACGCCGCTCATGAAGGCTTGCCGCGCCTCGCATCTCTGCACCGTGCAGTTCCTGATCGGCAAGGTGAGTCTGTGTCTGTGTGCTCTGTGCTGCAGCTCGAGCACGAGAGCGAGGGCGGCCGCACGCCGCTCATGAAGGCTTGCCGCGCCTCGCATCTCTGCACCGTGCAGTTCCTGATCGGCAAGGTGAGTCTGTGTCTGTGTGCTCTGTGCTGCAGCTCGAGCACGAGAGCGAGGGCGGCCGCACGCCGCTCATGAAGGCTTGCCGCGCCTCGCATCTCTGCACCGTGCAGTTCCTGATCGGCAAGGTGAGTCTGTGTCTGTGTGCTCTGTACTGCAGCTGCTGCGTCTTGATTTCGTATTATTGTCATCGCTATCTCTAGCCCAGAGACGTCCACTTTTGGCAGAATTTCCCCAAATTTGGCTAAGAATTGGAAAATAAAGGAGTTATATTATCACAGCCAGAAGACTTTATAGGTGACTAATTAAAAAACCTAAGAAAATATTATTCCCTTAGTTCTTAATAGATAAATTAGCCTGTCAAAATGCATGCTTTTGATTATGTACTTTGTGTCTTGTGTGTATTTTGTGCTATCATTAAAATAAAGACTAAATAAAAATAAATCTGTATACTTTGTCTGATTAGTAGTCATAATCCTAGCAGTTGAATTCAACAAACGTTGTTTACTCGTTAGGGCGCGGACGTGAACCGCATGACGGCGAACGGCGACCACACGCCGCTGTCGCTGGCGTGCGCGGGCGGGCACGTGGACGTGGTCAAGTTCCTGCTCGCCTGCCCACGCGGACCCGTTCCGCAAGCTGAAGGACAACTCGTCTACTCTCATCGAAGCGGCCAAGGGCGGCCACACGCCCGTAGTGCAATTACTGCTGGATTATCCCCACTCTGTTGTAATGCCGAGAGCGCCGCCGCCTCCTGCGACCGCCCAGCCCGCCCAGCCGCCCGCGCCCGCCCAGACCCCGCCGCACGACGGACTCACGCCTGCACAGGTATT